>OX328097.1:26310008-26748293 GCA_946811185.2 Hippopus hippopus
TCTAAAATTCTGCTGTGTGGTAAAGGGTTAACTCTTTACCACCTGACAAAATTTTAGGCCTGTCCAAACTAAATGCAATAGATAACAAAATCAGTGTGCCTAAAGTAGAAATTTGTTTTCGAGAGGGTAGAAAACATTTTGAGAGAAGGAGAAAACACTGGTTTGTCGCTTCTTCTTTGGGACCGTTTCTGTCCTTTCAGAGACAAATCTAATAGTTTGGATCAATTTTCATTTGTCTTGTTTCGATACTTGGTTCTTGCGATTTTTCCTGCTCTTATCGCTGATGCATGGCTTTGGCTTGGAAAGAAAGCTGTGCCAGTACTGGTGTGAGAAAGCCAAAAAAAAACATGGGTATTGGGTAGTTGCACTGACCACCGTGATATGTCCTAAGCTGTTGAAATGGTGTTTAACTCCAATACAAACAAACAAATGACAAATTATTTATCTTGTGCAAAATTTGGATTGGAAAAATTTGCTCTATGGTAAAGGATTCATGCAGTATCTTCTGAAACCAAATTGCAGCAATTTAGAACTTGAAGTCAGCCCTTCAATCCTTGAAACCAGATTAACTTATTGATATGGAAAGTGTGGATTTAGATCAGAATGCACATAATATTCAGTCTGATCTTAGTTAAGATTTACAATCACCACTCCTTTGCAAGCTTTTTTCTCAGGGACAACCTTGATACTGCTATATCTGTATCTTTTGAGTGAGGATGCTCATTTCATTTGAGCCACACTCTGGGAAAAGGGGGGTTAATGCATCTCTTTGATGCATTGCACCAAGCAAGAAATCAGATAATGATGAGTCCATAAAATCCATTTTGTCTGACAACCGACTGAATTATGAGGTAGACTTTGTCATGCATAAAATTGACCGGTTGCAAAAAGTTTTAGCCTAGATCAGCCTGCCCAGAGTGCTGATTACCAGCATGTTTTCCTTTTCCCACAATGTTTTAAAAAGTGTCTTTAAAACCTGGGATTGTTTGGTAAAGGGTTAAATCATTTCCTTCTGAAACTGAAAAAAGTTTTTTTTTAAAAAAAAACTTTGTGGGGAAAAGGAGAAAATGCTGGTGAGCAGCAAACCAAATCATTTGTGCCATATTGAAGATTGATGTGAAATTTTGTTATCATGGCAAAGAGGAGTGCATTAGCAATCCAGAGTTATGATGACACTGAAGAATAAAGCTCTTGAAAGCATTGCGGGAAAAGGAGAAAATGCTGGTAACCAGCATTTTCTCCTCTTCCCACAGTGTTTTCTAACCTATCAACAAAAATTGTACCATTTGAGCCACCTTGAAATTGTCGTCTGCAAATGCTTTCAATTCGGACAAGGCTAAAATTTTGTTGTCTGGTAAAGGGTTAATGATGTAATTTATTTAACTTTTTACCACACAACCCCAAGTTTTAACGACCCTGAAAGAGAAGGCTTTTGAAACATTGTGGGAAAAGGAGAAAGTGCAGGTAACCAACAATTTCTCCTTTCCCAACAATGTTTTCTATGATTTGAAAGGCAAATTTCAGTTTTAGAGTCACATGTAATTTATCTCTGTGAATGCTTTCAATTTCGAGCAATCTTAAATTTTTTGTCATTTGGTAGAGTAAACACTATAAGGGGAAATTGCAATAGTCATACTTAAATTTTATTGGGTAACTTTATCATATGGTAACTAAGCAACACACAAACAAACTCTAAACATAATTGACATTCCTCAGATGATGACATGCACTTTCTCTGATGCATGTTATGTTAATTCTTTTACCTTTGGATTGCTTTCTCCATTATTTACACTTTTAACTTTCAACAGCTTTTTTCATTCTGTTTATTTACTGGAGACTTTACTAAATGACAAAATTTTAGAATTGCCATTATCAAAAACATTTGAAGACAACAAATTAAATAAGGCTTGAATGATGGGATTTGTCTGTAACTCTTAACCAGTGGCCAAAATTTACACTTGTCTATAATCATATTATGGAAGGCATTTGCATACAACACTGTAAATTCAATCCAAAATCTGGAAGTAGTGTTTGGAAAGATAGAAAAAGTCAAGGAAAAAGGAGAAAATGTTAGTTACTTGCATTTTAACCTTTTCCCAGAATGTTTTCAAAAGCCTCCCTCAAGTTCGTTTAACTCTACCAAACAACAAAATTTTGGACTTGAACAAATTGAAAGCATTTGCAGATGACAAATCAAACGTGGGAAAACTGATGATATCATTCTGTCTTTGATAGGTTAGAAAACACTGTGGGTAAAGGAGAAACTACTGGTTACCAACATTTTCTCCTTTGCCCATAATGTTTTTAGAAGCCTTTTCTTTCCGGGTCATTAAAACTCAGAATTGTGTGGTAAAGAGTTAAACTCTGGATTGTGTGAGAAAGGGTTACGCTGTTTAACCCTTTACAACACAGTTAACTCTTTCCCAAACAATCCCTGGTTTTCACGACCCTGAAAAAGAAGCCTTTTGAAAACATTGTGGGAAAAGGAGAAAATGCTGGTAACCAGTATTTTCTCCTTTTCCCACAATGTTTTCTACCCTTCCCAGAACAAATTTAAATTTTTGAGTCATGTTTAATTTTGTTGTCTGCAAATGCTTTCAATTTGGACAGGTCTAAAATTGTCGTTTGGTAAAGAGTTAAGAGTTTTAACAAGCCTAAGGCAGAAGCTTTTTGAAAACATTTTGCGATAAAGGAGACCAGCATTTTCTCCATGTTTTCTACCATATCAAAGGCAAATTCCATCTTTTGAGCCATACTTGTCATCTGCAAATGCTTTTAATTTGAGCAGGTTTTCATTTTTAGCTCTACTGGCTGAAGGACAGCGGGCTTATGTCATGGCCCGGTGTCCGTCGTGTGTCCGTGCGTGCATCCGTGTGTTAACTTTTATTTCAAACATCTTCTCTGAAACTACCCATCCAATTTTGATGAAACTTCACAGAAATGATCCTGCCATGGTCCTCTTCAAAATTTTTTTGAAAGAATTTGATTCCTTCAAAAACTCTGGTTGCCATGGCAACAAAACTTAAAAATATTGGAAATCTTTGAAAATCTTCTTGTCTGAAACCATAAGGCCTAGGGCTACCAAATTTGGTGTGTAGCTTTATCTAGTAGACCTCTATCAAGTTTCTTCAAATTATAGCCCTGGGGTCAAAATTAGCCCTGCCCCGGGGGTCACAAGTTCTACATGGGCTTCTGTAGAGAAAACTTTAGAAGTATCCCTGCACCTAGCCCGAAGGCCTAGGGCTACCAAATTTTGGATGTAGCTTTATCTAGTGGGCCCCTACCAAGAGTGCCCAAATTATTGCCCTGGGGTCAAATTTAACACTGCCCTGGGGGTCACAAATTTTACATGGGCTTATATGGAGAAAACTTTAGAAGTCTCCCTGCACCTAGCCATAAGGCCCAGGGCTACCAAACTTTGCATGTGGCTTTATCTAGCGGGACCCTACCAAGAGTGCCCGAATTATAGCCCTGGGGTCAAATTTGGCCCCACCCCTGGGATCACAAGTTTTACATGGGCATATATGGTGAAAACTTTAGAAATCTCCCTGTACTTGGTCATAAAGCCTAGGGCTACCAAATTTTGCATGTAGCTATATCTAGTTGGCATCTACTAAGAGTGCCCAAATTATAGCCCTAGTGTTGAATTTGATCCTGCCCCAGGGGTCAGAAGTTTTACATGGGCTTATATAGTGAAAACTTTAGAAATCTTCTTGTTACTGACCATAAGACTTAGGGCTACCAATTTTAGTCCTGTTTCAGGGGTCTCATGTTCAAAACCAATTTGCCAAGTATTGTAAAGTTTGGCATGTAGTGGTTTTACTTATTAGCCAGTGGAGCGATACAGGGCCATCATGGCCCTCTTGTTCTTCTGTGGTACAGAGTTAACAGCCTTTTCTCTTTTTTTTTCCAGCAATATTTTACAAAGCCTTTTTCCTGAAGTTTGTTGAAACATTAGATTGTTTGGTAAAGGGTTGAGGTGCAGGGCTTTTTGCAGTGATCAGTAAATTACTTTTGAAACTTTGATCCAGAGTTAAAAGCACTTACACTAGAAGTTCATGTCATCTCTTGCAACAGTTTAGATTAACTCTGTACCAAATAGCACACTTTTAGACTGGTCCAAATTTAAAGCATTTGCAGATGACAAAATATGGCTATATGCTGGGTTTATCTTTGATTGGGTAGAAAACTGGATAAAATGCTGGCTACCAGCATTTGTCCTATTCCCTTAATGTTTTGAAAAGCCTTCTTTCTCAGGGGTAGTTAAAACATTGGATTGCTTGGTAACGGGTTAAGTCTATACTAGAAAACAAATTATCAAACTCTTCAAAATTGAAAACTTTTGCAGACGACAAAATAAATGCACATAAAACCATGAGATTTGTCTTTGAAAGAGCAGAAAATATATTTACCAGACACCCTATCTTAGTTTCTTCAATATTGAAAGCATTTGCAGACAACAAATAAACTCAAATGATAGGTTTTGTCTATTAAAGGATAGAAAAAAAGTCTGGGAAAGGAGACAAATGCCAAAATTTTAGCCTTGTCCAAATTGAAATCAGTTACAGAAGACAAATTAAATTACATTCAAAACACGGAATTTGTTTTTCACAGAGTAGAAAACATTGTGGGAAAAGGAGAAAAAATGCAGCATTTTCTTCTTTTCCCCAAATGTTTTCAGTAGGTTTCTTTCCCAGGGTAGCTCAGTCGGGATTGTGTGGTAAAGGGGTAATTTTTGCACAGTGTTTTGTACCCTTTCAGAGACAGATCCCATCATTTGAGACACATTTTAATAACTATGTTGAATTCAAAAGCTTCTTTACACAATGCCAAATCTTTGGACTCGACCAAATTCAAAGCACTTGCAGACGACAAAATAAATGGGACTCAAAAATTGAAATTTGTTTTGGGAAGGGTAGAAAACATTGTGGGAAAAGGAGAAAATGCTGGTTACCAGCATTTTCTCCTTTTCCCACAATGTTTTTAAACGACTTCTTTCTCGGGGTCGTGAAAACCCGGGATTGTTTAGGAAAGGGTTTAGATAGGCAAGTCGAACATTCTGTAAGTTGGAAAAGAATAATATTCTGAATCTAGACTATCTTCAAGCAAGCCTTATACAAGTAAAAAGTAAAGAGTAAAAGTTTTTATGGTTTGAATGTATATTTTTTTAATAATGGAAAATAAATACTAGTAATGGTTTATTTTTTTTGTCTTTTTCAGTTTGTTTACAAGACAGTGTTTTGGCATTCCACAAACATGGCATGCAGGGAAGAAGTTTCAAAGCTAATGAGGTAAGAACATTAACTCTACCAAACAACAAGTTTAGCCTGGTCCAAATTGAAAGTATTTGCAGACAACAAATACATGACTCATAGGATGAGATATGTCTTCAAAGGAATAGAAAAAATTGTGGGAAAAAGGAGAAATGCTGGTAACCAGCATTTTTCCTTTTCCCACAATGTTTTCAAAAGGCTGCCAGTGGAGACTTAAATAGCTTTTGCAAACAATCTAGATTAAGATAAGACTGCACAGGTTGTGTCGAGGAAAGGCATACCAGTATTCAAGGGTTGTCATTCTGTCTAATATAATGAAAAATTAGTGTACATCTACTTCCATTCCTTTTAAATTTTCGTTGTTGTTACACCAATATACCAATTCATTAATATTTCCCTAAGATTACAATTTCTGTATGAATTTTTAGGAGGCAGTTCAATTGTTTGAGATGCATGCCATCTCCTATCGGCAATGAAACATCATCGAGAGTCAAAATCTCAGTCTTAACTCTTTACCAGACAAAAAAAAAATTTAGAAATTTAATCATGTTCAAACTGAAAGTATTTTCAGAGGACAAATGTTACACAAGACTTGAAATTTGTCTTTCTTAGGATAGAAAACATAGTGGG
This sequence comes from Hippopus hippopus, assembly GCA_946811185.2. Classification (NCBI taxonomy): domain Eukaryota; kingdom Metazoa; phylum Mollusca; class Bivalvia; order Cardiida; family Cardiidae; genus Hippopus; species Hippopus hippopus. The sequence goes on from OX328097.1 coordinate 26,315,912, forward strand.
AAAAGGAGAAAATGCTGGTCACCGGCATTTTATCCTTTTACAATAATGTTTTCAAAACCTTTTCTTCTCAGGGTCTTTAAAATTTGGGGTTGTGTGGTGAAGGGTAAATCCTTGTCATTGTCTTAGAACTTCTGCAGTATCTTATTATACATGTATTATAACTTCTGTTAAATTTAGGTAACTCAAGAAATCTGTGACAGATCAAGAAGATTTCGATTGTTAGGCTCCGATAGGTGAGTAGTGTTAATATCTTTACCAAACAACAAATTTTAGATTTGTCCAAATTGAAAGCATTGGCAGACAACAAATCAAATGCCACTCCAATGACTGGATTTGCTTTTGAAAATGGAGAAAAAATTGCGGAAAAGGAGAAAATGCTGGTTACCGGCATTCTCTCCTTTTCCCACCATATTTTCAAGTCCTCTTTCTAAGGGTCGTTAAAACCCAGGATTGTGTGGTGAGGGGTGAACAGAGATGTATTTACTACATGGACTACTCAATATGTGACATGTATTTTGTCAGTTTGTAGAAAGGGCCAAATTATGTGTATTACAAATTAATCATTTACCAGGCATTCCCTAGTTTTAATGAACGGGACAGAGAAAGTTTTTCCAAAATGTTTTCTACCCTTATACAGACAGATCTCTTAACCTTTACCACACAATCACGAGTTTTAACGACCCCAAGAAAGAGGCCTTATGTAAACACTGGTAACCAGCATTTTCTCCTTTTTCCACAATGTTTTCTACCCTTCGAAAGGCAAATTTTATAATTTGTGCAATATTTAATTTTGTAGTCTGCAAATGCATTCAATTAAGACCAGTCTAAAATTGTGCCATGTGGTAAAGAGTTAATTTGAGCCACATTTGTCATCTGCAATTGCAACCAATTTGGGTTAACTCTTATGCTGCTAAGTGCGACTCACTAACCTTTTGCAGACAGTGTAGATCAAGATCAGACTGCACAGAATGTGCAATCTGATCTTGGATCTACACTGTCTAAAAAGGAGATATTATTCCCCAAACCATAACTTTAAAATAGCAATAATTGTTTTTTTTACTATCAAATTGAAAATGTCATTTTAGTTATATAGCAGGATAAGGGTTAAGTATAAAATTTTGTTGTCTGGCAGGGAGTCAACCCTTTCCCAAACATGGTTTTATAATACCGGTAGTCAAAATTGGAAAACATTTGCAGACAAAAATGTGAATGCTGCTCAGATGATAGAATTTGTTTTAGAATAGATAGAAAACATTGTGGAAAAGGAGAAAATGCTGGTTACCAGCATTTTCTCCTTTTCCCACAATGTTTTTTTCAAAAGTTTTTTCATAAAGTTTGACTGTGTGGTAAAGGGTGTGAGGTATTTGTTTTGCAGAAATATCTTATTAACGCTGTATAAAACAATAGACTGTTTTCAAGATTCTGTGGAAAAAGGCCTTTGTAAATATTATGAAAACAGGAGAAAATGCTAATTACCAGAAATTCCACCATTCTCCAGAATGTTTTTTGTCCTTGTAAGGATAAATAGCATCATCTGAGATGTATCTATTTTTTCATCTGCAGAAGGTTTCATCTTGAACAAGACTAAAATTTTATTGTTGTGGTAAAGAGAGCAAGTATTGAATATCTAGATCCAAGATCAAACTACCATTAACTCGGGTTAATCCTGATCTACACTGACAGCAAATTACACATGACGGTAATTTGGTTATTATCCAAATCACATGAGTCAAAAACGCTTTCAAGAACGTCAAGTGTTGAACTGTACATAAGGGAAATAGTGAGACAAAAGAAAGAATGAATATAAGGTGCTAAATGTCACAGTGACTCCAAGCTAATTAGTATATCATCTATAAATTATGTTTATGAGTCCCAGGTGTATTGCATGTTTTTTCGTCGTCGTCATAACAAATATTTCGTATCTTTGTTTGAACTATTTTAGCTCGCAAACACATTACCATTTGACTGTGACTTTTCATGTGCGTGCTAAGAATAAGCTTCTGAAAACATTGACAGAAAAGGAGAAAATGCTGGTTACCAGCATTTTCTCCTTTTACCTCAATGTTTTCTGCCTCATCAAAAAAAAAAAAAATCCATCATTTCAGATGCATCTGATTTGTTTTTGCAAATGCTTTTATTTTGGGAAAGTCTAAATTTTTGTCATCTGGCAAAGGGGTAGATGCTTAACTTAGTGGTGCCTTATTACTGTTCGATACTGTGATCATGGGGGAAAAATGAACTTTATGTAACCTAAAGTAATTGACAAAGATTACCTTTGAATGTGATTGTGAACAAGCGTGCTTTATTGTGACTCATGGTAAGTAATTTCTTGGCCTGAGTTTCAAACATCGTACTATCCCTTTACTGCACAATGCCAACTTTAAATGACCCTTGGAAGAAACCTTTTGAAAATATAGTGGGAAAAGGAGAAAATGCTGGTAACCAGCATTTTCTCCTTTTCCCACAATATTTTCTACCCTATCAAAGAAAAATTGCACCATTTGAGCCACTTTGAAATTGTAGTCTCTAAAAGAGTAGAAACAAAAGGGATGATGGTTTCAAAAGCCTTCATCTTTAGGCTTGTTAACTCTTTACCAAACTACAAAATTTTGGACTCGACGAAGTTGAAAGCATCTGCAGACAACCAAATAAAATTAATGTAGTTAAAATGATGATTTCTGTCATTGATAGGGTAGAAAGCATTGTGGGAAAAGAAGAAAATGCTGGTTACCAGCATAGAAAATGCTGGTTACCAGCAATTTTTCCTCTACCTACAATTGTTTTCAAAAGCCTCGTTCCTCATGGTTGTGAAAACAGGGATTATTTGATAAAGGATTAAAGGGAACTGTAAGACTGTAACTCACCATGGAGTTAACTAATTCATCATTCATTTATTTGGAATTTTAACATCTTAGGTCATATCACGGCAGCCAGTGCACCTATGCATGTGTTTCCTGGCTTTCTCACACCAGTACTGACACAACTTTCTTTCCGGGCCACTGGTTACTTTTCTCATATGCATCAGAGGTGAGAGGCAAAAAATTGCAAAGTGCACATACCAAGGGGAAACTATGGCAACTCTTGTCATGACAAGAGATAAAAACTTAATTGGAAAAAGAAGAAATACTGGTTTACAGCATTTGCTCCTTCCCCCCCCCCCCCCCCCCCCCACTCCCCACCATGTCTTTAACAGCCTTCCTCCTAAGGAACACAGGATTATTTGTAAAGGGTTATAAACAACTGTTGGACTGTCATTTGCTATGGAGTTAGCCAATTTGTCACTCAGGCTTTGACTGTCATTCACTACAGAGTTAATCATTGTCCCTTAGCCTGTTGGAACAAATGAAAATTGCGCATATGAAGGAGAAACAATGGGTTGTCTTGTCATAAAAGAGGGATTGTGTGTTCAAGGGTTAACTCTTTACCAGACAATGATGTTTTAATTTTTTTTTAAAAAACATTTGAGGCATGCTCTGTGAAAAGGGGGCTTAATGCATCTGCGAAAAGTATGGCCTCGGGTCAGCCTGCGCAGTCCACGCAGGCTGACCTGGGCCACTACTTTTCGATACTGGTCAATTTTCTGTATATCGAAGGACCAGTGTACCTCATGATTCTGTAGGTTGTTATACAAAACAGGTTTAAGGGATGTAAAATACTGTGACGACTTGCTTGGCATCATGCATCACGGAGATGCATTAAGCTCCCTTTTGCCAGAGCATGGGTCACTTACAGGAGACATGTTAAAATGTGGCTCAAATGATGTCTGTTTGTATGCAAGTTTAACACTGTTTTAACAGTTTAGGTCATATCACGGCAACCAGTGCATCTATACATGTGTTTCCTGGTTTTCTTACATCAGTACTGACACAACTTTCTTTCCAAGCCACTGGCTGCTTTTCTCACATGCATCGGAGGTGAAGGGCGAAAAATCAACACAAAGTTTGCAACAACCAGGTATCGAACCCACAACCATGAGGTCATGAGTCAGATATGCGAACAACTAAGCTACCCAGCTGGCTCAAATGGTGGGATTTGTTTTTGAGAACAATATGGGGAAAAAAAAAGTGCAGGGCCCAGTTTGACAAAAAAACTTAAGTCTCTTATTTTGCTCAAGTCTACTGATGGACCCTATTTGCAACTTAAGTTGAATTTGTTACTTGAAACTTATTTTACTAATATTAACAGACTTTAGAAACATTCTCAAATTTTAAGTTGAAATAATATGTCACACTTAACTCAGCAAAACAATGGACTTAAGTCTGTTAAAGTGACTTAAGTCCATTATTTAGCTGAGCCGAGTCAGAAACAGTGTGTCAACTTGGAGGATTTGAAAATGTTTCTAAAGTCTGATAATGTTAGTGAAATTCGTCTGAAAAAACAAAGTCAACGTAAGCTGGAAAATGAGTCTGTTTGCTGACTTGAGTAATTAAGTTTTATGTGAAACAGGGCCCTGGTTACAAGCACTTTTTCCTTACCAACTTTGTTTTCATAAGCCGTCTTCTTCCAGGTCTTGAAAATAATGGGATTATTTGGTCCAGGATTAGCAATGTTGTTGTTGCCGCCAGCATTTGTACCTTGTAATTAATGCAAATGAGATGGCTTCAGGCAAAATGTTGGGGTACCTCAAGCCTTGTGTAGGCATAACAGCTGAGGCTAAAGTGTATTTATAGAAATGATGGTTGCCTCAAGCTGTTAGTTTGCATTATCCCTTTACCACAAAGTACCAAGTTTTATTAGTTTATTACGAGTTTTATCAACCCTGATGGAGAAGGTGTTTGAAACCATTAACTCTTTACCACACAGTGACGCCTTTCAACGCCCCTGAAGAAGAGGCCTTTTGAAAACATTGTGGGAAAAGGAGAAAATGCTGGTAACCAGCATTTTCTCCTTTTCCCACAATGTTTTCTACTCTATCAAAGAAAAGTTGAGTCATTTGAGCCACTATGAAATTGTCGTCTGCAAATGCTTTCAATTTGGATAGGTCTTAAATTTTGCCGTGTGGTAAAGGGTTAAGGGAAAAGGAAAAAATGCTGGTAACCAGCATTTTCTCCTTTTCCCATAATGTTTTCTCCAATTTTAAAAAACAGAAATAATCTTTTGAGCTACATAGAAACTTGTTATCTTCAAATCTTTTATTTTTGACAAGTGTAAAATTTTGTCGTGTGGTAAAGGGTTGAGTACCAACATCATGCTCTTTCACTGTACATGTATTTGTCTGTCTCTTGTCTAATTAGATCTTTGCTGTGACTTATCCTCTATGTAACAGTATTCTTCAGAAAACAGCTTTGAATATGCAGTATATGTGGACAATGCTGTTGAAAAATTGGGTTTGACTCTTGACCAAACAACATTTTAGCCCGGTTCAATTGAAAGCACTGGCAGACTATGAATTAAAGGTGGCCCAAATGACAAAATTATCCTTGATAGGATAAAAATCATTGTGGAAAAAGGAGAAAATGCTGTTCTCACAATTTTCAAAAGCAGTGTTCCTCTGCGTTGTGAAAAGTCAGGATTCCGTTGTAAAGGGTTTAGGTAAAGGCAATAAATTTCAAATTTTGAGAATTTCTTTTGGGGCATTCATTAATTTTAAGAATCTCAGAAATGAAACATGGACATGTTAAAAATGAAAAAAAAAAAATAAAAGACATTATAACAACATTGTAAGCACACTTAATTAATTCTATACAATACAAGAGGACCATTGGCTCTGAACTACTCACCTGAGTAAAGTCATCTAGGGTTGTTAAAGCCAAAGAGATCTTAATTTTAACTAGAGCTATCACTAAATGTGATCAGTACCCCCCACCAGCTCCTTGTCACAAAACAGGTCTTTGTCAGAGAAAGGGGAGATAATTCTGCAACAAATCGCACCGGGGTCACGAAAATTGCACATGCACAACTTCATATATATAAGAACACTGTGTGCAAATTTGAGTTCAGTACCTGAAAAACTGTCAGAGTATTTAGGCTGACAAATTTGTGTCTACGGACAGACGGATGAACGGACAGACAGCCATGGCGATTCCAGTATACCCTCCTCCACTTCGTTGTGGGGTGGTATAATGATGTAAAACACATGAGTGTAAGTGACCTACCAGTGCTTTTTGACCCAAAGTGACCTTGTTGGAGATACCAACAAGACATAATTACATTCTGACCAAGTTTAAAGTGTATCAGGCTGAAAATGTGGCCTCTAGACTGTACACAAGGTTTTTCATATATTTGGCCTAGTGATATACTTTTCAATCTGACATGAACCAATTTCAAACTTGTCCTAGATACCATCAAGATAACTTTTCTGACCAAGTTACATGAGTATCAGGCTGAAAATGTGACCTGTAGAGTACACACAAGGTTTTTCAAAGATTTGGTCTGTTACCTACTTTTTGACTTTACATTACCAAATTTAGAACTTGTCCCGGATATTATCAATCCAAACATTGACCAAGTTTCAAGAGTATCAGGCTGAAAATGTGGCCTCTTGACTGCATACAAAGCTTTTCTTAGATTTGGCCCTGTGACCTACTTTTAGACCTGACCTGACAAATTTTGAACTTGTTTGAGATGTTTTTATGACTATCAAGCTGAAAAAGTGGCCTCTAGAGTGCACACAAGATTTTTCTAAGATTTCGTACAGTGACCTACTTTTTCAAGATAAACATTCTGATAGAATTTCAAAAGTATCAGGCTGAAAATGTGGCCTCTAAAGTGCAGATAAGCTTTTTATAAGATATGGCCTAGTGACCTACATTTTTTTACCCAATTTGACCAAAGTACTTGTCCTATATTTTATCAAGACAGACATTCTGACCAAGTTTAATGAGTACATGTATATGACTAAAAATGGCCTCTAGAATGCACACAAGGTAAATGTTGACGACCACACAATGCACGACAGACACAGCACAATCACATAAGCTCACCTTGAGCACTTTGTGCTCAGGTGAACTAATAAAAAAATTGAGATTTGCCCAAATTGAAAGGTTTTGCAGATGACAATTTAACCATGGCTCATTTGACGATATTCAATTAGAAAGGATAGAAAGCACTGTGGGGGAAAAAGGAAAAAGTGCTGGTTACCAGCATTTTCTCCATTTCCCACAATATTTTCAAAAGCCTTACTCCTCTAGGTTGTTGAAATTAGAGATTGTTCAGTAAGGGGTTTTACCTTCACAAATGGACAAAATGTAGACTTGTCAAAGTTGAAAGCATTTTGCAGAAAGTGAATTAAATGTAGCTCATTTAATGGACTTTGTCTTGGATAGGGTTTAAAACATTGTAGGAAATGGAGAAAATGTGGGTTACGAGCATTTTTTTCCTTTTTCCAAAATGTTTTCAAAAGGCTTGTTGAAACGGGGGATTGTGTGGTCAAGAGATTGTTAATTATTTTAACAAACACAGCTAAAGTCTTGACCCTGAACTCTTTTCCAGACAACAAATTTTGTATCTGAAAGGGTTGAAAACATTGTGGGAAGAAGAGAAAATGCAGTTACCAGCATTTTCTCCATTTCCTAGAATGCTTTCAACACCCTTCTCTCTTCGAGACCTTTAAACTAGATATAAAAACTCAGGATTGTTTGGTAAAGGTTAAAAAGAGATACTTTTTACACAAAGCTGATGCTAATATTTACTCTGTACAGCATAGAATTTTCCAACCTTATTCTTGCATGGAATATTTTGTGCAGGATTGTTACAGAAGACGTATTAACAATTCTCTGATTTTGCATAAATTTTAACCTTTAAAGTCTTTATCAGGTGACAAATGTGTAGGATTGTCCAAATTGAAAGCTTTTGCAGACGACAAATTATGTGTTGCAAATGATAAATATTCTTCTTTGAAAGGGAGGAAAACATTGCTGGGAAAAAAGGAGAAAAAATTGCTTTCATGCATTTTCTCCTTTTTTCCCCACGAAGTTTTCAAAAACTTTCTTTCTAGGGGTTGTTTAACCTTGGGATTGTGTGAGAAAGGGTTAAACAAATAAATAACTATTGCCTGAAAATTTACTGCCATTGTCACAAAACAAATAAATTGGTTTCAAAGTTCTTTTTATCTGAAAAATCTCACCATGTAAGGTGTTGATCACTTCCTATGCTGTCTGATCTTGATCTACACTATACAAAACTGAACTGAGTCACACTCGGCAGAGGTGGGCTTAAACACTACTTGCTGCTCTACCACCTAGTGCAATGTAACTTGAATCACAGTCATTGTTAACATAGACAAAAATAGTGGTTTACAGCAATGCTTTCCAAAATTTATATTCAGCTCCATAGGAAACATAACTTTACTAATTCATGACCACTGTCTACAAAGGACATTTCACATGATTTTATTTCCTAACAAAAACAACAAAATCTTAGTCTTGTCCAATTGAAAGTGTTTTCAGTTGACAAATTTTACTCAAAATGGTTACCAGGATTTTCTCTGTTTCCCACAATGTATTCAAAAGCCTCCCTTTTCAGGTTCATTGTAAGTAGGCATTGTACTGTAAAGGATTTACCCTTTACCGCATAGCCCTGACTTTCAACAACCCTGAAGAATAATGCTTTTGAAAACTTTGTGGGAAATATAGAATATGCTGGTAAGTATTTTCACTTTTCCCATTAATTTTTCAGGCAAATCAGAGAAAAATTCCAACAATATACATGTAGCAACATTTGATTTTTTTTCTTCTGTATAATTATACACTCAATATGGACATATCTGGTAAAAGAGTTAACCCTTTACCACACAATCCCGACTTCTAACAACCCTAGAAAAGAAGGATTTTGAAAACATTGTGGGAAAAGGAGAAAATGCTGGTAACCAGCATTTTCTCCTTTTCCCACAATATTTTCTATCATACCAAAAACAAATCCCATCATATGAGCAGAATTTGATATGTCTATGGAAAAAGTTTTCAATTTGGACCAGTCTAAAATTTGGTCATGTGGTAAAGAGTTATGGCAAGGATATCTTGCTTGTTAATGGCTATAATACTTTACAACTATTTCAACTCCTTACACTTCCATTCGGTATTTCTATGAAACAGCCATTTTCTATTAAATGTTATTCAATCACTCTTACATGATATGGGTTTGTCTCTATATACATAGAAATTAAGAAAGAACTGCTGAAAATACCAGTGAACTAAACAAACCCATCATGGTAAGAAACACATTATGGGAATTTGTGCCCATGGACTAAGCATTTAAAGGGCCAGTAGTGGCCAAAAGTAAACGAGGCAGGTGTTAAATTGAATTTGAGTCATGCTCTGTGAAAAGGAGGTTTAAAAGGACCAATGTGAAAAGGACTGATGCCATGACATGGGTTGAAACTTTTGGCTATCTTTAAATTAAAATCTTGAAATTTTCTGTATGTCAAAAGACCATTCTACCTCATGATGCAGTTGGTCGTTAAACAAAATAAATTCAAGGGATCAGTTATTATGTGATGACTTGCTAAGCCACAGGCAGAAAAATGAATTTGAAAGTAGTTACAAAGTTGTCAAGTTGCTGTGTCATTTGTTTACTTTCTACTGGTTTTTAAATTCCTTTTTCTGCCAGGGACTAATTCTTGGACTGACCAATGAATAGCAATCATAATAGATGTTATCTTCACAATAAATTCCGTGCATTTACAGTATTATTTAAATGCATCTTAACACCTGCATTGTTTACTGATGGCTGCTATAAATAAAGCATGTCCGTTTCATGTCTTCAGATATTACAACATCTACTCAAATGAGCTCAAGCACTTTTGGAGTGCTTAATTGTTTATGCAAGTGATCAAGTATGGGTTTTAGAGTATCACATTCTTTAGTCTAGCGGGAGATGCCTTCTCCATAGATTCGAAGTTCTTTTTTTAGGACCTGATTGATGTTGATACTCTTTTATACTTTCTTTGATTCATTTGATGTACTTGGACTCTTCTGCGGTTCTGGAGAGGTGTTGTCCTTCGAGGAAGGGTTCACAAGTGATGGAAACATTTTGTACAAGTAATCTTGTGTTTCCATAGAAAGTCCTGCTGCCGGAATTTCAGCAGGCAAACTCGCTCCAAACATGTATCCTTGTTGCCGGTAAATATTGATGTGACTTTCCTTATCATCACGCCCTTTTCTGACTGTCACCACACCTGGTGTGGCAGACGAGAATCTGAAGTACTGATACTGTCTGTAAATTGAAGTGAATAATTGATTTAGCCTTCAACTCTACCAGGTGACAAAATTTTAGACTGGTCCAAATTCAAAGCATTTGCAGACGACAAATTGAGTGTGACTCAGATGATGTAATTTGTTTTCGACATGGTAGAAAACATTGTGGGAAAAAAGGAGAAAATGCTGATTACCAGCATTTTCTCCTTTTCCCACAATGTTTTCAAAAATGCTTTTTCCTGAGGGTGGTTAAAACTTGGGGTGGTGTAGTAAAGGGTTAACCAAACAATCCTGAGTTTTGACAATCCTGACAACGAAGACTTTCGAAAACATGGTGGGTAAAAGAGAAACTGCTGATTGCAAACCTCTTTTTTCCCCACAATGTTTTCAACCCCCCCAAAGACAATGCTTTTAAGTTGGACAATGGACAAATCAAACATTTTGTCTATTGGCAAGGAGTTAATCAAGAAATTACCACTCTTAACTCTGGCACAGTCCCGAATTTTCACAACCTTGAGAATTTTTTGTATTGCAGTTAAACCCTGTTTTAATAGCTTAGGTCATATCATGGGGGTCAGTGCACCTATGCATGTGTTTCCTGGCTTTCTCCAACCAAAACTTACACAACTTTCTTTCTAAGCCAATGACTACTTTTCTTATATGCATTAGAAGGGAGAGGCGAAGAACTGCTGAAAAGAAAGTTTGCCTCAACCAGGTATCAAACTCACAGCCATCAGGTCATGGGTCAGATACACTAACCAATGAGCTATCTGGCTGGGCACAACCCTGAGAAGGATAGCTATTGTTTGTTGTTCAGTAAAGAGTCAGGTTTTATGGTAATAAATTTTATGAAAAAAGATTATTTTGTATCTAAACTGTAATAAATCATGTATAAAGAACTAAGTGTAAGTATCAAACATTAACTGAAAATTTTACAAACATGGGTATATTTATTCATAAAAGTATCATCTTTACAATTTTAAGGGAAGTAATCAAATTTAAACCAATGAATGCCAGTATAAAGTAGTCTACATGTACCTCATTCCTCGCAGTGGCTTAAAAACTGGAGTCAAAAATGTCTTCCAGTCCCTCCACTTCCATGCTGGGTATCGCACGACCTCGTTTGCGACCGATGCGGAAGAGATGAGGACTTCTAATTGTTCCAGAGTTTCACAGTCTGCACCAGACTGGTTTTTTTTTTGTGATGTGAACCCACTGTTAACCAAAGAAGATGCATGGCCTGGTATCTGCATCATGTACTCTATTTGGTCATTTTTTCCTGTCATCACTCTCCACATCAGATAGCCCAAGACATGTGCATTCTTTTGTCCTGAAATGTAACAATCTTGGAAGTAATTCTTTATCCCTTTTTCAAACAATAAAATGAGCCATGCTCAGGCAGAAGGGGACTTAACCCTTATCCTGCTAAATAACTAAAATTAAATGTTTAATTCGATATTAACCCATTACCACTCAATGACGCCTTTTGACGCCCCTAAAAAAGAGGCCTTTTGAAAACATTGTGGGAAAAGGAGAAAATGCTGGTAACCAGCATTTTCTCCTTTTCCCACAAAGTTTTCTACCCTATCAAAGAAAAGTTGCGTCATTTGAGCCACTATGAAATTGTCGTCTGCAAATGCTTTCAATTTGGATAGGTCTTAAATTTTGCCGTGTGGTAAAGGGTTAATAACCCAAATATTGCTGTTTCAAAGTTATGTTATGGGGAATAATATCTCCTTATCAGACAGTATAGATCAAAGATCAGACTACACTGTCTGCAAAAGGTCAGTGAGCCGCGCTAAGCAGCCAAAGGTTTATTGCATCTCTGTAATGCGTTACACCAAGCAAGTCATCACAGTATTATGGATCGATAAAATTCATTTTGTTTAACAGCTGATTGAATTATGAGCTGACTGGTCCTGTAACATGCAAAAAATTGACCTATAGCAAAAAGATTTGACTCGTGTCTGCCTATGCAGACTGCACTTGCTGGCATGGGTCAATACTGTTTCTCTCTGGTTGAACTGGCCACGAAAGGGTAGAAAACATTGTGGGAAAGGGAGAAAATGCTGGATACCAGCATTTTCTCCCGTTCCCACAGTGTTTTCAAGAGCCTTTTCCCCCAGGATCGTTAAAACTCGGCATTGTGTGGTTAAGGGTTAATTGGATGTGGTTTCCTGCTGGTATTAGGTTTGATACACCTGTTGGACAGTATAATATGGTAGTGACAATAGCGTGTTTGGTGTGTACTATCTCAAATTGAAAGTAGAATGAGTAGAGCGCAAGGGTGCATCATAGTACTTTGTTCTGGTCAAAAGGGTCATAGTAAGCAGATCCGCTAAATGAATCCCCTACGTAAATGTGGCTCAAATTATGTGATAAGTCTGTAGAATGGTGGTAAAAGTAGCAGTGGTTAACTCTTTACCAAATGACAAAATTTTAGACTGGTCGAAATTGAAAGCATTTGCAGACGACAAAAAGTGACTTAAAAATTAAAATTTGTTCTGGGAAGGGTGGAAAAAATTGTGGGAAAAGGAGAAAATGCAGGTTACCAGCATTTTCTCCTTTTCCCACAAAGTTTTCAAAAGGCTTCTTTCTCAGAGTTGTGAAAACCCGGGATTGTTTGGTAAAGAGTTAAGTCGAAGCATCCTTGGGCAAGGCAACAAGATTGGTGGCCTAGTAACTCTACTACATACAACACGCAAGTATGCTACTGCACTGCTGTAACTAAGTCAGATACAAAAGGGCAACAACCTCATTCAATCATACAGTGTTAACCTTTAACCCTTTCCCAGATAAGCCCTGGTTTTTATGGCTCTGAGGTTGAAGGCATTTGAAAACACTGGAGAGAAAGGAGAAAATGCTCGTAACGAGCATTTTCTCCATTTTCAACAGTTTTTTCTTCCCTTACAGATAAAAATACCACCTTTTTAGCCACTCTAAATTTGTCGTCTACAAATTCTTTCAATTTCAGCAGACCAAAATTACCTCATCTGTAAAGGGTTAACCTTCAACCAAACAATCCGGAGTTTTTCCCCAATCTGAGCCCCTTTTTACTAAGGAAGTTACGAACAAAATTTAGCTAAGTTTTATGTAACTGTAGTATGGTGGCAAATTTTTGCCACGAGATACGAGATAATTATCATAATTAGCTTTGAAAACTATTGTGATGTATCAAAGTTTCCTGGAAATTTTATCTAGATAAAATGTAAGATAAAATTTCCAGGAAACGTTGGTTTATCGCAATAGTTTTCTCAAATAATCATGTCACAATAGTTTTCTCAAATAATCATTATATTTAGTTTTCTCAAATAATCATGATATTTTAGTAACTAGCATAGTATTTTTTTTTCTCCTTTTCCCATGTTTTCTATCCTTCCAAAAGATAGATCTCATCATTTGAGACACCTCAAGTTATCATCTGCAAATCCTTTAATTGCAATTTTTTGTTTGGCAAAGAGTTGACTTGAAGTGCCTTTCACAGCTGTGTTTTTTTCGGGGGGACAGTGCAGAATAATACCAGACTGCACGAAAGATGCAGTTAGATCTTCGAATTACAGTCTGCTTTGCCGAGACGTCCTAGACAAGAGCAACCCTGAAAGTGCATTTCTTGTATTTCTAGGATGAAAGTGTCCATTAGGTTTATTTAGTCCTTGTTGGGTTAATTATAAGTATATTGTCAGTAATTTATCTTAAATAAAATTTTATTACCTGGACAGTTATCAGTGTGGAAGGAGCATCTTCTCTCTCTGCCGTACTTATCAAGAGCCCAGTCAATCATTGATATCACGGCATTTGGTCCATTGGCCTCAGATCCATCTTTACCAATTGTCTCGTTTTCATCAATCAGGAAGTTTAGTTGTTTTGGTATACCATCTATACGGAACCCAAAAATTTGAACCTTTCTAGGGGTAGAAAAATAAACAGGACCCATGTGGCGTAAATGGTGTGGAAGGCAAACATTTGGGCAGAAATTGAAAGTATAGTGAACGTAATTCTGCACTGCATCATTCTGATATGTCTCTCTTGCCTGTTGAATACAGCTGTTGTACAATTCTCTTTCCTTTTCGGCCAGTGAAACATGGTGTCGCATTCTTTCTGTACTTGCTAATCTACTTTCATCAGTGATGGAATCTGTTATTTCTTTTTGCAACTTTTCACAGGTGGCACACACATCATCTCTTGGAGTTGAGACTTTGATATGCGGCAAAAATGTATTCCAAATTTTGCCAAATGTTGAATACTTGACAGCTCGAATTTCTGTAGCTAGACAGTAATCAATGTATTTCTCATGGACATATTTTTTTGTATTGTTACTTGGTAGATATATAGGTGGTGTATTGTCGCGACCTCGGGGGGCATCTGGCTGTGACAATCCAAATTCGTCAGCAAAAGTTGATATATATTGTACCACAAATTTCACTTGATCAAATTTAAGGCCATGACTGGGACATTTTCCCAGGTTCCCATGTATTCTTGGCACAGGACCATGCTTGCTCATGTGTTGTAACAAATTTGCTAATGCTTTCTTCCCAATGTCAAACCCAACCATGAATGTCGTTTTACAAACACGCTTGCCACCCAGGCTATATTCATAAGACACACGCTGCCTTTTCTTGCCTCGCTTTGTTGTATCTCGGTCTTGACAGTCAGTAATAAAATTCATAATATGAATATCTCGATGTGATTTGTCCATGTCTCTTATATCTAAAATATTGTCATATAAAAATTCTTCTGAGAATTGCTCATCACATTTTAGATGGCAACTACAACCATAAAATTTCAAGTTTTGTATTTTTACCATTATTTTATGGCTGTCATTAATTATGTCATCTTCTGTTTCCTCGTTATTGTTGTCTAAGAGAGTCTTTACTTGTTCTTCAATGGTTTGTTCCTCTCTATAAACATCATCGGTATCATCATCAGAATCATCATCATCATCCATGTTAGACTGGTCATTTGGAGGAGATTTGTCATCAATGGTTCGTGAGGTAGATGGCTGTTGATATAAGAAAAAATGGTACATGTAATTAGCTCTTTAAAAAATCAACTCTTTATCCGAATTTTCCGTAGAGTTATCATGTTTAACTCCTTACCAAACTGCAACAAAGGAGGCTTATCCAATCTCAACTCTTTAGTAACAAAACGGCAAAATTCTAGACCTGTTCGAATTGGAAGCATATGCAGACGACAAATACCATTTGAGTCATACGATGAAATGTGTCTCTTAAAAAGAGTAGAAAACATTGTGGGAAAAGGAGAAAATGCTTGTACCGGCATTTTCTCCTTTTCCCACATTGTTTTCAAAAGGCTTCTTTCCCAGGGTCGTTAAAATTAGGGATTGTTTGGTAAAGGGTTAAGCATTTGCTGACAACAAAATTAGATGTGAGTGACTGTCACATGATGGAATTTGATGTTTTGAAACTGGAGAAGACATATTGGGAAATGGAGGAAATGCTGGTTACCAGCATTTTCTCTTATTCCCACAATGTTTTCAAAAAGATCCCTTAGGGTTGTTATAACCTGGGTTGATTTGATAAAGGATTAACATTTGATATTTGATTGTTCATGATTTAATTCTTTAATACACAGTCCCAAGTTTGAGCGACACTGAGAGAGAATGCTTTTAAAAACATTCTGGAAAAATGAGAAATTGCTGTTAGGCAGCATTTCTTTCTTTATTCACAATATTTTCTACTCATTCAAAGACAGAAGTCATCATTTTAGCTGAATATAATTTGTTCTACAAAAACTTTATATTTGGTCGAGTCCAAAATTGTATTATTTGGTAAAGCAAAAAAGGAAAAAAATACAGATGATAAAGAATCAGGCGTTTATCCGGCATGTACATGAAGTAATTGAACTGGCTTAGTGTTGATGTTTAGTTCTTTACCAAACAACAGAATGTTGGACTGGTAAAAATTGACAGCATTTGCAGACGACAAATTTAAATGTAAATGGTGATTTACGTATTTTGTAGGGTAGAAACCAATGTGGGAAAGGGGAGAAAATGCTGGTTACCAGCATTTATCTCATTTTCTTACAATGTTTTCAAAAGCTTTCCTTTCAGGGTCGTTAGAACTTGGGGTTATATGGTAATGGGCTGTCTCTTCCAACACAGTGCTACTAAACATTGACATTCCAATACATGTATTGTATAGGATCTCCTATAAGCCAAGAAAAAATGTTAACCCTTTACAAGACAACAAAAATTAGGTTTATCCAAATGGAAAGCATTTGCAAACAACAAAATCATTTCA
Organism: Hippopus hippopus; assembly: GCA_946811185.2. NCBI lineage: Eukaryota > Metazoa > Mollusca > Bivalvia > Cardiida > Cardiidae > Hippopus > Hippopus hippopus. The sequence continues at coordinate 26,332,305 of OX328097.1, forward strand.
AGTTGAAATGCTCTTTGAAAAGGTTGAAAATTTTGTGGAAAATGGAGAAAATGCTGGTTACCAGCATTTTCTCCTTTTCACACAATATTTTCATAAGTCTATTTTCAGTGTTGTTAAAACATGGGATTATTTGGTAAATGGATAAATTATATAGTAAAGGGTGATGATGAGTCAGAAGCCATCTGCTGTTTGGGCAGACATATACTGCACTCCCTTTGCCCTTTTACCCAGCTATACATCTGTCTGTGAGTTGGTTGGCTGTCTATTTAGATCTATAGTATAATTATTAGGTCTACCAAACATTTCATTCGATTGTAGTACCTGTGGATGAAATCTTTCGAAAACAGTATGGGAAAAGAAGAAAATATTGTTAACCAGCATTTTCTCCTTTGACTGAAATGTTTCAAGACCTCTTGTTCACAAAGCCTGATATTTGAACAAGGATACTAATGTTTCGTACAGATAATTATGTCGACTGCAAATGCTTTCAAACTGAAACAGTGTAAATTTATGCCAGTGAGTGTGATAAGAAGTAAACTCTACTGCCAAAGGACAAAATTATACATAGACTTGTACATCTAATTGAAATCTATTCTATTCTATAGCTTTAAAGGGTTTGGAAACGGAAAATTAATTTTGACTAAAATGATGGGATTGTTTCTTTGTGAATTGGTAGAAGAAAAACTGGGGAAAAACGAGAAAATGACAGCACAGCAATTTCAAAAAGCTCCCTCTTCAGGGTCGTAAAAACACAGGGTTGTGTAGTACACGTTTAAGCTAGACCAGTATAGATTTACTCACCTCAGTTTTACCATCCATGTTTTATATTGTTGATAACCAGTGATTCACAACACACACAGGACCAGTAAAATAGTTTCACTCCTAGGATTACAAACAGTTCAGTCAAAATGGAGGGAAAAAGAGTGAATACCGCTCACGAAAACCACGGTGTATACACAATAAAAATGATGAAGTCACCGTGTATGTGAATTTCTCCAGGTCAACACAGCGTCGTTAAGCCCCATTCTCACAAAGCGCAGCTGTGTAATCGATTCTTTCCTCTAGCTCGTGTAATATTGTCTCTTCTCTTGTAAAGTAGAGAAACTAATAAAATGAATGTAGTCTACTTTCAGTATTTTTTCTTATGCCCACTATGTTTTTTGAGCTTTTTTCCCCTCGCAGACCTGAAAAAAACACAGGTTCATTGGTAAAGTGAAAGAAACGCGAAAAAAAAAGATCTCCCTGTGAGTAGGGATAGTATACACGATCGTTGCTGTGAGGAATAATAGGGCTTATACACATGTATTTATATTGTGTAATGTGAATTATCAAATTGTCATTTATTAAAGATGCTGAAAGAAATAAAGTCCTAGAGTTAAAACTTGTCCTGCTGTGGGGCCTCAACATTTTAAAGGTTTTTGTATCATAACGTGAGAGGCTACCAATGGGGCAGAGTGTGAGAGATGTGTATTGGGCATGAACAAAGAGTTCAATCGATAATATCCGTCAGGCTCTATGCGGACTTAACTGGGAGCTATTGATTTGTCTACACCTTGCATAATTTTTAAGCGACAGTGACTCAGCGGAAATTTTCTGGAAAAATCAGTCCACTGACACCAGGATATAGTAATGTTTACCTGACAATAACATCTTAAAATGACCCTTAGAAAAGAGAGCCTTTAAAAACATAGTGCAGCCAGCATTTTCTTCTTTTCCCACAATGTTTTCTACCAACCAAAGCTAGACTCGTCTACATTTAAAGCTGTTTCAGTTGACAAATAATTTGGCATAGTTTAATTGATGATATTTGTTTCTGAAAGGGTAGGATATATTGTGGGAAAAGGTGAAAGGCTGGTTACCAGCATTTTCTCCTTTTCCCAAAATGTTTTCAAAAAGCTCCTTCTTCAGGATCGTTGATGAACACAGGATTATGTGGTAAAGGGTTTAAAGCCCGTGCCCATCTTTTGAGCAAGGGTAAATTGGTCGTCTGCAGTCCTGCTTTCTATTTAGGTGTGTCTCAGTTTTGATGTCTAGAGGTTTAATGTCTTTTGTTATGAAAGCATTACTAATGCCAGCATTTTCACCTACACCTCTCTTTTGTTTAATTTGACTCGAAAATCAAAATTTGTCCTGTGATGGGTAAAAAAGAATGTGAAAAAATGCTGGTTACCAGCATTTTTTCCTTGTACCACATTTTCAAAGGCAATATTCCTAAAAGTTGTTTGGTTGAGGGTTAAGTAACATAAAGGACAAATAATGGTAGAAAGGGTAATTGGCTTTTTTCAAATGCTGTTAAATGTAGCAGAGAAAGGAGTAATAATTGCTTGTTACAGGTTGTTTTCAAGAACTGTATGGTATTGTGCTACAAAGACATCACTAGGATAACAAACTTCCTTCTGCAAACATCTCTTTGGTCATGCATAGAGGTAAAGTAAACAAGAGGGCCATGATGGCCCTGAAGTCGCTCACCTGAGTCTTTTGACCAAACATGACCCATTTTTAATCTGTTTCGAGATATTATGACAAACATTGTATCATGACAAACATTGTATCAAGCTTTCATAATTATTGGACCGAAAATTTGGCCTCTAGCTTGTACACAAGCTTTTTCTAGAAGTTCTCTCAGTGACCTACATTTTAGCTAAACATAGCCCATTTTCCCATTGTAGATATCATCAAGACAAACATTCTGACCAACTTTCAAGAGTTGTGGACTGAAAATGTAGCCTCTAGAGCATACACAAGGTTTTTCTAAGATTTGACCTAGTGACCTAGTTTTTGACCTGATATGACCCATTTTGGAATTCATCCGCGATGTCATCACGACAAACATTCTGACCAAGTTTCATGAGTATGGGACTGAAAATGTGGCCTCTAGAGTGTACACAAGGTTTTTCTAAGATTTTACCTAGTTTTTGACCCGACATGACCCAATCTCAAACTCGTCCAAAATATCACCAAGACAAACATTCTGACCAACTTTCAAAAGTTTTGGACTGAAAATGTGGCCTCTAGAGCGTACACAAGACCCAACATAACCCATTTCAAACTCGTCCGAGATGTCATCAGGACAAACATTCTGACTCCCAAAATAAATAACATTGTGCGATCAGTGACACAACTTTTCAAAATCTAAGTCATCTAGGAAATTGAATAAATCATCATTAATCCAAGTCTCTTGCTTAAATATCAGACAAACTCTCTTCTTTTTTAACTACAGGGTTAATTTTAGATAAAAGTGGTTTTCCAATAATTTATTTATAGAATAAGACTGGTTTACCCATTATTACAGTAAAGCATAGTGGACAGTTGTCATAAATACGGGCCTAGTCAAAGTCTTGGTTGGGTTCTTTGTAATTTTTAGCTTATTTTACGCAACTTCTGGTAGATAAAAGTTCACATTACCAGTCTGCTCTGTTTGTGGAAAATGTCATAACAAAGTAAACATGTAGCATTCTTTTTAATCGTCTGCTTCCTACAGCTGCCGATCACCACATCAAGCAGCAATTGGGACCCGAATGTATCGTCTGTCAAAAATTGAAGTCACTTTCTGCCAGAAAGAGCTTAAAGACTTTACATGATTAGAGTTTAAAAGTGAAATGTATTGTAATCAGTGCTTAAAAACAAAGAGACCCATTTATTTTGACCCCCAAAGTTAAAGAAATGACCCTCAACTAAAAAGACAAGGGGTCATAATGACCCCCAATTTTTGATACTGAGGGAAAACCATGTGGTTTGTATGTTAAGGTCAATGATTTTGTTGGCCATCATTATTTGCATCTAGAGTATGTTACGGTGGTACCATGCTCAGTGTCTGAAAACAGTTTTATTAATAATTAGCAGTAAAATCTGCCTGTACTGCACCAAAAAAGGATAAAAGAACACATAATTGCTACCAACTGGTTTGTTTCTGACACATTAACACATTTGAAGCTCTGTTAAGTTATGATTGACTTGGTACAGAAAAACTATTGGAGGAACATCAATCTGTTGTCACTTTCGACCATATATCCATGTTTAAATATGTACAGTCTCTTGTCTAAGACTGTAAAAGAATGGCAGACAAACCAAAAAAGAACTGAAAAGACTTGCAGACTTTTTTGCTGTCCTTTCCACAAGTAAATCCCCCCCCCCCCCCCCCCCCCTTGAGAATAAAATAAAGCTAACCAAGCTGAAAACAGTAAGAAAGAGCTTTTGTTGTGTAAGTTGCTTTAAACAGGCATTTAAAAACATTGACTCAAGATTTCTGTATGACCCACAGAAATTAAGAATAGGGGTCACAAATAATCCTAAAAAAATTGAAGCTGGCAGAAACACCACATGCTCATATAAATCGTGTTGAATCTTCTCAAAAATAGAATAAAACTAACAACTGAATACTGCAAGATCATCATTTTAATCGATAAATACACTAACAAATCATGATGATCAGTACATAATATCAAAAAGCTTTCTTGAATCATGTTAATCATCTGCTTATAATACAATATAAAATCTCATTTTTGGGGCAGAGTTTTCTCTAAATTTGTTGGTTGGGCTTCGGACCGAATACTCTTGGGACCGAATAGCATGGTATCCAAACTAGCGCTCCCCTAGCTCACTTCTCATCGAAAATGGACTGACCAAGCGGCCAATCCATTAATACAGTTGGTTCAATCAACTGAGATTAACTAACAGCATTGATGTAATCCTAATTACTTCACAAGTCGATGTCATTACCACCTGACTATCCGAAAATACATACACTTAGGATAACAAACTTCCGGTATCATAAAAATTTTCAACCAGCTCAAAAAACACCTTAAGAAAGAGACAGTATTGGACATGCAAGTCCCCTATTTATCATGAATGTTATTTAATTTGGAAGCGAATCATTATCGCAGGGTTACCCGATAACCTACTTGTAATATAGCGGTTTCTCAATGTTGCTCACACGGCGATCGCTCTTGATGAATGATTAATCACGGAAATGGGCGAATAGTGACGAGTTACAACGATAGCTATACCATCGACATTGACTAATACCTGAACGGCAATATTATCGTCGTCCTCGAAATTTTTTTTCGTCGTTTTTCCTCTATCAATTGCCCCCCCCCCCCCTTTTTTTTTTTTCAAAATTAATCCTTCAGGGGATGTTAAAAGGAGACAATGTAATTGTTTTTCACAACCAAGTTCTAGTGTGAAGAAAAGCATGGATAGGAGATGAACGGTTTTGGAAGGTCAGTTCACTGACCAGTTCTATTTGTTTCAACAGGGACATCAAATAAATCATCCTCAATTGTCAATATTGATCTAATGTCTATTTGGCCAATTATTATTTTTTTACCAAACAACCTCGTGTTTTAATGACCCCGGGAAAAAAAAAAAGTTTTGAAAACCTTGTAGGAAAAGAAATAAATGCTGGTTACCACAATTTTTGCCTTTCTCCACAGTGTTTTCAATCCTTTCTGTTGCTTTCAATTTGGCCAAGTCTAAAAATTTGTTAAGGGTCCTGTGTGGCTCAGTGGTAAAGTGTAGGACTCGTGACCTGGAGGCCCCTGGTTCGAGCCTCACTGGCTCCACTGGGTTTTAAACAGGAGTGTCCTTGGGCAAGACACTTCAGAGCCCTAGCCTAGTACTGGTGAAACCCAGGAAAACAGGAATATGTGAGCTGTCTCTGTGATATAACTAAAATAATGTTGAAAGCAGCGTAAAACACGACTCAAACTAAAAGTTTAATATCTGATAAAGAATTAACTCTTTACCACACAATCCCGAGTTTTAATGACCCTGATGAAGAGTGCTTTTGAAAACATTGTGGGAAAAGGAGAAAATGCTGAAAATCAGCATTTTCTTCTTTTCCCATAATGTTTTCTACCTTTTTAGAGATGAAAACCATCATTTGAGCTAACTTTGTCGTCTGCAGTTGCTTTCAGTTTGGTCGAGTCTAAAATTTTGTCGTTTGGTAAAGACTTAAGATCTGGGTTCCTGTCCCCCAACAGTTCTGAATATTGTACCTATACTGTATTTCTAGAGTAGCCATCTGATTGGCTGAGCATATCTCAGTCAATCAGATGATTCTCTTGTCACTTATTCTAGTTTTCTTAAAAATCTCATTCATGGGTCCTTTGGTAAAGTATAAGACTCGTAACCTGGAGGCCCCAGCTTTGAGCTTCACTGGAATTACTGGATTTTGGTAGGAGTGCTCATAGGAAAGATAACTCAGTGCTTTACTATTCAAACGACCCTGAGGAAGACAGCTTTTAAAAGCATTGTGGGAAAAGGAGGAAAGACTCGTTATCAGGATTTTCTTCTTTTTTCATGTTTTCTACCCTTCCAGAATCAAATTTTCATCTCTGAGCCACTTTTATTTTGTCGTCTGCAAATACCCTCAATTTGGACAGGTCTAAAACTTTGTCATCGGGAAAAAGGGTGAAGAGCTTCATTTCAAAGAGAAATATTATTTGAGCCTAATTTTACATTTACTAATTCTTTTAACCCATTACCCCCAAGATTTAAAAACTCTGACAGAGAATACTTTTGAAAAAATTGTGGAAAAAGGAGAAAATGCTGGTAACCAGCATTTTCTTCTTTTCCTACAATGTTTTCTTTCAGGGATTTTAGGCTCATTTGCATCAATATCAAATTATGTTGTTTGCAGATGTTTTGAATTTGGTAGAGTCTAAAATTTGTTGTGTTGGAAAGGGTTGATAAGTCTGAATGTTGTTAAGATGAAGGATTAGTGACAAAGGTCAAAGTTCAATGAGAGTTGGTGTTTTACTGAGATATTTATAGATAAAAAAAAACAAAGGTCAGCTATTATTGATTATAGATCCATTGTGAAATCTGATCAGGTTGTTGTTATTTTTAGCTCCTTTTTGAAAGGTATTAGGAGTAGGGATGAATAATGAGAGATAAATAGTGAGAGAGTCATGATTTCACACATTTTGTTGAAACAGGCCTGGAGTGGAATCAGAAAATGGCCAGTACATGTATTGATTTTTTTTATGAAAATGGCATCCAGTTTCTTTAGAAGAGCTCTTCCCCTACATCTTACATCAGATCACTTTTGAAAAAAAAAACACCATGACAAACAGGGAAATTGCCTGCAGCATGCAATTTTTCTCTTTGTCACAATGTTTTCCATTGTCCTTGGTTGTTAACCTTTCACAAAGCAATCCTGTATTTTCACCTTGGACAGTAAATTTTGTCATATGGTAAAGACTTCACTATTTACCAAAAAATCCCGAGTTGTAATGATCCTGAAATTTAGGGCTTTTGAACACATGAGGGCACAGGATAAAATGCTTGTAACCAGCATTTTCTGCTTGCCTTCAATGTTTTCTTACTTTCCATAGAAAGGTTAGAGGCTTTTGAAAACATTGAGGGCAAAGGAGAAAATCCTGGTAACCAGCATTTTCTCCTATGTCCTCAGTGTTTTTAACCTTTTAGAGAAAAATCCCGTCATTCAAGCTATATTTTATTTGTCGTCTCCAAAATGCTTTCAGTTTGGATTGGTCTAAAACTGTGTAGTTTGGTCAAGGTTTAAACAACTTGTGTTTTTATCTTTTCAGAGTTATTGTCCTAGAAAGTCGACCTACAGACCATCCGGAAGCAGCTTCAAATCTCTATGTGCTGGCTGGGCATGAAAACACCTATTAAAGAGAGACAACTTTTTGATAAAGAGTGATGGTACTTTGTTTCCTGCTGTTGCTTGATAATCAACTTGTTTTGTAATATGAACAAAGATCCTGGAAACAGTTGATGAATTCTTTACAACATGGTTTTCTATCATGCCTAGTTTGATTTATTCATAATTATTACAGAGGAATTTTGGACTAAGATCTGACTTAAGTGATATGCTTTGCCATTTGTTATCCTTATAAATAAAGGTGAAAAAATAAATTTTTTTGGAATTTTTAGCAGATAAAAACCAGTGTTTCACATTTGAAGCCTTCAGTTCTAAATTTGGTCTACACTGGTCTCCCCAAATACCTAGATGTTGGCGTCTGTGGACACAAAAATTGGTATCCATGTCAACTCTTCATTAGAAAAAAAAGGGGGGGAATTTAATTGCTAACTAAAGAACGAAATCCTCTGTGTTTGTCAGAGTGATACTGTTTTCTTTGTTATTTGCCTTTTAAATGTCAATTTTGGTTGCCATAGCAACTTGTACCTAACAGTATTACATCACTTTCTGATGAAAAGGATCCTAGTTCATGGAAAAATAATGCTGAAATGCTGAAGAGTTTCAGAGATAAAGTGCAATTCTGTTTTAAAGTGAGAGGACATGTCTTGGCACTTTACCATACTGTTCTTTGCTTAACAACCCTGAAAAAGAAGACTTTTGAAGTCTTTGTGGAAAAAGATGACCATACTGGTATCCAGCATTTTCTTCTTTTCCTTTTTGTTTTTTAGCCGTTCAAAGAAAATTTCCATCATTTGACCTACATTGAATTTCTAGTCTGCAAATACTCTCATCATGGACAAGCTTAAATTTTAGTATCTGGTAAAGAGTTAACCCTTTACCACATGGTCTCGAGTGTTAACACCCCTGAGGAAAAAGGTCTTTTGAAAATGTTGTGGGAAAAGAAGAAAAAGCTGGTAACCAGCATTTTCTTCTTTTCCCACAATGTTTTCTTCCCTACCAGGAACGAATTTCAATTTTTTAGTCACATTTAATTTGTCGTCTGCAAAGGCTTTCAATTTGGATGAGTCAAAAATTTTGTTGTTTGGTAAAGAGTTAAATCATTACCACACGGGCTGTTTTAACCCTCCCAGACAACAAAATTTTTAACTTGCCCTTACTTAACACTAACCACACGACCAAGTTTTAGACAAGTAATTTGTTCTTTTTCCTCATTGTTCCAATGAACTGCATAATTGCCCACAATCAGCAGTTTAAGAATGTTACCTCTCAGATTCAAGTAGTTTGTAAATTGCTTTCTGGTATAACAGGCTAACTGATTGAGTTCTAATCCCTTAACTCATAACAAAATTTTACCATGTTTATGCAACCAAGACAAGACAGGCCTTTTGGAAAGAACAAAATGCTGGTAAGCAGTATCTCGCATTTTCCCTTCATGTTTTCTAAACTATCGAAGATTCCCGTCATTGTAACTTATTAAATTTATTACAATATCTCCAAATGTTATCAATTTGGACAAGCCTATTACAAAATTGTCTTCTGGTCAGGAGGTAAGATACTGTTTTTGCATAGAATTTAGGAATTGGCAAAGTTACCTTAGGTCTTCTCTGGTAAAAAATATCTTTGAAGTTTTAGGCTGTTTTTGCTTAGTAAATAACCCAGATATTTGACATGTTTGGCTCTTTGGAGTGAAGTTGTGGAGGGATCAAGAAAGGTTTTAAGTGTATGATGAGATTTTGTACCTTATTGCTCATTTTATTTTAAATGCATTGAATTTGTTGTAAAAAACAGAGAGAAGAAACAAAGCTTGAAAGAAAAACAGAAGATAGCAAGTAACATGTTTCAAGTATTAGAGATTCCTTTCCCCTCTTTAGTCACAATATTGAATATTGTCCAAAATTTAGTCTTTTGAACATGACACTAGATCTAGTAGATCATACTTCATTGGTTCTGACCTGTTTATATTCAGTTCTTTCAGGGCTTTGATTAAAAAAAAAAAAATGAACTTCATTGAGGCCATTTTATTCTTTACCCTTTCTCAAATTGAATTATTTTCCTTAAAATTTAAAGCATTAGCAGACAGTAAATTCTGAAAATGAACAGATGAAAATTCTCTGATAGGGTAGGAAACATTGTTGAAAAGGGAGAAACTTGTACAAGCAATTTTTCCTTTGTTCACAATGTTTTCAACAGGCTTCATCTGTAGACACATTCGAACACAGGATTATTTGGTAAAGGATTAAGAAAATTATGCTCATTGACTGTCACTAACAGAGGTTATTATTTGTACAATGTAACATTGTGTGATATATAAAGAGCTATTCTGCTTCATCTTCTGCTTCTTGTGTTCATGCAACTATTTGGAAAATATGTTGTATTCTACATTTAATAAGTTAAAGATCAGACAAAAATTGTCAGAGTTAAGTTTGAAACCATGTCTTTGTGTGCATTTATCCTTTTTGTTTATCTTGGCTGTTTTTCAAAAAAAATGTCAGTGTATAATCATAGCTGTACAGTTGTCTGCTTCTGCCTTATTGTTCATGTCATACCAAAAACTTTCGACATTTTCTTTCAGTTTATTATTACTGAAAATGTTTAGTTGAAACTTTGGCTTCTTGTAAACTATGAAAAGGGGAACGCATACCAGAAAGGCAAGTAACACCAAAATATTTTTGACTTTGCCAAAAGCCGAGCATGGGCCTACCTGCATGGGATGGTCTTCATTTTGAACCTTGAAAAATTGTTGAGATAAGAAATTTGATTTTTTTGTCCAGATAGAAGTAAAATCGTGTTACATGTACTTCATGAAAAAATAAAAGACATAAAACGCGAAATTACTAAAATGGTATACATATGTATTTTTTATTTTATCCCTGAATGTACTTACACTGTAGATCAAGGTCAAACTTTATAAAGCACAAAGTCTAAACTTAAACCTATAGTGTCTAGCATTTGTGAGCTTTCTGGATGATTTTGCAAAAGAAGCCTTACAATCTCACAGATATTGTATAAGATTCTTAATTCCTCCGAATTGAAAACATACGTAAACAACATGTTTAATTTGTCTCATGTGATTGAATAATACTTTGTAAGCATAGAAAACTTTGGGTGAAATGAAGTAGATGTTGCTCCTCCTTTTCCCACAAAGTTTTCAATAGTTCTGTCTTTCATAGTTTTTAAAACATGAGTTGGTTGGTAAAGGGTTAAGGCAACATAAGAAGTTCTAGTAGACAGTGTAGATCAAGATCAGATAGTCCACTGATCCACATTTTGCAACATTTTAAGTAGATCTAGTGTATTTGTCAAAAAAGCTATGAATTTTTCTTTTTAACCACTGACTGAGGGACTTTTTTCATTTACAGGTTTGTCTAAGAGAAAAGAGTTTTTTTACAGGAAAATGGTGTAATGGTATCTGTCATAGTCCTAGAGAAGAATCCCCCAAAAAGCTCATAGTGTCATTTGTTTATCAATATTTCATGTTTATTTCATTGAAATTTACCAATACAAGCATATACCTTTATTCCAGCTGATTAACTTCTTTGTTGACTTTTGCTCTTGTAATCAAAACTTGATCATTGTAAACCTGAGGAATGTAGAAAAATTAAGATTTTTGTAATTAGCCAAGTGAAAAGCAGACCAATATACTGGTACTGCAATTTTGCTGCTGTTTTATCAGAGTATTTCAAAGAATATTGGGTAGTTCAGATCCAAACAGAATGTGTAATCTGATCTTGATCTCCATTTTCCTGAAAAACAGCTGAAAGTGTGCTTGGCAGTTCAAGGGTCAGTCTGACCCCACATGGGAACACTTTTTGTAATATCTTAAACCTACAATATCTTCCATACAACAAAAATTTAGCTATGTCCAAATTTAAAGCATTTGAAGAGGAAAAAATTAAATGTTACTCTAAACATGAAATTTGTCTTTCATAGGGTCGAAAACATTATGGGAAAAGGAGAAAATGCTGGTTACCAGCATTTTCTTCTTATTCCATACTGTTTTCAAAGGCTTTTTCTCAGGGTGGTGAAAATCAGGATTGTCTGGAAAAGGGTTTAACCCTTTACCAAACAATCCCTGGTTTTTACGACCCAGAGGAAGAAGCCTTCTGAAAACATTGTGGGAAAAGGAGAAAATGCTGGTTACCAGCATTTTCTCCTTTTCCCATAATGTTTTCTACTCTTCTAAAGTCAAGTTTCAATTTTTGAGTCACGTTTATTTTGTCGTCTGCAAATGCTTTCAATTTGGACCAGTCTAAAATTTTGTTGTTTGGTAAAGAGTTAAAGGGTGAAAGCACCTGTCATAACTTTTGTCGCCTTTGCAAGTAGTGTAGATCAAGATTAGATCAGTACATGCTTAAAATGTCTGTAAGGTTTATTTGGTGCTTTGTGGCCTAAGATTTAACCCTTTACCACACAATCCTGATTTTGAACAACCAAAAGAGAAGGCTTTTGAAAACATTGAAGGAAAAGGAGAAAATACTGGTAACATTTTCTCTTATTCCCACAATATTTTCTACCCTGTCAAAGACAGAAATCTTCATTTAAGCTACATTTGATGGTGCCTGCAAATGTTTTCACCTTCTTATGAGTCCAAAATTTTGTCATTTGGTAAAGAAACTATTCATGCTTTGGAAGACATTTTTGTATGTGAATAAATTACATCGAAAGAGCAATTTGTCCATCAGTAACAATGTATATTCTTACTGTTTTTTGTTGAATTAAGCTCTAAAACATGTTTGCATTGGAAGACTTAGAGTGTAAACTTAGAATAATATGAATATAAAAGAAGAGGCTAAAATGTTGCAGTTACCAGGCAGTTTATTGGTAGGTCTGAATATGTTACAGTTCTATGCTGTCTCATCTCAATCTACACTATCAAACCAACTTTACTTATACCTTATATTCTAAGGGTTATTTTAGTACCAACAAGATTTTTATTTTAAAAACTGTATATGAGGGAAAGAGGCAAAGAAGTATGTGAAATCATCTTATGTGTGACTGGTGTATTATTAATCAGCTTGTTTGTGACATGGTGTTACAAAGGTCATGCAGAGGTCCTGAATTATTAACAGACGTCTTAACCCTTTACCACAAAATCCAGACTTTTTACAACCCTAAAGAGGAAGACTTTTTAAAACATTGTGGGGAAAAGGAGAAAATGCTGGTAACCAGCATTTTCTCCATTTCCCACAATCTTTTCTAATCTATCAAGGACAAATTTCATCATTTCAGCTACATTTAAATTTTCGTCTGCAAGTGCTTTCAATTTGGACTAGTCTACATTTTTGTCATGTGGTAAAGAGTTAAAACATTATTTCTTCTGAGAAACCCATGTTGTGGGTACTCATTTGAATTGTCTCGATGATACAGTCATAATGAGTACCTACAATGTAGATTTTAGTTAAGAACAAAAGGAAAAAAGAGTACTGTTTGAACCAAGAAAATTGATACATACTTGCACTTTTTTCTTATTTACACATTGATTCCTGTCACATCTGAAAACATAGAAGAATACATCATGTATTGATTTACAATTTGACTGGTCAAAATTTTATGCCATCGTACTCATTCATTATTTATAAGAACAAAGTTACTAGCCACTATACAATTTTTTGGTTTATTTTCTTTGCGGTTTTTGAATAAAATTAAATAATCACAAAATCTGTCGTTTAAAGTTGTAGGTATACATGTATAATAAAAGGAATATTATGCTGTGCTCTAGTAACTTTCCTTGTGCTGGTATTTGCATCTCCCAGTGTAAGAAAATTTTGACATCTTGCCTGACTTTTGGTCTTGCGTGATTTCAAATTTTCTCATGCTGACCGAATGAAATACAGCACTACAAGAAATTTTCTGTATTTATTTGTGTGCCATAAAGGTATTTTTGATTTAGGGCATAAAAAGTAAATAGCCCCCTTTAAGATTCAATGGTTGCTACATTGTTAGCTCGGCTGTTTTCAAAGAAAACGTCTAAGTATTGCTGTAGCCCTGGCGTCATCTGTGTCCTTGTTGTGCGAAAAACTTTGACATTTTCAAAAATGTTGACGTTTTACAACATTTCTGTCATTATTGAAGATATTTAGTTCAACTTGTTCACTATCAAAAGGGGAACTCATACAATAAGGGCAGGTAACCATCAAAGTATTTTTGACACAGTTATGTCCTTTTTTCGACTTCGAATCGTACCAGTACCAGGTAACTGTACCCGAGCGTTGGCACCCGCATGCAGTCTTGTTATTTCAACTGACTTACCAGGAAGTACATGTAGCTACATCGTTTGAAAGTTGTATTGAGGTTATCAGGAATTTAAAATGACATTTATTATTGATTTTCATAGAAAAGTATTTACCCTTAACCATACAACCCAGAGTTTTAACGACCCAGATAGAAAAGGCTTTTGAAAACATTTGTAGGAAAAGGAGAAATGCTGGTAAACAGCATTTTCCTTTCCCACAAGGTTTTCTACCCTTAAAAGACAAATCTCACCCCCTTAGCAACATTTAATTCGTTGTTTGCAATTAAGTGTTTTTCAATTTAAACCAGTCTAAACTATGGTCGTGTGATAAAGAGTTAAAAGATCACTGTATCACCAGGTTCTATATCCAACCCATATAACACAAAAGCTTTTAACTCTGTTGGAAATGTTGATGAAATTTGTGATGGAACCAAATTGAATGCATTTGTAGACAATGAGTTACCGGTAAATGTTGCAAAGTTGATGATACCTGTCTGTGATAGGGTAGAAAACATTGTGGAAAAGGAGAAAATGCTGGTTACCAGCATTTTCTCTTTTCCCACAATGTTTTCAAAAGCCTTTTCTTGAAGGGTTGTTAAAAGTCAGGATTGTGTGGTAGAGGGTGAACCACCTGAAATAAGTTGTTGGATGGTAGCTTTGTCATGCTATTTTAACTCATCTGGAGCCTTTCACTACTTAGATGGGCTTTGTGGCCTGTGTAGATCAAGATCAGACCACAATACATGTACACTGATCTTTGATCTACACTGCTTTGTGGAGACAGTCTTGACAAGGGCGACATTGAATTTTTCTTCTCAGGATCTGATTTTTAGAATGAAAATACTTGTATGGCTTATTCTGCACTCTGTGTGTTAATATATGTGGATGAAAATAGATAGAAACAAACCAGAATATTTCAGTGTAAAGAAAGCTTTGCAGAACTCTATCTTCTTTATAATTCATTGATGCAAGTGAAAAAAAAAGTATGGCAAAAGGAGAAATTGCACAATAGGTGCAATTTTTCCTTTTGTTTGACATTTTCAAAGATGGTTGGCTGCAAGTAAACAGTTAAAATTGCCTGCAGATAGTTATGTGTGATAAACAAATATTTTTACATTTTAATTGTAGACAAATGGATTTGTAATATAATTTTGTCACAATTAATTGTATGTATTGCTGTATTTTTTGGTCTTTCATTATTGTATGGTATGTCATATTTTTATGTATGAATGTTTGATTTTATCCTGTTTTAATGTAACATTTTGTTCATATATTGTTTGTAAAAAGATTTGTAACCATTCACAATGTCTTAATCATTTCTTTTCCATTGTAATGTATTTTGATGAGTCTACAGCAATTTGGAAACAAGTGACAACTAATGCAAGCAATTGCCCCTTTTTTCCTTAATCTTTTCCACACCATTTGAAATCTGTTTTCACCATTCTCTTGAGCTTATTCTCTTCTAGCATAAATTTCATGTGTTCAAACATTAGCCAAACTGAATTCTTTGTTTTAACCCTTTACCACACGGTCAAAAGTAGAAATTGTATAAAACACCAGAAAAAGAGGAACAGCTGGTTACCAGCATTTTGTCCTCTTCAACTATATTTTCAAAAGCCTTCTTCTGGGTTGTAAAAGGGGAATTTGTGGTAAAGGCTGAAGTGCTCTAGTGGTTAAAATTTGTCATTTTGGAGAGAGTAAAACAGCTTTTTAGGGATAAAATGTATTTGAGTCTAAAAGCAATGGCTCTTTTTCCTGTCATTTTTGTTTCGAAATGTTTTTAGTTTGGTCATGTTACACATAATTATTTCTGAAGAGTTCATAGTATATACTTAGTTGACAATGCCTTCTTTTATCTTACCCTTTTTACTAAGGTAACATTTTCTTTGTCTTGATTTATGTATATTATGACTCATTTAATAAAAAATTTAAAAGTAAAAAAAAAAGTACATTCCCATATTGTTGTTGTGTCTTATTTCTTTACCAAACAACAAAGTTTTAGACTGGTCCAAACTTGAAGCCTTTGTAGAAGACATTTAACTTTTTACCAAACGACAAAATTTTGGACTAGTCCAAATTGAAAGCATTTGCAGACGACAAAATAAACATGAATCAAAAATTGAAATTTGATTTTGGAAGGGTAGAAAACATTGTGGGAAAAAGAGAAAATGCTGGTAACCAGCATTTTCTCCATTTCCCACAACGTTTTCATAACCTTTCTTTCTCAGGGTCGTTAAAAGTTGGGATTGTGTGGTAAAGAGTTAAATCTGACTGAAAAATTGAAATTTACTTTGGGAAGGGTTGAAAACATGGTGGGAAAAGGAGAAAATGCTAGTTACCAGCATTTTCTCCTTTTATCACCATGTTTTCAAAAGGCCTCTTTCTCGGGGTTGTTAAAAGTCTGGATTGTAAGATCTATGCATTTGTGGTGTTTTGGTCAAGTGCTTTTCAAAAAGAATTCAGTTCTGGCAACCAATGCATCTGTCCATGTTTGCCTGGTGTTTTGTTTTTTTCACTGGCACATATGTTATACTAAATTTTTTTTAAACTTTTTTCCAAACGATCCCATGTTTTAGCAACCCTGAGGAAAATTCTTTTGAAAACATTTTAAGAATAGGAGAAATTACTGGTAACCTTCCCATCATTTTAGCCACATTTAAATGGTCTTCTGCACATACTAACAAATAGACACAGTCTAAAACTTTGTCATCTGATAAGCTATTTAGTCACTCTCTGGTTTCTGAATTATTGTGATGTAAGTGAGGAAAAAATTATACTGCAAGGATTTCATCTAAAATCAGTCCACTAGCAATCTCCAGATACCAAGCCTCTTTCGCTGTCAATGGGTAACTTGGATTGTTTGGAGTTTTTCAATCACTTTCACCAATGTTTCAGTTGTATCACAGCCACAGCTTGCTTACCGGTATTCATTTCTTTACCACGTGTCACAAGTACAAGGCTGGGACACTACAGTGCCTTACCCAAGAACACTCCCTTATGACAGTTCCTTCAGCTGGAATTAATCACAGGATTTTCTGATTTTGAATTCATTCTCTTAAGTCTTTACTAACAATCTTGAGTTTTAAAACATTTTGGAAAAAAGCCTTTGAAAAAAATTCATGGAGAGTAGAAATTGTTGGTAAGCAGCATTTTCTCCTTTTCCCACAATGTTTTCTGTCCCTTTAAGAACATATTTTGTCAATTTAGACATGTTTGTCATCAGCAAATGCTTTTAATTTGGTTAAGTCCACAATTTTGTCATCTGGTTAACCCTTTACTACACAATCCTGAGTTTTAACGACCATGAGGAAGAAGCCTTTTGAAAACATTGTGGGAAAAGGAGAAAATGCTGGTAACCAGCATTTTCTCCATTTCTCACAATGTTTTCTACCCTATCAAATACAGAAATCACTATTTAAGCAACATTTAATTTGTCGTCTGCAAATGCTTTCAAATTGGTCCAGTCCAAAATTTTGTCATTTGGTAAAGAGTTAAAGATTAACCACTGAAACACCACTGGGTTACACTGGCTTAGCTGCTTGATGTCTACCACAGAATTGCAAGTTTTAATGATCTTAGTGATGAAGGCTTTTGGAATTGAATCCCTTAATTTAAGCCATGTCATCTGTTTAACTCTTTACCACACGAGAAAATTTTAGACCAGTCTATATTGAAAGCATTTGCAGATGACAAAACAAAGGTGACTGAAAAATTGAAATTTGGTTTGAGAAGGGTAGAAAACATTGTGGGAAATGGAGAAAATGCTGGTTACCAGCATCTTCTCCTTTTCCCACAATGTTTTCAAAAGGCTTCTTTCTCAGGATCGTTAAAGGTCAGGATTGTGTGGTAAAGAGTTAAGCTTTTTGATAAATCCATATTTATACACCCACAAATGATAGACTGGAGTTGCCTTTTCTGTCTGTCAATCTTTCAATCAGTCTGCCTGTCAGTCCAACGGTCCATCCACTAAAGTCTTTTCCAGAGCATAACTTCCAAAGTATAAAAGTTATCAACTTCAAACTTAATATGCCGTTAGATCACATTGAGAAAAAATGCAGGGCACAAGATACATAACTCTGTCTACATTATATGTGGAGTTATTGCCCTTTGTTATTTAACATTGTTGGATTTTTGTCCAGAGCATAACTGGCAAAGTATAAAAGCTGTCAACCTCAAAATACATATGCAGATAGATCACATTGAGGAAAAGTGCAGTGCACAAGACCCATAACTCTGTCTTCATTATTTTTGGAGTGATTGCCCATCTGTTATTTTACATGTTGAATTTTTCCCGGAGCATTCCTTCCAACGTATAAAAGCTATCAACATTGAGGATAAGTGCATTGCAAAAGGACATTCGGTCAGTAACAAGGCACAAGGTGGGGGTATTCGCCTGCCTGCGAGTTCTACTTTTGGTTTGGTAAATATTCATTAATCCTAATTGCCTTACAAAATTTCCGTTTTCTTTGAGGTCAGTGTAGATCAAAATCAGACTGAAGAACAAAATGTGCAGTCCGATGGATCTTTGATTTCCACCGTCTGCTTTGCTGAAACATATTGTGGATGAAAAACTATCATTGTATTGCAGTTTAGTCTTAAATCCACACATGCATTATAGAGATGCGTATCATTCATTGCATATGTTCATGTTCGGCCACAAGGTAAGTATGGTACCCATTCAAGAGCAAAATATCTAGTCGATGAAAGGGAGGCGTGTGAAGGCTACGCCTTTGTTTTGTATTTCTCTTTTAAATGAAACATCGCTGTTTCACACGTGAAGTCAATAGTTCTCTCCAGAAACTCAAAACTGCAAGCTTAACATCGATCTATCGAGATTTAGTAGAGTCTAACTCGCTCCCTAAACAGGGGGAGAATACTATCTTTTCAATTATCCCATGAACAACTTCCTATCTAAGTTTCTTATTGACATAGTTTGGTCACGTGATACTGTTGCTATGGCTATAACCCTCGTGCCAAAACAACAGCCGAATAACCTCTATAAGCTGTGCGGTTCACGCTCCGCAATACTAAATAGTTCATGAATAAGTCACAATTGAGTAAAATTCAGTGGTAATTTTATCACTTCATGGTGTATATTTTCGAGTCACGTATTTTGATTTGTATCTTCTTTCCTAGATTTTTAAGCTAGACTTACGCCATTGATATTTTGATCGCGCACGAATAACCAAAATTTAGTGACATATACAATCAGTATGGCGACTGAGATATTGATACAATGGCGACGGAAAAAACATGGGATTTCTGAAAAGATGGACATTTTTACATAAAACAGATACTTGTTCAAGGATAAAACTTATTTGAACTAATTGATGGATAAAGTTGGTACTGCGACACTGGATATCTTTCTTCTAATCTGCTTTGATATTGTAACAAATTTTCGATAAACAACAGGTGCCCGTTTGTGTAATCGTGAACGACTGTCATTATTTTCCCCTCGGATTTTCACATTTATGATTTTGTGCAAGGAAAACAGGTTCGCAATTCAGTGCGAAAATGGACTGGAATTTTAAAAGATAGTTGTTTGATTTGAAAACCAAGGTCAATTTTACATTTCGACCTGACTGAAACTTTTTTTTATCAAATTCTTATTTCTAGTCAAATTAATTCACAGTGTCTGTGAAATTTGTCAAAAACATTCTCAGTAATATTTACTAAATACAGCCCAGGTGTGAACATAAACAGTACTATGGAGAAGTACGAAAAAATATGTCGCATAGGGGAGGGGTCCTATGGTGTGGTGTTCAAATGTAAAAACAGAGATACTCAACAACATGTTGCCATTAAAAAGTTTGTGGAGTCAGAGGAAGATCCACTAATAAAAAAGATAGCAATGAGAGAAATCAGGATGTTGAAGGTATGCATATTTTCATTTAACTCTTTATATGACAACAAGATCCCAGTGTGGTGTCCGTGGTTGTGAGGTTGAGCATTGGTCATGTAACCGTAAGGTCTCGAGTTCGTTCCCTGGGAGCAAGTATCAACTTTGGAATCTTTCATTGGCCCACACAAGTGAGTACTGGTGTAGTTCCCAGGAAGCAGAAACGAAAGAGATTAGTATAAGTTGTATGAACTTGTTTCTCAATCGATGTAAAATAAATTTTTCTCAACTAAGATCTTAGTCTGTTCCATATTGAAAACAGTTGCAGACAACAAATTAAAGTTGAATAACTAAACATAGCTCAAATGCTGATATTTGTTTGTGAAAAAGAATAAAACATCGTAAGAGAAAGAGAAAATGCTTTCTATCAGCATTTTATTCAATTCTCACAATGTTTTAAAGGCTTTGTTGTACAGCATTGTTTTGTAAAGGGTTAATTTGTTACCAAACAGCCAGGTGTCAGTAGAACCTGTAGTAAAGGGTGTTTAAAAACATTGTTGGAAAAGGACAAATATGCAGAAAACCTTTTCACAATGTTTACTACCATTGCAAAGCCAGAGTCTATCTTTTGAGCCACATGTAATTTCTTGTCTGCAAATGCTTTCAGTATAGTCAAGTCTTCATTCTTTCCCAAACGACAAAATTTTAGACCTCCAAATTGAAAACATTTGGAGACAATAGTTTAATTGTAGCTAAGCTAATAAGATTTGTATTTAAAAGGGGTAGAAAACATTGTGGGAAAAGGAGAAAATGTAGGTTACGAACATTTTCTCCTTTTCACACAATGTTTTCAAAAGCCGTCTTGCTCAGGGTCTTTAAAACACAGGACTGTGTGTCAAAGGGTTTTACTTTATAACCTGGTAAATTAACTCTTCACACAACTAGCGTTTTCGTTTCGATGGTGTCAATGAGGCAAGACCCAGTGTCTTGGAAAGAGCTTTGACTGTGCAGTATGCTCAGGAGAAAGAAAACATGGATAGGTGTACCGGTTATTGTTATAACTGAAATAACATTGAACTCTTTACAAGGTGACAAATTTAAATTAGAAATGTCTAAATTGAAAGTCTCTGCAAACAATTTTTTTCAGTATGGCTCAAATGATGTACTTTGTTATTGAACAAGTACAAAGCATTGTGCAGAAAGGAAGGAATGCTTGTTGCCTGCACTCTGTCCTATTCTCACAATTTGAAAAGCTTCCTTTCTCAGAGTCTAAATATTTGGGTAAGTCTTATATGTAAAGGGTTAACTCTATTAGACAAGAACACTTTTGGCTGAAAATTTTTCTGATGATGTTAATATGGGAAAGCAGCCAGTGACTTTGAAAGATAGGTATGTACAGAAATGGGAAGAGAGACTTCAAAAATGGATGAATGAGTCTAGTGGTTGCAGGGCCTGAGCTGCCGTTTGCCACTTGAGCCATTTGCTTAAAAAATCTTCAAGTGACTCGAAAAATATGCAATGTTGCTTTACTGTTGCCCATAGACCTTTCTGTCAAAGCGAATTCTTAAAAGCCACTGGTGTATTAAGTCTTTACCACACAACAAAATTTTAGACTTATTCAAATTGAAAGCATTTGCAGACGACAATATAAACTTGGCTCAAATGATGAAATTTGTCTTTCATAGGATAGAAAAACCAGCATTTTCTCCTTTTCCCACAATGTTTTCAAAAGGTTTCTTACTTGGGTCATTAAAACTCAAGACTGTGTGGTAAAGGGTTAAGCAGGATTGTGTGGTAAAGAAATTTGTTTTAGGAAGGGTAGAAAACATTGTGGGAAAAGGAGAAAATGCTGTTTACCAGCATTTTCTCTTTTTCCCACAATGTTTTCAAAATGTGTCTTTCTCAGGATCATTAAAAGTCGGGATTGTGTGGTAAAGGGTTAAAGAATATTTGTGCGGATTTGGCCATGACTTGCTTGAGATTGTTATTTGGCAAAGTCAACAGTTCATGTTGTATACTTAATTATTGTACCGTAGTTCCACAACATGTATGGGCAAGTAAGATTTTCAAGAAATCAGATCTGTTATTATTTCTTTGACACATAAATAACGTCATTTACAGTAAAAAATTATTGTGTACCAATTTGCTTATGAAACCGTCAAACATTCAGATTCTACTTTAAATGATTAAGTCTTTCGCGGGACACATTTTATGGTTAGGAAAAAAAAATACTTTAAGATTTTGCAGTTTATCTATTGGCTTTTTTAATAGAATATTTTTTTTTTGAATAGAATATTTCACTAAGTTTAGGACTGTATCAATCAGACACATGTTCATGTTCTGTGCAGCTTCATCTTTGACCATACTAGTAATTACAGAAGCAACTTAAGTTGTGCTTGAAACATATATTTGTAAGAGTTTCTGAAAATTGCATTTCAAAAACCTGTAAAGGAAAAATGTGGGAAGAATTATTGTATTTGTCCTAATTATGGTGCATTCTTTGTCCCACTTTTTCTTCATTGTTGTCTTTAATTGCAGATAATTTTGGTCACATGACAGCATGGCAAAGAAGTAACTTTAAGAAAGTGTTCTATATATTGACTTTTTACAAAATGATGAAATTTTAGATACCATATGTTTAAGTTGAAAGTCTTTACAACAGACACACTAAGTAGGGAACAAGTCATGTGATTTGTCTGTGAAAGGGCTCAAAACAGTGTTGAAACAGGAGAAAATGCTGGTTACTAACATTTTTTCCTTTTCTCACGATGTTTCAAGAGCATTCTTTATCAGGTTCATTAGAACTCGGGAATGTGTGGTAAAGGGCAAAAGCAATAGTAATGGATGAAGAATTGATTTAAATCACATACATGTAACAATACAACAGTTTACTAACGTGAAAATGGATAATACACCAATTTAACCTTTGGTGAAACAATAGAAGTATTGCAAAGAAATCTTTATCTTTTGAAACTCCTTCACTGTCATGTAAATGAATGTACATACAAGTATTTGGTCAGGGGAAGAAAGAGACCTACATTAATTATAGTAATTTGAAGGTTGCTTTTGCCAGAGTATTTCATAAGATATCTGGCAGTTTAGATCAGAATATACATTCTGCACAGACTGATCATGACTTTACTGTCTGCAAATGCAATTTTAGATGGCTTTAGTGCTTGAAGGATTGATCTTTTGATCAATTATATTTGTTGATATTTGATACTGTATAGGTCTAGCGTAAAAAGGTATTTATTAAAGGTGTCAACAATATATGCTTTGTCTTTTGAATACAGGATCAAAAGGCAATATTCTTTTGGCAGGTATTTAGTTCTGTCAAAATCGAAAAGAAAGAAGACAGAGAATAAACCAAGAACCAGTAATTTATTTTAGAACTTTTTTATTAACTACTTACCAAACAACAAAATAATTATTTCATGGAAACTCCGACAAAAATCAATTTGGCAAAAGCTATTAAAAGGAAAAATGCTGATTGTCACATTACTCTTTACCAAACGACAATATTTTAGATTTATCTAAATTGAAAGCATTTGCAGATGACAAACTAAATGTTATTCAAAAGATGGGACTTTTCTTTGAAAGAGTAGAAAACAGGGTTGGTGAAGGAGAAAATGTGACCAGCATTTTTTTCCCTTTTCCCTCATTCTTTTCCCACAAAAGACTTCTTTCTCGGGGTTTATAAAACTCATAAAAAAAGGGTAAAAAGTAAGGTGAAAACTTTGGGAAAAAAATTGATATTTGGAAAGGTATTATCATTAGGACATCAGATTGCCGGTACAAAATGCAATTTTTAGTCACATTACTATAAAAAAGATGAAATTATTTGTAAACTGTAAATCTGGTAAGATAAAAAGTGCAATCTCAAATCATGATTTTACTGAATTTAAACTTAAAAGAATTTGTCACAGAAGAACGAAATTGTAAAATATTGATCTTTAACAGTTACAGATCAAAGAAAAACTTGAAAATAATTTACAAATTGACAAACAGTGAGTGTAAAGTCTTTTTACATAATTTATTTGATATTTTAGAAATATATTTGCTTCTGTATAATATTTATGTATTTAAAGTTATTCAGTAAGAAAACCTTTACAAAATGGCCTTGAAAGTTTTTGCCTTTTTCCACTGAGCAGGTCCATTTTATTATGCCTTTGCTATATGGCAAAAGTTTAGAATTTTCCAAATTTATACCATTAGCAGATATTATTTGGCTGAAATGACGGAATGTGCCTGTGAAAGAATCTCTTTCTCCTTTTTCTCCACAATATTTTCTAAAACCTTCTCAGGGTCATTAAAACTTTAGATTGTTAGGTATAAAGTGATATTTGTCACTTTCCAGTTAACACTATCTTGTCTGCCATTATCTTTGTGAAACCTTTAGCAAACAATTCAAGATTTTTTACAACCATGACAAAAATGATGCTTGATAAGATTATGGGAAAATGTTTGTGCTCAGAATTAACTCCCTTTCCCACAATATTTTCTATTTACCAGGTCATATTAAATTTGTTGATTGCAGATTTTTTTAATCTTGAAAAGTCTTGAATTTTGTCCTATGGTATATTTAACCCTTATATTGCTAAATAACTGACATGAAATTTTCAATTTGATAGTAGAAACCCAAATATTGTTATTTCAAAGTTATGTTTTGGGAAATACCGGTAATACCATCTATTGGACAGTGTAGATTCAAGATCAGACTGCACATTCTGTGCAGTCTGATTTTGATCTACACTGTTCTCAAAAGGTCAGTGAGTCACGCTTAGCAGTCTGAGGGTTAAGAGCTAGACCCTCACAGTGCTCAATAAACCATAAAGGACATTTCAGGGAAGATAATTCAAATATTACAAATATTACAACTTTTGATTGAAATATTTCTAAATGGTGGGCAATATAAATTCAGGATCAGACCAAACTTTCTTTGAAGTCAGATCTTGATCTTCATTGTCTCTGGTTGATTGGCACTCTTGGTTATAAGATATTTACAATATGAATAATTTGGCTTTCTTTTTTTACAGCAACTAAAACATCCAAACCTGGTCAATTTGATAGAGGTATTCCGACGTAAGAAGCGACTACATTTGGTGTTTGAATATGTTGATCATACAGTGCTGAATGAATTGGACAGACATCCACGAGGGTAAGGAACTCCTTTTATTCTGTTGTAATCCCCTATGGGTTTCACCAGCGGGTAGTGGGGGACTTGTTGGGATATTTGTTGTTTTTTTTTTCGGTGAAAGATCGAAATTTATTTCATCCAGTGAACATCATCTGTAATATTTTTACTAGTGGCTCACTCACTGAAAGAAATTTAGATCTTTCACCAAAAAAACCCCAAATAATCTATTTATTTCATGCTTCTAACCCTTTTTTGAGGGGACTTACATCAAAATTCAGTACTTCTTTTTGATAAGTTCCCATGGCGTACCCCTTCCGCATAATAACGCATTACAGTATTACGTAAAGCGCGAGAAATGTAGGGTAAATTAAGTCATTAATCCATCTGGTTGAGTGGCATGCGCATTTTACCTAGGTAACTAGTGCATGGGAACTACTGTTTCCGCCTTCAATGGAAGAGTTAGAAAATAAAATCGGTATTTTTCATTGGTCGTAACCATGAAGTACCAAAAAAATTCCACCGTTATTTCTCGATAAACTACCGAAAAGCATGAAATAAAGTTCTCTCTGTGTATTCACTGGTCTGTCATGCTGTCCATCAAAAACTATATGGGTGACTTAAAGCTTCGCTGAGGAAATAACAATATTAAGTGAAAATTTACAGGGAAAATGCAGGTGTTGCATGTTCTCTTTAGTTTTAGGACAAGGTTAGGGTCACTGTTACTAGAAATAGGACCAATGGAAATTACAATAACATTAGTTAAGTGGTGGCAAGAGGAGATATTGCTCATCACAAGTCATGTCTCCTTCAGCTACACTGTTTTCAAAAGTGGTTAGCAGCAAGCACAGAATAAAGTCATTTTCAGTACATAATGTCCTACAAAAAGTGACCTCTTTTGACTTTTGGTACTTTGATATCCCCCAGCGCAGCAAGCATGTTTATATCTCCATGGCACATGTTTAATTTTATTAACTTTTGTGTTATTTATCCAGAAGCCAACAAGACATGTATCTGAGTTATTTCACAAAAAAATAGAAATATATGAAACACATCATGCAGTGTTCTGAAAGGTTAATTTAACCTTGAACCCTTTACAAAACAATCACAACTTTTAACAACCCTAGGGATTTTAGTCTTTTGAAAACATTGTGGGAAAAAAAGAAAATGCTGGTAACCAGCATTTTCTCCTTTTCCCACAATGTTTTCTACCGTCCTAGACACAAATCACTTCTTTTAAGCCACATTTAATTTTGCAGTGAAAAAAAATCTTGCAACGTGCACAAGTCTAAAGTTTTATTGTATGGTAAAGAGTTAAGCCTTTACCAAACAATCCCTGGTTTTCACAACCCTGGGAAAGAAGACTTTTGAAAACATTAAGGAAAAAGGAGAAAATGCTGGTAACCAGCATTTTCTCCTTTTCCCACAATATTTTCTACCCTATCAGAGACCTAAAGCCCATTTGTACCCATTCTGAATTCATCGTCTGTGGATGCTTTCAGTTTAGAAAAGTCTAAAATTTGTTGTTTGGGAAAGAGTTAAAGCACCATTCACAAATATAGTTGCGCTTTGCAACAGGTGTAGATTAAGACCTGACTACACAGGAAATGCAGTTTTATCTTGGATCTATACTGTCCCTTTTGCTGAGACATAAGTCATGCAACATGCTTTAGTGGTTAAATATATCCTTTTTAATTTCAGTGTTCCCGAACATACTGTTAAAAGAATTATTTATCAGACCTTACTTGCTGTGAACTTCTGTCACCAACACCATGTAAGTATTAAACTTTAGCCATGCTCTGGCAAAATAGGGCTAAATGCATCTCTTTGATGCATTCTATCAAGCAAGTCATCACATTATTATGGATCCCTAAAATCCATTTTGCCTTTTAACCTGCATATTCAAGAGGCACTATTGTCCCTAGACATGCAGAAAATTGACCAATAGCAAAAAGTTTTATGTCAGCCTTCACAGCCTGTGTAGGCTGAGATTGGTCAATACTTTTTGCAGATGCATTAAGCCCCCGTTTCTTAGGGCAAGGTTCATATAGTTTTGGCAGCTATAACTGTGTTATGTACTATAACCCTTTACCACACAATCCTAAGTTTTAATGAACCTGTGAAAAAAGGCTTTTGAAAACATTAAATTTTTAAGAAAAAGGAGAAAATGCTGGCAACCAGCATTTTCCGCTTTTCCTAATATGTTTTGTACCCTTTCGATGTCAGATTTCAACATTTGAGTCACATTTAAATTCTTGACTGCACATTCTCACAATCTTTATAAAAGTCTTCCCCAGAGGTGGAAGATCATTTGGTAGAGGGTTAAAAGAAAGATAACTTCATCCTTTTTTATGTCAATGATTTAGAGAGCTTTGGAAGAGACTTTAACCCTATACCACACAATCCCGAGTATTTACGACCCTGGGGAAGAAGCCTTTTGAAATCATTGTGGGAAAAGGAGAAAATGCTGGTTACCAGCATTTTCTCCTTTCCCCACAATGTTTTCTGTCATATCCAAAAAAGAAACATCCATCATTTGAGCCAGATTCAAATTGTTGTCTGCAAATGCTTTCAGTTTTGGCAAGTCTACATATTTGTCCTGTGGTAAATGCTTAATGTAAGACAAAATTTTAGACAAGTTATATGTAATGTTTTTGAAGACAACAAGTTTATAGTGGCTCAATGAATGGTTTATCATTAAATAGGTAGAAAACATTGTGTGAAATAAGAAATGCTGGTTGTAGGCATTCATTTTTCTCCTTTTTCATAATGTTGACATGTCCTTCTGTCTTCAGGAATGCAAAACCATGTGACTGGTCAGTAAAGGGTTAAAAGAATTGTAACAAGCATTTGCTTCTTTTCCCACAAAAATCTCAATACTTATTTCAGCCTTTCCATAACAAATACAACATATTCCTTTTCTATGGTTGTTTGTTAACTCTTTACAACACAGTCCCGACTTTTACGACCCTAAGTAAGAGGCCTTTTGAAAACATTTTGAGAAAAGGAGAAAATGCTGGTTATCAGCATTTTCTCCTTTTCCCACAATGTTTTTTGCTCTATCAATGAAAAATTGTATCATTTTTGCCACCTATAATTTGTTGTCTACAATTGCTTTCAATTTGGACAAGTCCAAAATTTTGTCGTTTGGTAACAAGTTAATATGTAATGTATGATAGTTTCTGGTAGGATTTAATTTAGCCTGTGCAATGATGAATTAATTTTACTTTTATTTTTCAGTGTATCCATAGAGATGTTAAACCAGAAAATATCCTCATCACTAGACAGGGACAAGTCAAGCTGTGTGATTTTGGATTTGCTAGAATATTAAGTAAGTTAACCCTGTACTAAATAACAAAATTTTTGACTGGACTGAATTAAAAGCATTTGCAGATGACAAATCAAATGCCTCTAAATTGATGATTTATTACATAACCTCCCTTGTTTTCAGTGTAATATGCCCATTACAGATTTTCTTATCTTATACATTTGATATCATATTTGTGTGACATCATTTTTGACGTCATTTTGTACATATTTCATAGAAGTGAATGGGTTTTATGGATATTACCGTGGGTGCATAGATCCATGGTTTTGCATCATCTGATCTATTTCTTGAAATATTGTTATGTGATTAAAAAGAATCTGATGTTCATTGGCATTTAGATAAAATTTTATTAAACTCGTCAAGGAAAAATGTTATTAAGCTCGCCAAAGGCTCGCTTAATAACATTTCCCTAGACTCTTTTAATAACATTTTATCTCAAAAGCCAACTCAGGTCAGATCCTATATATCTGTCTTTGATAGGATAAAAAAATTTGTAAGGATAGACAATATTTGTAGAAAACATTTGATAGAGTAGATAGGGATTGCTTGGTACAGGGTTAATGTATTAAAAACATTTGTAAGGATAGACAATATTTGTAAAAAACATTTGATAGAGTAGATAGGGATTGCTTGGTACAGGGTTAATGTATGTACATTAACCCTGTCCCAAGCAATCCCTATCTACTCTATCAAATGTTTTCTACAAATATTGTCTATCCTTACAAATTTTTTTAATGTCAAAAAATGTAAAAAAAATCATTTTTTCTGCACAGAACCCTTCACCACACAATCCAGAGTTATTAACGACTCTGATAGAGAAGGCCTTCGAAAACACCGGGAAAAGGAGAAAATATTTGTAACGAGCATTTCCTAGTTTTTCCACAACTTCTACCCTTTTAGAGATGAATCCCATGGTCTAATTCTAATTCAGTTTTTTTTTGGTTTCCATTGAAATAATTTGAGCCATGTTTTGGCAAAAGGAGGCTCAATGCATCTCGTGATTCATGATACCAAGCAAGTCACTACACAGTTCTGTATCCATTTAATCTATTTTGTCTAACAATAGACTGAATCATGAGGTAGATTAGTTTTTTGACATATAGAAAATTGACCTATAGCAAAAAGCTGACCCATGTCAGCCTGCGTGGACTGCGGAGGCTTACATAGGTCAAACTTTTTGCAGATGCATTAAACCCCCTTTTTATAGTGCATGGCTCATTTGCATGTGGTCAGTACAAGACTTTTTACAGAACTGGACCTTTTGCCTACAGGGCCAATGCTTTATTACTGAGCTACTGCCAGTCATCCATGCTGCCAGTTTTCACTGTCTAATTGTCCAAAATCCATGCTGCCAGTTATCACTGTCTAATTGTCCAAAATCCATGCTGCCAGTTATCACCGTCTAATTGTCCAAAATCCATGCTGCCAGTTATCACTGTCTAATTGTCCAAAATCCATGCTGCCAGTTATCACTGTCTAATTGTCCAAAATGATTTGGTTCAAATGAATACACAAGTATTCACAATGAGAAAATATATTGGATATAATATGACTGTATTGGTTATATTTGATCGTAGGTGGGATTTTTACATGAAAATTGGCATTGTGACAACAATGTACAAATAGATTTATTGTTCTTTTACCCTTTATCAGTAAACCTTGTGTTTTGTCAATCTAAAGGAAAAAGGCTGTAGAAAACATGAGAAAAGCAGAAAGTGGTGTTAACCAGTGTTTTCTACTTTGCCATCAATGTTTCCTGCTTATTACCATTATTCATCCTTTTTCTACAATGTGTTCAGAATTTTTTTTCCTCAGGCTCAATCAATCTTGCTTGATAAAAGGGTTAAACAGGCTTGAGTTGGAATAACAAAGGTGTTTTGTCATACATTTGGCCTTTATTGACAACTAATTCACTCAGCTGTTTTTGGAAGTCTTTCATTACAGTGTTATATAGTTGGTTATATATATTCATGGACCCAATTTAAAATTCACGTGCTGTATTAATTATTCACAGGTATTGTGACGGGTAGAGAAATGAAACCTGTCATATGGGTGTTAAAATTATCATCCAATGAAAATTTGATTACTGAAACTCAGTTGGTGCCAACCTCACCTGAGAGCCACTTTATCTATTTTTTTCATCTTCCGATTTTTTCTTGCCATTGGTAGAAAACAACTAGGAAAATATTTCTTGTATAAATTGACTCCTAAATGATACCAGATTTTTCTTTAAATTTGATATAGAGTCAGAGTGACAAACTAGACCTACAGAGCTGGAGGCTGTGGGGATAACCCTATTCCACACAGTCCCGAGTTTTAATGACCCTGAGGAAGATGTCTTTTGAAATCATTGTTGGAATAGTACCAATTTTCTCCTTTTTCCCACAATGTTTTCTTCTCTTTTAGACACAAGTCCTACCATATGAGCTATATATATTTTGTTGTCTGCAAATACTTCTAATTTGGACAAATGTAAATTTTTGTTTTTGTGGTAAAGGGTTAACCCCGTAACTAGCTATCCACTGTTTTAATGATTCCAAGGAAGTAGAAGACTTGTGAAGATATTGTGGAAAAAGGAGAGGAAAAAAATTTTCTCTTTTTCCTATGGTCTTTTCTATCATATCTAAAGCAAAAATCATCATTTGAGCTACATTTAATTTGTCATCTGCAAATGCTTTCACTTTAGTCTAGTGCAGAATTTTGTTGTTTGGTAAAAGGTTAAGCAATGTTTGGCTCATGACAGTGACCATGAAATAATGTTAGCGCATCGGTCAGTCTGTGTGAAGTTTTATTATAAACATATGAAACTACTGAACTACTAAACTAACTTTGGCAATATTTACAGATATGATCCTCCTATAATTTTCTTCAGAAAATCTCACTCTCCAGCCCTCATCAGCCATGCAATAAACTCTATATGTTTTGATCAAAGGGAAATAAATAATGCATTATCATGTTAGCATTATAATGATAAAACATTCTTTGCCTCCTGAAAACAAGCAAAAGGAATTCTCTCAGTCTTTAAGTATAATATGACAGGCCTTAAAGTCAGGAATTAGAATGAATGGTGTAATGTTTGTTGAAAATTGTCCCTGATTTGTTACTTTTGAAATACATGTGCCATCAAATTTTTAAAAATCAGATTACTGAATTTGAGTTTATTAATGATTGAACCATACAGATGAAAAAACAGGAAAAATGAAAATTTTCAGTTGGCAAAAAAGCACCTCTGGTTAGGATAACTCACAAGATATCAGACAATGTAGACACATGATCAAACTTCAAAGAAGTTGAAGTTTGATCATGGATTTACTCTGTGTGCAAAAGTAAACAAAATCGTAATACACCATCTTGGTGATAATGACGAAGACTTTTTATCATTTTCATGGTTACATCTTTACCTATTTCAGCTGGTCCAGGAGATGAATATACAGATTATGTTGCTACCCGTTGGTACAGGGCACCAGAACTACTTGTAGGTGATACGCAATATGGACCTCCTGTAGATATATGGGCCATAGGATGTGTTTTTGCAGAATTATTAACGGGGCAGGCGCTCTGGCCTGGAAAGTCAGACGTTGATCAACTGTATTTGATTAAAAAGACACTAGGTATGCTTGATTCAGAATTCATTTTGGATTTCTGAATTTTGTTCTTTTAGTTGAGTGTTACAAGTGAGCCAGGCAAGGCATTGATATAGCAATACTGAATGGCCTGAATATGGATTTTTTTTCATTTTGAAATGAAATTTTGGTGGATTAAATTGTCAAAGATAGGTGAGTATTGAAGAGTTTTCAGCAGGTAAGTAAGATTTTGTTTATTGGCTTCATTCATTTTTTTTTGCTTAAATTTCCACTCAGGCCTCTTTCAAATCTGATCAATATGATTGAGTAACTTAGTATCTCAATTATTAAAAATCCAAGAAAATGCCTCAATAATTATCATTAATCTGTTTTGACAGCATTTGCAGATGACAAATAATATGTGGCTCTAATAAACAGATTTGTTTTTGTAAGGGTAGGAAATATTGTGCAAGGAAAAAGGCTGGTTACCAGCATTTTCTCCTTTTCCGACATTGATATCAAAAGTTTTCAGAAGCTTTTTGGTTGTTTACTTTTACAACAAATCATAAAATGAATAGTTACTTAATACCTTGAAGTTGTTAAAATTCATGTTTTAATGAAAGTATGTCAAATCATGCTGACTTCTTGCTTTGAACTGCAAGTTTTACACAATTTTCAGTGACATCAGTTTTCAGTGACGTCAGTGTTCAAATGTGTTGGGGCACTCAGAAGGGAAATTTAATTTTGTAAGCGTACTCGATTTGTGAGACCATAAAACATCAAAATTTCTTTTGCAGTATAATAAGTTTGTTGTCCGGTCAGGTGGTAGGGCACATGGGAACTTGTTCAGGGCTGTTGCGAATCATGTTGTCACCTTGCCTATGGCTCTGAATAAGTTAGCAAGTGTCCTGCCACCTAACTGGACAACTTATATTCTAGTGATTAACCCATTACTACACAATCCCTACTTTTGACGACCCTGAGAAAGAAGCCTTTAGAAAACATTGTGGGAAAAGGAGAAAATGCTGGTAACCAGCATTTTCTCCTTTTCCAACAATGTTTTCTACCCTTCACAAAACGAATTTCAAATTTTCAGTCACATTTATTTTGTCATCTGCAAATGCTTTAAATTTGGACCAGTCTAAAATTTTGTCGTTTGGTAAAGAGTTAAAAGACTCTCAGAATGTATAGAACATCATAGATCAGTGATTAGCCAACTCATTCTATGTTGTATAATCTTGATCTATGCTGTGTGCTAAAGTGCCTGATGTTCCATTAGCATGCACTTTATGTGGTTCAAATGCTAGAATTAGGCTCTGAAAGGGTAGAAAACACTTAGGAAAAAAGAGTTAATAGTACCAACCAGCATTTTCTTCTTTTCCCACAATGTTTTCAAAGGCCATTTCCTCAAGTTTATTAAAACTCAGGATTGTTTGGTAAGAGGTTAATTGTTCAGATGGTTGGATTCTGTCAAAATAAGTTTTTTTTAGATTTAGTCCTTAAATCACCTTTCACAATCATAGTATTTTTTGCACCCAGTGTAGATCAAGATCAGACTGCACAAAATATACAGTCTGATCTTTGATCTACACTGTCTGGTTTGCTGAGGCATTCTATACAAAATATACCTTGAGGTTGCATTTTGTCATGGTCTTATCTTTACATTTGAAATGTCTGTTGGGTTTATTTAGTCAGCTAAGGGTTAAAATTCATTTGAAAATTATTCAACCCAACCCACATGGTATTTACATACTTTAGCCTGTTTTCCTCACACAATAGTTTGAAAATATGCCAGACAGTTGGATTATTGTTCACACAGTCAAAACTCTATTACCTATATAAAAAAAGAAGGTCACTATACATTATGGTTAATCACAAGACATGAGAATTTTCTATATGTTTTTTAGAAAACTTGGCAAATCAGAAAATCAGACCTTGTCTGAATAGTTTCCATTGTTGAGATAGGACCATAACCATTATCTTCGTTTAATAAATCTAATAAATAATAAATTTAATAAAAACTTCATGTTCAACCTAGAGGCTACATTATCTATACAATAATTACGAAAATTTCTCAGAATGTTTGTCTTTATAATATCTTACACAGGATTGAATTTGGGCCATAATGGTCAACATTTAGGTCATTAGGACAAATCACAGGTAAACCTTGTGTGCTCTCTACAGGCACTATTTTCAGTTGGACATTTAGGAAGTTGGTTAGAGTGATAACATCTTGAACAAGATGATTGAGTTAAGATTTATAAATAGACTACTGGGACAAATCTGAATTGTATGATACTCATGATAGTTTGTCTCCTTAAAGTCTTGGATAAGTTTGAAAATGGGTCATATAGGGTCAAAAAGTAGGTCACTGGTACAGTTTGCAGAAAAACTTTAGAGGCCACATTTCAGTTCAATACATGAAAATTGGTCAAAACACTCATGTGTTTTTTATCATCACAACCAGTATCTCTTCAACTTTATCAATCGTAGATGGCTTTACTACGGTGAGCGCTTTAGGGCCAATGGCCCTTTTGTTTCCACAATGTTTTCTGCCCCTTAAGACAAATCATCTCATTGGAATAACATTAAATTTGTTGCTCGCAAAATTCTTTCCATTGGGACACATTTTTGTTGCTTGATAAAGAGTTAAACTGATGAGCTTAGCTGAACAGAACAGGGGAACACACCTTACATTACATAGCATTTCATTTGTACAATTTCTATCAGATGGGCAATAATAGGCCATCGTGGCTCTCATGTAAGACTATGTTGTCTCTTTTACCAGACAATCCCATTTTAAAAGACCCCCAAGGGATGAGGCATTTGAACACATTGTTAAAACATTGTGAGGATTGAACAAAATGATGAGAACAGGCAGTGTCTCCTTTCTCCTTTCTCCACAATGCTTCATTACTCTTTCATAGACATCTTCAACTATTTGAGCCACATTGAATTTTTCATCCGGAAATGTTTTCAGTACAGATAAGTTCAAATTTTTGTTACTACTGTAACCTCCTCAGTCAAATTTTGATTATACTCCTTCAAAAACTGCCCTCTAAAATATGGCGAATCAACATGAATTTTGAGATGACGCAAGCATGACTTTATGTTGAAAACATTGGCAAAGGAAGAAACCTCATTTTTGGTTTTTGCTCCTAGATTTATCCTTTTATTACAATGTTTTGAAAAATTAGTACACCGCAATGCCAAAAATGTCAT
The DNA here is from genome assembly GCA_946811185.2 of Hippopus hippopus. NCBI lineage: Eukaryota > Metazoa > Mollusca > Bivalvia > Cardiida > Cardiidae > Hippopus > Hippopus hippopus. The sequence goes on from OX328097.1 coordinate 26,367,253, forward strand.
CAGCATCTTGTTTGCTATCCCTGTACCAAATAATCCAGAGTTTAACTATTTACCACACAATCCAGACTTTTAACAACCCTGAGAAGGAAGCCCTTTGAAAACATTGTGGGAAAAGGAGAAAGTGCTGGTAACCAGCATTTTCTTCTTTTCCCACAATGTTTTCTACCCTGCCCAAACCAAATTTCAATTTTTCAGTCACATTTATTTTGTCGTCTGCAAATGCTTTCAATTTGGACCAGTCTATAATTTTGCTGTTTGGTAAAGAGTTAAAAGACTGCGATGAAAAGGGCTTTTGAAAAAATTGCTTGTAAAGGAGGCAATGCTCCTAACCTGCATTTGCTCCTCCCACAATATTTTCTGCTCTTTCAGAAACAAATTCTATCATTGAGGCCATATTTGATCTGTCGTCTGCAAATGCTACCAATTTGGACAAGTCGAAAATTGTGTCTTCTTGTAAAAGGTTAAGTGTTAAAATGACTTATGTTTTTACCAAACGACAAAATTTAGACTACTCCAAATTGAAAGCATTTGCAGACGACAAATAAATTGTTTCCCCAAATGTTGGAGTTGGTCTTGGCAAGGGTAGAAAACATGGTGGGAAAAGGAGGAAATGCTGGTCACCTGCATTTTCTCCTTTTCCAACAATCTTTTCAAAAGCTATCTTCTTTAGGGTTATTAAAACACAGGATTTGTTTGGTCAAAGGTTAAGTCTTTTCCAGACAACAAAATGGTAGACTTGTTGAAGGCATTTGCAGATTACAAATTGAACATGATTCAGGGGAAATGACTTGTGGTTAAAAGACTAGAAACTGTTATCAGGGGAAGAGAGCAAAAAAAAATGCTGATTACCAGTATTTTTTCAGTTTCTCTCAGTGTTTTCAAAGGCTTGCTTGCCTAGGATTTTGTAAACTTTGGATTGTTCGGTCAAGAAACTGGACAAGTGGGGTCGAGATTGAACAAAAGTATTCCAGTTTGCTAAAGTTCCATTATTTTTGTATATTTCAGGTGATTTGTTAAAACGTCACGTGGAAATCTTTTCAACAAATTCTTTCTTCAAGGGCATGATTATACCAGAGCCAGAGAGATTGGTAAGAATATATGAGCCATGTTTTATGAAAAGGGGACTTAATGTATGTCCCTGATGCATTATACCAGTAAAGTAATCTCATTATTATGGATCCAGAATATCCATATCATTTAACAATTGGCTGCATCATGAGGTTTAATAATCCTTTGGCCTGAAGAAAATTTACAAAAAGCAAAATGTTTCGATTCATGTCAGCCTGCGCGGACTGCGCAGACTGACATGGATCGATACGTTTTTGCAGATGCATTAAACTCCCTTTACACAGAGCACAGCTCAATTATATGGCTTGCAACACGCGAAAAGGGGCATTCGGACATTTGCGTAAAGTGTCATCTCGGATCAGCCTGCGCAGTCCACGCAGGCTAATCTGAGACGGCACTATATGCCTACATTAGATTTTGTGCTACAGTAGACTTGTGCAAAACAGAAAATTATATAAAAACGGAAAGTGTCATTTCGGATTAGCCTGCACGGACTGCGCAGCCTGATCCGAGACGACACTTTACGCAAATGTCCAAATGCCGCTTTTAGCGTGTTGCAGGCCATATATTGTTTTGTGAGAAATAATGGTGAATTTATAATTCCGGAGAAGTGGATGTAACAGAATTCTTAACCCTTTACAAAGCAAATGAGTCTTACGAAAGGGGTTTTTCTAGAAAATATAATGGAAAAAGAAGAAAATGCAAGTGACACCAGTTTTCCTTTTCCCACAATAATTTCAAAAGTCTCTTTTCTTTTGGGTCGTTAAAACTTGGGATTGCATGGTAAAGTGTTGACCAAATAATCCAGGTTTTTAACAATCTCTAGCAAGAAGCCTTTTGAAAAGATTGTGGGAAAAGGATAAAATGCTGATCAGCATTTTCTCTTTTACCCACAATGTTTTTTACTATGTAAAGATAGAAAATATCATTTGGGCCAGATTTAATTTGTTGTCTGGAAATGTTTGGAATTTTGGGCAAGGTAAGTAAAACTTTGTTATCTTTTAAAGAATTAGCTTATAGTTCTCTTGTACCATGATTGCTAAAAGTTAAGTTTACTGTATAATCATTTATCATTTCAGGAACCATTGGAAGAAAAGTTTCCAAATATCACAGATGTTGCACTCAAGTTTATGAAGGTAATCATTAGTTCATCTATGTACAAAATTCTCATATTTGATCTGTCGTGATCAGTCTGTCCAATGTCTTCATAATCATCTTTCTCTTTAATTCTTTACCTAACAATCCTTAACAATGGTTTAATGGCTCGTAGGAAGAAGCCTGTTGCAGACATTGTGGGAAAATGAGAAAATGACAGTAACAAGCAATTTTCTATCCTTTCAGAAAACTTCAGTTAATTTATACACGTTCGGATAGTTTCATCTGCAAATTACAAAATTTTTAGTTGAGCTAAGTTGTTGTTGCAATAAGTCTAGAAAAGCGTTCACACTTTGACACACAATCCCGAGTTTGGGAACCAGCATTTCCTCCTTTTCCAACAATGTTTTCTACACTTTTAAAGACAAATTCCGTCATTTGAGCCACATTTGATTTGTCATCTGCAAATGCTTTCAACTGGAAAAAGTGTACATTTTTGTTGTTTGGTAAAGAGTTACATGCAAGCAACAACTGACATACAAGTTCCAAAATGTTCCAATACTGATTGATATTTCTGATTTGCAGCGATAGTTTAAAATGAAATAGTTAGTGAAGTATTATCTATCAGCAAATTTTTATGACCCTGAGGAGGAAGAATTTAGACATTTTAGCGAAAAGAAGAAAATGTAGGAGACTAGCATTTTTTCCATTTTTCACAATATTTTTCAGACTTCCAAAGACAGATCACATTATTTTAGGCACATCTTTTTTTTTATCTTCAAATTCTTCCAATTTTGATAAGTCTAAAAATTTTGTCTCCAAGAGTTAACCTTTCACCACACAATTGGGACTGTTAATGACATTGAAAATGAAGACTTTGGAAACAGTTGTTGGAAAAGGAGGAGAAAATAATTTTAAACTACCAAAGACAACTTCAATAGTTTTAGCCACATTTGATTTGTAGTTGGCATATGCTTTCTTTTGGACAAGTCTAAAACTTTGGCATGTGGTAAAGGGTTAACTCTTTACCAAATAACAAAATTTTGGAATAGATCAAATTCAAAGCATCTGCAGACAACAAATTAGATGCAGCTCAAATGATGATTTCTGTCTATGAAAGGGTAGAAAACATTGTGGGGAAAGGAGAAAATGCTGGTTACCAGCATTTTCTCCTTTTCCAACAATGTTTTCAAAAAGCCTCTCTGCTCAGGGTCGTTAAAATTCGGGATTGTGTGGTAAAGGGTTAAAGACATTTAGAATCAGAATCATGTTTGAATATTTGAGAATTTCATTACATGTACTGTTTGGATTTTCATTTTCTATAGGGTTGTTTGCATATGGATCCAGGGGAAAGAAAAGACTGCACAGAACTGCTCACGCATCCATACATGGATCAGAATAAGGACATTTATGATTCTCCACCACCAAAACGGGATCGAGAAAAGAGGGTAAAAAGAAACCAACCACACTTTAATCATCTGCAGGTTTGTATCAGTGTTTTCCAGGGAGGGAAAGAAATGAGGAAATAGTAGAATAGGCTAAAACTTTTGGTCAGTTTCACTTTAAGATCTCTTTTGTTTTGTGTTCAGAATTTTCTAAATAGGTTTTGCAATGGTACTTTTTTTCATAGAAGGAAAATCACAAATTGTATAGATTATTTCTTAGTTAATTAACTTTTTAACAGATTATAAATTTAAGACACGTCCATATTGAAAATTTTATCAAACAACAATTCAACATGGCTCCGATGATGGAATTTATCTATGAAAGGGTAGAAAACATGGTGGGCAAAGGAGAAAATGATAAATGATATGAAAAAAATCTGTTGATTTTTGCCAAATGACCTCTTGACTTTATATTTTAACCTTTTCTGTTGATATGCTATTCTTAACTCTTTACCAGGTGACAAAATCTTGGACTTGTCTGGATTGAAAGCATTTGTAGACTACAAAATAGATGTGACTCAAAAATTGAACTCTGTTTTGGCAAGTGTAGATGTATCATGGAAAAATTTGGAGCCTTATAGATCAAGATCTGACTGCATGAATGTATATTTTTCCTGATGTAAAATATCTTGTTTAACTCTTTACCACACAATCCCGACTTTTAACGACCCTGAGAAAGAGGCCTTTTGAAAACATTGTTGGAAAAGGAGAAAATGCTGGTAACCAGCATTTTCTCCTTTTCCCACAATGTTTCCTACCCTTCCCAATACAAATTTCAATTTTCAAGTCACATTTATTTTGTCGTCTGCAAATGCTTTCAATTTGGACAAGTCTAAAATTTTGTCGTTTGGTAAAGAGTTAATTGGCTCTGTAGGGGTTGATTTAAGCCCTCAATAAATACTACCTTTTAATATAATAGGCATGGAATATGACGAAAATGTTGCAATGAATTTCAAAGAACATTTTCTTAGTGCAAATCAAATTACAATCTCAAATTCAAACAAAAAGGTTTTTATTTTGAACAGAAAACTTTCTTGGTGAATTATTCAGAGAATTTAAAGGGATTTACTTTTTCCTCATTTTTTCAACAACAAAAGGAAAATGATATGATTTTATGTCTTGTGTACTGATATACAAGAATGATAGCAATAACGGCTTGGCCTAGCTTTAGACTGACATGAGATAACAAGATGTCTTATTTTTGTTTTTACGAGAGGAAATAGAGCTATAGAGTAATGGAAAACACTGAGTATATTGTTTGTAATCATGATTCTAGGGACAGATTGATGGCAGTTTGATGTACACTACAGAATAATATAGGGTACTCTATAGAGCAATATAGGATATGGTTTTAAATTAACTCTTTACCAGATGACAAAAGTTTAAACCATTCAAAGTTGAAAGCTTTTTGCAGATAAAAAAATTTCATGTGTCTCAAAAAGAGATTTGTTTTCTCAAAGGATTTGTTTTCTCAAAGGATAGAAATCATTGTGGGAAAAGGAGAAAATGCTGGTTACCAGGGTCGTTACAGAATTTAGTTGTTTATTGCTTAATAAAGGTTTTCGAAATTTTCTTTAGATTTGACATGTCCTGCCCCCTTGAGTGCTATATTCATTATTTGCCATAACAAACTTGCTGCAGAGAAGTTTGAACATGGAATATTTAAAGTCAACTTGAATTCTGGTATAGCAAGTGAATATAATGGAAAAAATTGTGGCAGAAGGCAAGATTACTTATAAAAGCCAGCTGAGGAATGAAAAAATTTGGAACAATAGTTCACCTGAACCCTAAAAGTGCCTTTCATGACTATAGTTGCAGTTGCAGCCAGTGTTGATTAGGATCAGACAGCACAAAACATGCAGTCTGATCTTTGATCTACACTGTCTGCTTTGCTGGGACATTTTGGACTATAGCAGCCTTGACATGGCTTTAATTATGCTCATTTTTCCTGGAATGGAAATTTATGTCAGCTGGGCTTATTTGGCGCTCTATGGGCTAACAAAATTAGGGGTTACAAAGTAATTGAGCCATGCTCTGTGAAAAGGGGGCTTAATGCATCTGCAAAAAGTATCGACCCAGGCCAGCCTGCGCAGTCCGCGCAGGCTGACCTGGGCCAAAACTTTTCACTATTGGTCAATTTTCTGTTTGTCAAAGGACTTATCTACCTCATGATTCAGTCGTTTGTTAGATAAAATGGTTTTTATGGATCTATAATTATGTAATGACTTGCTTGGTATCATGGATCAAGGAGATGCATTAAGCCCCCTTTTGCCAGAGCATGACTCAATTGTTTCTCTTTCTGAAATTGCTCATACATGCAATTTCCTGTCCAAAATGTTTCCTGAGCTCATTGCATAAAACACACTTGCAGCAGATGGCTTTCAAAAATGTGTGAAAGAATGGATAATCAACATGAATTTGAGTATAACTGTTGCATCAAACTGTCAGCTTTCTGTCCCCAATCTAATGGCTTGAAGCACCCATGTTTGTACGAGCATTTATGCACATAATCAAAATAGAACTGTTCCAGTGTGTAATGGGGCTCTGATTTTCTGAGTTAACACATTGTGTCTGATTAGGGGATAAACATTTGCATAATTTCTGAGTAAGTTTGGTTGAGTCAGGTTCATTTATAATTTACAGATTCACTTTAGATTGGCATAACAATGGATGGCTCTGGGTTTCATGGCATGAAAATTGTGCTATAGTGGCTCTGATTCTGATGACCAATCTTTCATGGTTATCTGGTGGGGGGGGGTTTCCCTGCTCAGTGGTTTAGACATTGGTTTTATAGTCAGGGAATCCTACTTTAGATCCCCATTTGTGGCACTGATGAGACAAAAGTGTTCTTAAAACAAGTCCTCTAGGACAGGCTAGGAATGCTCAAACTCAGAAATGACTTAAGTAAACTGCTGCTGCTGTATGACTGAAATGCCATTGAAGGCACCAACAAATACCATTTAAACAAAGTAATAGCTCTCCATATCATTCTGACCAAGACTTCAAGAAAATTGGCTTTTCTTATTAGAATTGAAGCTCTGATATCAACAGAGGTACTGAGCCCAGCCACACCATGGGTAAGGCATTGGGAGAGGGAAACAGGGCTTGTGAGTTCAAATCTGAGTTCAAAGTTCACAGCTCTGCCAAAGTTCTTTTCAGGGATTGATGATAGTCATTTTGACAGGTTTAATTGACTGTCACTTTTTAACAATTTTTTAACTTGGAACTAGTGTTGTGCATAGTACATTATGGTTAGAAGCAAACATTAGCAAAGCATAGATAGGTGCACTAGAGGCAGAAATGCTGTGGAGAAAGGTCGTAGAGACACTGCAATAATTTCTGTTTCAATTCTGTACCAAAGAATGAAATTTTAGACCTGTCAAAGTTGAAAGCATTTGCAAGCAACACAATTAATAAGTGTGTTTTAGGCATTGTAGGAAAACCAGAAAAGGCTGGTTACCAGTATGATCTCTTTTGCCCTCATTGTCTTCAAGGACCATTTCTGAGGGGTATTTTTGTTAAACTCTTGCTCATTTATACACCCTCTTATCCAATGGAACAGTTCTTTCGTGTGAAGTTTCAGCCTAACAAACTATAATCCTTATTCATTGCTAAATTCAACATCCAGCAGCCATTTTTCCTCTCAAATCCTTGGTGTGGCAAACATTCTCATTTATTCATTATCTGTATGACAAATATACTTTGCCCATTACTGTACACATATGACCATTTGCTACTCTGCAGTAGAACAAGCAATGCTTATTTCCCATAATGTTTTTTTTTTTCTTTTTACATCATTATAACATCATTTTAAACAGCATTTTAATGTGCTTCCATTATGATCTTCTTTCAGCGTTATTTGTAAAGATAGAGTGTATGGTATTGGGATTACCATGTTAAACTCTACCTTTTCCTCTGTTATCAGAGTGGGATGCATTGTCTCAACTGGATAACTGTTCTTTATAAATCATATGGATTCACATTAATGAATCATATGCATATACATTGTATATTTTTGCCCATACAAGCTGTTATATAGTTTGTTTATCACCCTGCTTAATTTTTCTGTTATCATATTGTGGAAACAAGTTTTAGAAAATTATTTCCTCTAAAACTGCTCACCCATTAAAGCTTTCATAGCAGACCTTAAGATGCTTATATGCCATTTTGTGTATGTTTTCTTTCATATTGAATAGGATGGTTGTGTCAATTGTGTCTGCTTCAAGACAGAAATTTATCAACACTTTTGTGAACACTGATATACATGTAATAAAACTGACTCTGCCAGACACAGAGACTTTTTTAACTTCTGATAGTTAGGAAATGGTCGTTATAAATGAATTAATGAGTAAACAGAGGACTCGATGTCATTTTCTGTGTTGAACTTGTGAAGTCCATACCACACAACAAAGCTTTAGACCAGTCCTGATTGAAAGCATTAGCAGACTACCAACGAAATGTGGCTCAAATGATGAAAGTGTCTTTAAAAAGGTTGAAAACATTGTGGGAAAAGGAGTTACCACCATTTTCCTCCTTTCTCACAGTGTTTTAAAAGCCTTCCTCTTCAGGACCATTAAAACACAGGATTTTTTGGTAAAGATTCAAAGTGGAATGCAGTGAAAACTTTAATATTGAAATCCATATAATCAGTTTTAAAAAGTGAGTTTGTGACTGAGTTTATATGCTACATAGATGCAATTTAATTTTTATAGGCTTGACAGGGGAATTGTTCATTGAGTTATTTTTTGCTTTCAATTAATACATGTTTTATGAAATTTGGGTTAGAACTAATAAAACAGCAATGCTTTTATTCCAATCTAATTTGTATACCAAGATTCACAAAGAAAACTTGACATTGTATTGCTTTGAATGCATAGATTTAACTTAAAACTTTGTGTGGAAGAAACACTGCCATGTTGGCTTGGAGGTTAAAACTCAAGAGCATAAATCTAATCCCTTTTAATGTGACACATGGAATTGTTTTTGTTTTCGTCATCTCAACATTTACTGACTAACGGTTTTTAGGTATAGTAATTTTTTCATATAAGTTAAATGTTGTGGATAAGTTCAAGTCCCCTTTCTTTGTGAAACTTGCGTAAATTTTATTTCGTTTTTGCTTTGTTTGCTGTTTGAACATTCAAGAATATAAAATGGACAACAGATTCCTCTTTTTCAGCATAATATGTACAATCATCAATTCCCCAAATTGATGAACCACACCTCTACCTCACCAGTTCCCCAGCCGCAGAAAAACATGTACCAGAAGAAGGGAAATCCATGCAAACCATTTGAGCACCTGCCGAACATCTGACTCTTTGGTCAAGGGGTTCTGCGTCATGAGGGAAATTAGAGGGATCCTGATCTGATGCAAATCCTGGTGGCCATAGTCAACTTGAACTTTGAACTCTTGTTTATTTGGGAGCAATGGAGCTTACAACTGTGTGTCATATATTTACTGTCCTGGTTCTTTGTTAGTGTGGTAGCTTGCATAGTTAGAAATCTGAAGTCTAGGGGTGAAGCTACGTTTACAATAATGGAGTTTAAGTCTGTTTTAACTGTAAAATCCACCAAAAGAGTTCCAGTAAGCCAATGGCTTAATTTTAATATGTAGTCTGTCATTGGTTTGTTGATGAAAACTGAAAGAAATATGAAAAATCCCAAGGCGTACCACCCCCAGACATTCATGATTTCAGTGATGCAGCTTACATATTCTATTGCTATTTATTCCTCTTCTCCAAAATCATACTACTGATAGACATTTGTCAGCAATTATGGCAAAATACTCATTACAGTTCTTTAACAAACAAAAACTATGTTTTAATTCTCTACTTAGGGAACCTTTGGAAGAACTATCCTTGGAAATGGAGTATTCACATGTAAAAAGCAGTTTCTCCTTTTTTGATGTTTTGTACCTTTTTAGAGTATTCCTGCTGACTTGTACCAGTTTATTAATCTATTGCTTATTGAAATTGCTTTTAACATTGGAGAACCTAAAATTTATTGTTTGGGAAAAGGGTTAACTTGCAGCATGATCATAACAACAGAGATGAAGATGTACATGTTCATGTACTATGAAGCATTGTAGCTCAAGTAGAGATCATACATTATCTTCATGTATCATGTTTGATAAGATATGCTAAAACAGACTTCAGATTTCAGTTTCTTTTTGTTTTTTACTCACAAAGAAAAAAAGAGAAAATATCATTTCTAATTTCTAATTGAATAATAGAGCATTCAAGAAGTGGTTAAGAACCTGTAAGTTTTCAAGAAAGCAAAGAATCTCAGTAGGGGAAATTTGTATCATAGCTGGACAATTTTCACCAGTGTCAGATTTTGGTGTAAAGGAATAAATATCCGATGCTGTTTGTACTTTGTACTCTTGGTCCAACAGCAAAGATTAGCGAGCTGTACTTTGTTTGTACTCTTGGTGCATCAGTAAAGTTTAGTGAGCTGTACTTTGTTTGTACTTTTGGTCCAACAGTAAAGTTTAGTGAGCTGTACTTTTTTTGTACTCTTGGTCCAACAGCAAAGTTTAGTGAGCTGTACTTTGTTTGTACTCTTGGTGCATCAGCAAAGTTTAGTGAGCTGTACTTTATAATCTTTGTTCAACAGCAAAGTTTCCTCTATGTTCAACAACAAGGTTTAGTGAGCTGTACTTTGTTTGTACTCTATGTTCAATAGCAAGGTTTAGTTAGCTGTACTTTGTTTGTACTCTATGTTCAACAGCAAAATTGAGTGAGCAGAGAAAAGCTGAAAATGCTTGTTGCATTGTGTTTTGACATGAGAGAGATTGTACTACTCACATACAGCCTGAATTTCTCTACAGCCCTTGGTGTTTGGGCCCTGTTCCTAGCTCTGACCCCTAGGTCTATATTTGTCTTCTAGATATGTACCATTCTTATATTTAGATTCCAAGATTTACCTTTTAATTGGCTGAGAAAGAAACTCAGAAAGCTAGCCTATAAGTTGGCAGTAGAGTGATATTTAGAATGGTACATTAACCCTCAGAGTGCCTTTCACAACTATTGTTGCCTTTGTGCCCAGTGTGGACTAGATCAGACTGCACAAAATCTGCAGTCTGATCTTTGACCTATGCTGTCTGCTTTGCTGAAACAACATAGCCAAAGGCAACCTTGAGATTGCACATTATTGGGTTTTATTTGTAGACTGAAAATGTCTTGGGTTTCTTCAGTGCTTTAACTCTTTACCAGACAAGAAAATTTTAGACTTGTCGAAATTGAAAGCATTTGCCGACGACAATTTAAATATAGCTAGAATTATGAGATTTCCCTGTGAAAGAGTAGAAAACATTGTGGGAAAAGGAGAAAATGCTGGTGTTACCAGCATTTTCTCCTTTTCCCACAATGTTTTCAAAAGGCCTCTTTCTAAGGGTCGTTGAAAGTCGGGACTATGTGGTAAAGGGTTAAGGGTTGAAACTATCTATGCTGTATAAGTTTTATCCCAGAATATTAATATTGATTTCCTCCCTTTATACCTTATTTGCAGTTTTTTTTCTCCTTGTGTGTACTTGAAATTTGCTTAGGCAGAGATAGAGTGCAGATTTCAGGACCTGTGATTTGAAATAAGGCGGAGAATAACTAATTGTTGTTAGAAATATAAGGTCAATAGATACTGCTGTGTAATTTTCAATCTTGCCAGAAAAATCCATACAATATTAGTAAATAGATTAGCAGCAGAATTACTTGGCTTTGGAATATTCTTGTGAGCTATGCTCTGGCAAAAAGGGGTCTTGGTGCATCCCCACGATACATTAAACAAAGCAAGTTATTTCAAAATTGTGGATCTATAAAATCCATTTTGTAGAAAAACCAGCCAAATCATGAGGTACACTGGTCCTTTGACATGTAGAAAATTCACCAATGGCAGAAACCTCGACCCATGTCAGATTGTGTGGACTGTGCAGGCTGATGTGGGTTGATACTTTTTGCACATGCATTAAGCCCCCTTTTCACAGAGCATTGCCCATGTAAAATTAGAGTCATGCTCTGTAAAAAGGTGGGTTAATGCATCTGTAAAAAGTATTGACTCATGTCCATCTACGCAGGCTGACCCGGGTTGAAACTTTTTGTTACTATTAAATTTTCTGCATGTCAAAGGACTATTCTGCCTGATGATTCAGCCAGTTGTCAGTCGAATTAAATCCATATAGTGCAACAACTTACTTAGATTGATGCAGCACGAAGATGTATTTACCTCCTTTTCTCAGAGCACTGCTCATTTTGAATTAGAGTTATAAACCTTATGTTGATCACAGTCTCACATCGATCATTTATAGTCCCTTTCTTTTCAAGTTGTTTTAGGATCCTTGCAAGAAATTAGGGTTACAATTAAGGGATTTTAAAATGCTATCAAAAGCAGTTTCATACTCTCTATTTTGCGAGTAAGAAAGCAATTTTCCAAATCATTTACCAGGCAACAAAGCAGGCGACAAACTTTTATTTTTGATACCAAACATGTTCAGTTCTACCAGTCGACAAATTTTTAACTGGTCCACATTGAAATCATTTGCAGATGACATAAAAAAAAATGTAGCTTAGATGCTGGAATTTTTTCTTTGAAAGGTTAGAAAACATAACGAGAAAAGGAGAAAATGCTGGTTATAAGCATGTGCTCTTTCTCCCAAGATGTTTTCAAGAGAATTTTCCTCAGGGACTTTAAAAATACAGGAATGATTGTTAAGATGTAAAACATGTGATGACATGTGCAAATGATGTACTCTTGACAAGGTTTAGGTAAGGAAAAAATTGTCAAACAACTTAGGATTTTGCGATATAGAACTTAGAAAATAAGTTTTTTCCTTAAAATATATTATTCATTATAAGATTTACTTTTTATGTATTCATTGAATATTATTAGATAAAACTTTTTCCCCTTTTTTTTCTTTTTTTTTTCTATAACAAAGTAGGAACTTATATATAGCTAATTATAGACAGCTTGCTAATTATAGTAATCATGATTCATTCTTTTTACACTAAATTATACAATTTTGATTTAGTTAGTTTACTGTTGAATGCATTTGCAAACTGCAAATCATGAATTATGTCTTTGAAAGAGTACAAAACATTGCAGGAAAAGGAGAAAATACTGGTTACCAGCATTTTCTCCATTTCCACAGTCTTTCAAAAGGCTGCTTTTTTAGGGTCGGAAAAAATTGGATTGCTTTGTAAAGGTTTTATCAGATTTGATTGGTTAGTTAATGTTTATATGAAAATAGACACACTGAAGTACTTGTATTCTGTCAGAAAAGGCCGTGTCAGTTAAAATCAAAGATTTGTTTGATGATCAATTCCAACTCCATGGAAAACAAATGGTGTACCTTTTCACACTGTTAATTTTCAGCTACAATGATGCAAATTTAACAAATTAATCACTGTCAATTTTAAGCTACATGGATGAAAAATTTGACAATCATTTTTCCTTTAACCCTTGCCCATACAATTCAGAGTTTTAACAAATCTGAGAGACGGCTTTGAAAACATTTTTGAAAGAGGAGAAAACCCTGGTGATCAGCATTTTCTCCCTTTCCCCACAATAATGTCTGTCTATGCAAAGATAATTAGATGTACTATCGTTTGAAAAGCCAAGGGGTATTGAGTTGAGCTGAGCAGCATAAAGGTATATTGATTACTACACAAGTTAATTTTACATTGATACAAACAACACGCACACACAAAAATACAACAAAATAGATACGAAAATAAAAAACTTCATGATTTAAAGTGACATACTTAAAAATGAGCAAATGTACTTGGTTATAATGTAGGTTAGTAGTTCTTCATGTGAAAATTGATCTCAATTAGAAAGAGAAAAAAAGAAACAATTCTGTCTAAAGCACTACACCAGCTATAATTGTTGAAAACAAGTTTATCAAAACAATGATTGTTCTGGAATTGTAAATATTAGGAGAGACTTATGATAGTTTGGCTGTATGTTGAGTAAGACTTGAGGAACAGCCTTATAATTATAGAGATTGACAACATACACAGTAGAGCTGAAACAATACTACCCTTTGTTATGATGAATAAAATGGAAATTTTTCTGATTTTGGTAAGGTCAATGATAAAAATTATGGAGGAAATGGAACACTTTATCTCTGTAAAACTGCAAAAGCTAGATAACAAATCTGTCCTTTAAACCACTCCTGCTTAATTTATGTTGCCATAACATTTTCCCAAACAACAAATTTCGGACTCTTCCAAATTGAAAGCATCTGCCAATGACAAATTTGAAATTGGTACAAATGAGCTAAATTTTTCTGATAGGGGAGAAACATTTTGGGAAAAGGAGAAATTGCTTGTTACAAGCAATTTCTCCATTTCCCGACATGTTTTCAAAAGCTGTCCCCCTCAGAGTCGTTAAAATTCGGAATTGTTTGAGGAAGGATTAACCAACCTTAAAACCCCCCTCAGCACCCTTGCCTACCTCTTTAGCGTCCCCTTTTCCATCTTTCACACCCCTTACCCATATATTCCCCCTCTTACTGTGTTTGAAGTGGATTTTTGTGCACCGCTTTGTTTTGATTAACCTACTAACAACCTGTTAGCTCCCAAATTGATTATGGCCCAATCCATGAAATTGATACTTGAATTGGACAAACTGAAGCCATGGAAAATTTCTGTGTGTAATAAATAATTAAAAATAAAAAAATGGAAATAACATTTTCTTTCAAGAAGAAAATATCATAATTGAGAATACTTGAATTTAACTAGTTTGTTTTCCTCAAAAGAAAGAAAAAAATAGACTGAGAGAGAGAGAGAGCGAGAGAGAGAGAGAGAGAGCGAGAGAGAGAGAGAGAGAGAGAGAGCGAGAGAGAGAGAGAGAGAGAGAGAGAGAGAGAGAGAGAGAGAGCAAGCAAGCTTTGGTGAAAATGTATTTTATTGCAGTTAACAATGCTTATGATCAAATGTTCATTTGGCAATATTTGTCTTTAAAAAGCTATTGTTTTTTTTGTTTTCTGTGTGAAAAAGTATTTTTGAGTCTATGATGATATGTGTCATCTTTTTGACAAAACAGAAAACAAAATGATGAGAATTTTTCTGGGAGTGCAGTTTGTCGTATTTATGTATCAAGTTTCACGAACCATCAGATTGACCTAGTTAAAGACCCTCATGTGACGGAAAAATGAAAGGTGGAAGGAAAATCGAATGGGTGATTTTCTGAGAAAAAATTGTGGTTTATATCACAGCAGTTTGTTTTTATAGTGAAGACGGACAATTTGTAAATTTGTTGTGTAAAAAAATCATACACCGACTGTAAACTTAAACACCATTTCATTCTATTGATAAACAGCTATCATTTAATCATTAAGTTTTTACACACGCACCCAAAAAAAAATCCTGTGTAAATAATGTTGTTTAACATTACTTCATGAAAATTATATGCCACATTGTTTGTAAATTAGGTTCAACATAAATTGTATTTTATAAGTGCAAGTTATGATAGATCTATGAAAACAGTTATAACACAGAAAAAAGGGGTTTTGGCTGTATATTTATGAATATCATTGATACAAACTATACTGTATGTCACGTGATATTTAGAATTTCCATACATGTTTTTCAGTCTTTTATTTTAATCATGTATAATATATTAAACTTCAGACTGCTGAATGAAATGAGGAGAAAGGTTGTGTTTTTCCAGATTGTAAAACATATCAAAATATGTATTGCAGTTAAAACCATACAATCCCTACTTTAACCCTTTACCACACAATGACGCCTTTTGACGCCCCTAAAAAAGAGGCCTTTTGAAAACATTGTGGGAAAAGGAGAAAATGCTGGTAACCAGCATTTTCTCCTTTTCCCACAAAGTTTTCTACCCTATCAAAGAAAAGTTGCGTCATTTGAGCCACTATGAAATTGTCATCTGCAAATGCTTTCAATTTGGATAGGTCTTAAATTTTGCCGTGTGGTAAAGGGTTAAACAACACCGACAGAGAAAGCTTTTGGAAACATTGTGAGAATAGAAGAAAATGCTGATATCCAGCATTTTCTCCTTTTTTCACAATAATTTCTGTATTTTCAAAGAAAAGTCAAATCAGTTTGGCCACATGTAACTTGTCTATCTGCAAATGCTTTAAATTTGGACTTGTCTTAAATTTTACCCTTTTGTAGAGATTTAATGTCTGGTTTTCAAAGTTCAGTGCATTAGATATTTAAACATAAAAGAAAGCCTAAAAAAAGACCATAAATATATTTATCATTAATCTTTGTTTTCTTATGACATTTTTGGTAATTTTTGAACTTCATAGACCTAATTTATTCTGTAATTTTTAAACTTCATATTTAACTTTTCTGTTTTGTTACTAAAATCATAATTATAGATCTTCTTAAGTTTTCGTTCTTGTTCTCTACTCATTCAAATGTTGAATTGACTTGTAAACATGTGTTGTTGAAGTAGGAATTTTGCCTACCTGAATTTGTACTTATAACTTGTTGTTATAGTGACTAGGAAAGAAGGCTTTTTGAAATAATGTAGGAAAAGAATAAATGACAACAAACATTTCTCCTTTTTCCACAAGGTTTTTTATCTAATCAACAATAAATTTCATAATTTGAGTCACATTTAATTTGTAGTCTGCAAGTGCTTTGAATATTGACAAGTCTAAAACACTATTGTCTGGTACAGAGGTGTTGGTGCTGTGTGAGTTAACTCTGTAACAGACAATAAAATTTTAGACTAGTCCAGATTGGAAACATTTGCAGTTTTATTGTGGCTAAAATGATGGAATTTGAATTTGAAATGGTAGAAAATATTGTGGGAAAAGGAGAAAATGCTGGTTACCAGCATTTTCTCCTTTTCCCACAATATTTTCAAAAGCTTTTTTCCTTAAAGTTGTGTGTAATTGGTCAAATTTAACACTTCTTTGACAGATTTCAATTTGATTTTGCCAAATATTACATCATAGATGATTGGGTTGCTTGAATTTCCAACAGTTTACGTTCTACATGCAAGGGACAAAAAATAAGCACAGAACACAAAATCAAAATATTCATTCCAGAAAATCCCGGAAGCAAACTCTGCAGTACTTTTGAGGAAAGTGTAGAGCTTGATCAGTATGCACAAAACTACAGTCTGATCTTGGATCTACAGTGTCACTTCTGATTGAATTATTCTGGTTATAAACAGCTCTCATATTGAAAAAAAAATTGAATCTTTGTAATTGATACCAAACATTCCAAACTTTTAGAAAACATTGTGGGAAAAGGAGAAAATGCTGGTTACCAGCATTTTCTCCTTTTTTCCAGAATATTTTCTTCTCAAAGCCAATCCCATTGTTCCGGTGAGATTTAGTTTGTCAGCTGCAAATGCTTTCAATTTGGATAAGTATAAAATTATGCCGTTTGATAAGGAGTTAAAAATGATTTGTACTGCAGAATAAGCTGAATAATTTGTGTTGCAGAATGAGCAAAACTTTATTTAAGGGAAAGGGTTTATGAAGTGTTTTGTTAGTGAGAATATTTACTGGTAATTATTTGTTATATGTTTGTTTTTGATGTATGATTATTCATGTATATGTGGGTTTGTTTATGTGAATTAATGTATAAATGAACACAACTGATTTTGTTAAATATTTTCTACTTTGTCTAACACATATTCTGTATCGTGGAAATGGATAGGAATTACACCTGTTCTGTATTGTGTAAATGGGAATTACACCATTTTTATTTTGAGTATATTAATAGTCTAAGTAGCAGAAATGAAGTGAAATGTTAAAGTTTGCATATTGATATTATTCAAATTTTAACTCTTTACCAAACGACAAATATTTGGACTAGACCAAATTCAAAGCATCTGCAGACAACAAATTAAATCTTGTTAATATGATGATTTCTGACTTTGATAGAGTAGAAAATATTGTGGGAAGAGGAGAAAATGCTGGATACCAGCATTTTCTCCTTTTCCCACAATGTTTTCTATAGGCTTCTTTCTCAGGGTCGTTAAAAGTCGGGATTGTGTGGTAAAGAGTTAAGGAGCTATAAAAAGAAAAAACTCGTCATGAAGTATTTGACCCTTTACCTCATGACAGTGATTTAGACTTGTCCAAACTGGAAGCATTTTCGGAAGAGAATTTAAATGTGGCTATAATGATGGGGTGTGCTCTGCAAGGTTAGAAAACATTCTGGGAAAAGCAGAAAATGCTGTTTGCCAGCATTTTCTCCATTTCCCACAATGTTTTTAGAAGTCTAATTTACTCAAGGTTGTTTGTGTGGTAATGGGTTAAAGTATGATTGGGAGATAATAGAGTTATAAGTTTTTGCTGCTTGAAACAATATCAAAAAACAATGTGAAAACAGGAACAGGTGCTTAGTATGAATGAATAGTCTAAGTATATTCTAAACAAACATACTTGATGCACATGTAGATAGACAATTAAGTATGTTGGTATCTTTTCCAAGAAAACCCTTGTGAATATTTTTTTTTTCTTTTTTTTTTATGGAAATTCTTTATCATTTGTGGTAGAAAAGTAGCAAAATACAAGAAAAGCTTTCTGTAATTTCTTTGATGCACTCTAAGTCTGATATTGATTTTATAAATTCTGTTGCTTCATTCCAGGTTTTGTCTGTGAGAGAAGTTAAAACTATAGTTAAAACAGGAGATCTTTGAATATTCCTTTTGATAAAATGTTGCTTTGTATAAAGTTACCATATTACCAGTACACTGTTAGTCATAATTAAAAGATACCAATACTGTGGCCCAGAAAGGAACTAGTCCTGAGCCATTGTCCTGCAGAACATTTTTTTTTGCCCAAAATCCCGTGCTTAAAAGATGCTCAGGAAGACTGCTTTTGAAAACGTTTTGGTAACAAGCATTTTCTCATTTTTACCTCTTTTTCTACCATTTAGAAGCCATATTTTAGTCTATGAACAACATTTAATTGTTGTCTACCAATTATTCCATTACGGACTTAACTAAAATTGTATCCTCTGGTAAAAAGTAGTCATTAAAAAAAAGATTTGATGTAAAAAATATGAATGGCAGAAAAAATACAGGTTTTGACTTTTTCAGAATAGAACTAGAGAAAAAGCATTGGTACAGGAATTACAGAAAGCTTTTTGTCTGCACCCCAGAAATCCCTGGTATTTGTTGTCAAGACAACCATGAAGAAATCATGAGCGAAACTTAAGTGTTGTCTCGTAATTTTTTTTCTTTGTTTTTAGATAGAAAATTGAAATAAACCCTCCAGATTTTTTTTTTCAGTAATACCCTTTACTGTATCATTTGACATGAAAATGTAGCATGTAAAAAGGTACTTCTGAAACTGAAACTGATTCAGCCCAAGACAAAAGAAGTTTTTATGTTATGCCATTTATTGCTTTTATGCCACTTTCAACATTGCTACAGTCACATGATGGCAACAGCTTACATATTCATGTATGTCCTGGGTTTCACCAATACTAGGCTGGGGGCCCTGAAGCTATAGAGTCTTTGGAAACATTTTAGGCCAATGAGCAATTGCTTTGAACGGGCTGTTGTTTCTTTAATGATTTTAAATAATGAAATGATTTTAAACAACATTACCAAAAGTAATTTTTTATCCATTTAAATCTATATCAGACAACAAAATTTTTTAGACTTGTCCATATTTAAAGCATTTCCAGATGACCAAAAAACTGTGGCTCAAATGGCAGCCTATGTCGTTGAAAAAAATAGAAAACATGAGGAAAAGAGAAACTGCTGCTCACCGGCATTTGCTCCTGTTCCCACAAAGTTTTAAAAAACCCTGTACTACGGGTCATTGAACTTCAGGGATTGTTTGGTAACAATTTAACTCTTTATGAGACAACAAAATTCTAGACATTTCCAAACTGAAGGTGTTTGCAGATAACATATAAGATGTATCTCAGATGATTACAATTGTCTTGGAAAAGATAGAAAATATTGTGGTTAAAAGAGAAAGTGCGAGTTACCAGCATTTTCTCCTTATCCCACAATGTTTAAAAAGCTCTCTTCCTCAGGGTTATTAAAGCTTAGGGTTGTCTTGTAAAGGGTTTAATTAATTTGTTACATGTCCTAGTTTTTCTGTTGGTTAAAATAAGCTTTTGCAGTGATGAATTAATTTTTTTTTAGATCTAGAAAGAGGAGGGTTTTTGTGAGCTTTAGTTACTTTAAATTTTGTTTTAACCTAGAGATTACAAATGTAGATGCTTCTAGTTATAGGTAATACGATTTAATCAACAGGGAATATTACAGTCAGAACATTTTGTTAATTTTACCACTCTATTCATAATATATGCTTATTTTTGTATGTAATTCGTCTGAAATACTTGCGTCCCCCTTCTTTCCACCTGAAGATGACTGTTTGCAACTTACAGCAAACCACTTTTGAAAACATTGTGACAAAAGGAGAATTTTTTTCTCCATTATGATGGAAGACTTGAAAGGGCAAGCCAAGCTGAAGGACTTTGTCCGAAAATCAGGACAAATTTTCAATGACTGTTTAGTTCAAGTTTCAGGTTTGAAATAAGTTTTCTAATTGGTGGAATTCTGTACATTTTCAGCCAATCATATGGCTTGTATCAAAACTGGAATGTCATTGTCAAGACTGCTGTGTGAATAGTATGACCATATTAACCAACAATTTCAGATTTTGTTACTTGATTTGAATCCCAAGACTAGCCATTTGATTGGCTGAGACACTCTGTCTCAGCCAATCAAATCATTAGTATTTGAATTAAGAATTGGGTATCTAATTTGAATAGTTGGTGGATGTGACCCCTGATCTTTGTCTCCATAGAAATGTATATGTACATGTATTGCCAAAGGTAGTTGTAAACATGTTTATTCATTGATTTTCCATAGTACATCATCTATCATTAATTATATAAATTTCAATTTTAAATTTGTTACTTGTAACAGTCAATTTAGAAATAAATGTTAGTATATGGGGAAATTATTCTGTGTTTTTTCTGTTATTTACCTTTGATAGGATGGATATAGATATGATCATCTTTGAACAGAAAATCATCATGCATTTCTCACCAATCAGGGGTCTATAATTTGTTGGTCATAGAAGCAAGGTGGCTGATGTATCATTTAATTCAATGTGTCAGGAAAAACTCGGATCTGAAAAAAAATTCGTCATAATGTGGCATGTAATAGTCAAAGGGAAAGAAGTCATTTTCTTAATGATGTATGTTGTACCAGTTATCTCCCTTGATTTTACGCTCTCCTGCAACATGGTTCAGGTTGTGTGTTCTTTCACCTTTTCTAGGTAGAAAATGTTCAGTTTCCATTTATTACAATTTTTTTGGAAGTGGAAATGTTGCCAAAAGGAGGAACTGCTTGTTATAAGCAATTTTTCCTATTGCCAAAATACATATGAAAAATAATTAGCTGCAAACTTGCCTGTTGAGGGATGTTATGTGTTGATTTGTATTGAAAGCATTTTTTTATTAAGATTTTTGAATTTGGATTACCAGATGTCCCTTAGATAGTTAAAGGGTAAAAACTTCATGATGCTGACTGATTTTATGTATTCTGTTGATCTCCACTATGACACATTTCGGTCATGACCTGTCTATTACTGATGTTACCATGTCCTTTTTGAAGAAGGAAATTTCTTGACTCACATCAGTCCATCATTCAGTCATTGTACCAATCCTTTTATGGGCAACAAGCACACTGGTTTCAGATACTTTCTTCAAAGTTGGTACAGTTATTTCTTATGAAGTGTAGATGAATTTTATTGAAATCAATAGGTCACATATCAAGGTAACAGTGATCACTGTTTACCCTTTACCACACAATCCAAAGTTTTAATGACTCTGAAAGATTAAGCTTTTTAAAACATTACATTAAAAGGTGAAAATGCTAATAACCAGCATTTACTCCTTTTCCCATAATGTTTTGTACCCTTCCAAAAACAAATTTGAATTTTTGAGTAACATTTATTGTGTTGTCTGCAAAAACTTTCAATTTAGACAAGAATGAAATTTTGTCATCTGGTAAAGAGTTAACAAGGGACTGAAGAATCATATACCATGATAATCAAAGAAATCTTGTTTTTCATTACAATGTTAAAAAAAAAAAACAATCATAAATGGAAAATGGCCCATCATAAACAAAAGTACAGAAACATACTGGCTATGACATTGTCTCCCCCGTAAGTCTATTCCTTGCTGTAGGAACTTTACTTACCAAAACTCTTGCTTTCTTCAGTATATATATTTAGATAAAAGGGCAAAGATTTGATATTTCAGTTAAAAAATTCAACAGTTTGTGGAGTATTTTGTCTGATTTTCTAAAAATGAATGGGTCCATTTTTAGCTTGGCTGTTTCCTGAGAAAATGTTGATAATTGTCATAGCCCTAATGTCGTTTCCATTGCGTTTGTTTTTGTCTGCATTGTCATACTTTGACATTTCATTGTGTTATTACTGAAGATATTTCAAACTTCGACAAGTTAACTATCAAAAGGGGAACTTATACAACAGGGGTAGGTAACCATCAAATCATTTATGACAGAGTCATGCCCCATTTTCCACTTGGCATTTTCACTGAAGAGAAACTGCTGCAGAGCGTTAGCACTCGCATTAAGTGCTCTTGTATACATTCAGTGTTCTACAGGTTTATCAAAGTACCATAGGTAACTAATAGTATATCCATTAAAGTGGCAGTGAAACATTAGCAAAAGCAATTCATTGAAATGTGAGTAGTACTTTAAGCCTTTATCAAACAATCCTGTGTTTTAATGACCCAGTGGAAAAAGCCTTTTGAAAACACTGTGAGAAAAGGAGAAAATGCTGGTAACCAGCATTTTCTCCTTTTCCCACAGTATTTTCTACCCTTTACAAGGGAAATGCCACTATTTGAGCCTCACTAACTTACCTGCAAATGCTTTGAATTTGATTTTGTGCAAAATTGTTTGTAAAGGGATAACTCATACCAAAGTTCAGTGTATTACACTTGTCTAAATTAAATGCAATTTTGTAGAAGAGAAATGTGCCTCAAATTGTTGGGTTTGACTTTTACAAGGTAGAAAACAAACGCCCCACCCGGGTGGCTCAGTGGTGAGCGTGTCGGACTCATGACCTGGTGGTTGTGAGTTCGATACCCGGTTGAGGCGAATTTTCTTTCCGGCGTATTTTCGCCTCTCACCTCTGCTGAAGCATGTGAGAAAAGTAGTCGGTGGCTTTGGAAAGAAAGTTGTGTTAGTACTGGTGTGAGAAAGCCAAGAAACACATGTGCGTCACCGACCGCCATGATATGACCTTAGCTGTTAAAGTGGCGTTAAACCCCAATACAACAACCAGAAAACAAACTGGGAATTGACACCACTTAAAAACATACAAATCCGTGAGGTATTATGTATTTTCAGTTACATTAGTTATTTCCCTTTGACCTTAAGATCGATGACAGCTTGTTAATAGCTGAAAATTAGCCAAGCCCATTGTAGTCATGTTTTAACTTTATTAATAGATTTGAAAGCAGTTCTCCCACGGATCATTACTTCTATGAGATTTTCCAGAGAAACCCAACATGCTAGTTTGGTGAAAAAGACATTTAGAGATTTCCAGCATGGTAAGATTTCCTGGAAATAATTATTGTAGAGTGAAGAATGGGACTTGTCTTTGAGGGGACAATTATACAGCATTGTTGGATATGAAGAAAATGCTGATAAGCAGCATTTCCTGCTTTACCTACATCGTTTTCTAAACTTTTCCCCCTCAACATAGTTAACACATGGGGTTCTTTGATAAAGGTATTACTGTATGGCGTTTACAAACCAAGCAATATATATTGGGAAAATAAAACAACAAAATCTAGATACAAGTTAAATACTCCTTTATTTAACTGTTTAACCACATTTTTCTCGATGAGAAACTTTCACACAGTTTTTGATTAAAAATCGTGACTCTTTTCTTTCAAACTATTCATTCACTAGTTACCCCTAACCTGGATTCCAGTTTGATCATTTCTTCCAATCACCCATTATCACACATTCCTGGGTTTTAATGAACCTGGGGAAGAGGGCCTTAAAACATTGCGGGAAAATGAGAAAATGCTGGTTACCATCATTTTCTCCTTTTCATACAACATTTTATAGCCTTTTGAAGACAAATTCTATCTCTTGAGCCACATTCAATTTGTAATTTGCAAATGCTTTCGATTTGAGCAAGTCTACATTTTTGTTGTTTGGTAAAGGATTAATATTTTCTGACATGTCTTTGCTCAAAGTAATCAACCCTTTACCACACAATCCCAAGTTTTAAGAACCATGAAAAAGAAGCATTTTCTCCTTTTCCCACAATGTTTTCTACCCTATAAAAGACAATAATTTATTCCATCATTCGAACTACATTTAAATTGTTGTCTGCAAATACTTTCAATTCAGATCAGTCCAGATTTTTGTTGTTTGGTAAAAAGTTAAGGAACAGATTTACAGATACAGAATATAAACCATGACAAGGAGATCACAACAAGGAGTGACTAAGTCTTTCAGTGCCCAATACAAACACTTGACCTCTTTAACCCTTTACCACAGCAAAATTTTACACAAGTCCAAAATGAAAGCATTTGCAGATAACAATTTCATAGTGGCTCAAATGATGCAATTTTTCTTTCATAGGGTAGAAAACTGCAGGAAAAGGAGAAAATACAGGTTACCAGCATTTTCTCCTTTTCCCACAATGTTTTCATTAGGCTTCTTCCTCAGGGTCGTTTAAAGTCGTCATTGTGTAGTAAAGGGTTAACTCTTTAACAAATGACAAAATTTTAGACTAATCCAAATTGAAAGCATTGCAGACAACAAAATAAAAATGACTAAAAAATTGAAATTTGTTTTAGATATTGAAAACTTGTGGGAAAAGGAGAAAACGCTGGCCACCAGCATTTTCTCCTTTTCCCACAATGTTTTCACAAGGCTTCTTTCTCGAGGTTGTTGAAAGTTGGGACTGTGTGGTAAAGGGTTAAATGATTGAAGATACAATGTACTGAAACTCAGAGAGATTTTTACCATATAGACTTGACTGAACAAGCTGACGGTAAAGGTCCAAAATCAGCTACATAGAATATATAGTCTAATCATGATCTATGCCATCTTCAGAAGTCCCTATTATCACCTATGCCCCCCCAAAAGAGTTAAAAGTAATAATGGGCACATGGATCCAGGCTAGTTTTCCCCTAGCCTGCCACACGCAACTTGGACCCTTGTACTTACAGCAGAAATCAAGATCAGGCTGCAAAGAATATGCAGTATGATCTTGGATTCTTGCAGTCCAGTTTTATGCAAGATGCTCTGGCCAAAACAGCATTGAAATTGCAACATTTTGGGCCTTCTTTTGTGACTTAAGGTTACCATTTGTTTAGTACTACAAGTTTTACATTCACAGAGGTGTAAAACACACAATTCACCACACTTACTCTAAGAAATGGGCATCACACAAAAAACTTAAGTTTTACAAGATGAAGTTTTAGGCTTGTCTACATTGAAAGCATTTGCAGAAGACATGTATGGTTCAAATGATGGAATCTGTCTTTGACAGGGTAGAAAACATGGTGGGAAAAAGAGCAGAATGATGGATCAGAGCATTTTCTTAATTTCCCACAGTATTTTCAAAGGCAATATGCATGGTACTTGTTGACAAACAAGATGGTTTGGAAAAAAAATAAAGATCCATACAAATATTCATGCACATATGCCTTTAACAATTTCTTTAAAGGTATGATAGAATTTATGAATAAGTCAGTCACAATACTGAGATATTTTAGAATGAAACAATGAGTCACAATCTGTGAAAAGGGGGATAATGCATGTGCAAAAAGTATCGACCAGTGTCAGCCTATCCATTCTGTGCAGACTTACTTGGGTGGAAACATTTTTCTTTCGGTAAATTTTCTGCATAACCAAGGACCATTCTATCTAGGGATTCAGTTTGTTATTTGATTTTATGGATCCGCAATTGTGATGACTTGCTTGGTATATTGCATTATGAAGATGCATTAATTAAACTGCCTCTTGCTAGAGCATGGCACAACTATCTTTAACCCTTTACCGCACAATCCTGACTTTTAACGACCCTGGGAAAGAAGCCTGGGAAAGAAGCCTTTTGAAAACATTGTAGGAAAAGGAGAAAATGCTGGTAACCAGCATTTTCTCCTTTTCCCACAATGTTTTCTACCCTTCTCAAAACAAATTTCAATTTTTCAGTCACCTTTGTTTTGTCTGCATAAGCTTTCAATTTGGACCAGTCTAAAGTTTTGTCGTTTGGTAAAGAGTTAAGACAATATGGAAATGATAAAGTAAGCAATTGCTTAATGCACCAAACTGTTGCATTCTTCCAAAGGTATATCCTCAAAATAAATATTAAGTGCATAATCTTGGCCTCTCATTGGCTACCATCATTTTAGTCAATCAGCAGCTATACATATTTCTCATTCAAATTTTCTTTTAAAAGACAAAAACAAAACAATCAAGATGAGCATGACAATAGAAATACATGTACATGTACATTATAGCAATCATTTTTACATAATATTTTTCCCCCAAAAAATATACATTTATAAACATTATAAGATCCATTCAATAAAAGTACCGCCGCTTCAAAACACACTATCATTCCTGACTTTACCATACATAGAGGTTTATATCATTTCTGAAGCAGAACTGTGTCCAAAAACAGGGGGTCAATGGAAAAATTAATAATCTTGGCAAATTCCCTTTTTCACAACATTTCTAGTATGTCCTCACATCTGCAAACTCAGCTGAAAGCTTTACTGGACTTGTCCAATTCACGAACCATTTGCAGAAGACAAACAAAATGCAGCTAAAATGATGGAATTTAACTTCTAAATCTTTACCACACAATCCAGAGTTTTAATGACCCTGAGAAAAAAGGTTTTGAAAACACTGTGGAAAAGGGAGAAAATGCTGGTAGCCAAAATTCTCTCCTTTTCATGTAGTGTCTTCTACTTTTTCAAAGCCAAATCCCATAATTCCTGCTAAGTTTAAATTATTATGTATTAATGTTTTCTGTCTGAAAAAGTCTAAAATTTCGGCTATCAGCAACATTGACCCCCTTACAGACACTGATTTCAAAATTCCACCTCCTTAGTGTTGTAAAAGCACAGAATCTTGGATTCTTGAAATTAATTGTTTGGTATAGGGTTAATTACAGTTGGTACAGTCCTAGAATGTGATACGCAAGTCTTAACTGTGATATGTACAAACATCTCTGTGATTTGTCATTTTCGTAAAATAGTATTCATTCAGCCTTCCTGTGATTTACTTAAGCGTTTATCATAGGTCAAAATGTTTGTCTTTTAAAATATTTTATTCCCATGTCTCTCCATGTCTGACCATCAACACTTAAGGAGCACAATGGAAATAAGAGATTCTTTCCCTTTTTTGTGATATCTTTGGTGCTGATGTGCCCGATATGGTTGTATGCATTTCATATTTGACTTTTTATCTGAATATGTTGTGTGCTCCTGTTAAAACCATATTACTGTATGTACATTCAGTGCTAAATAAAATAAATATTGTGTTTCTTTCACTCCAAAGTGATTCTCACAGTTGACTTTCTGAGACATATAGGACCTAACATACGTTGGCATTTGAGATAAAATTTTATTAGACAAGTTTAATAAAATTTTATATCAAATGCCAAGGAATGTCAGATTCTTTTTATCACATAACAATATTTTACAAATTATAGATCAGAAGATGCAAAGCCATCTACAGATACACCCGCTGTAATATCCATTAAACCCATTCCCTTCTATGAAATAGGTACAAAATGAGGTCAAAAATGATGTCACACAATTGTGATATTAAGCGTGTATAAGAAAAGAAAATTTGTGATGGGTATATTAAACTGACAACGATATTAAGTGTGTATAAGAAAAGAAAATTTGTGATGGGTATATTAAACTGACAACAAGGAAGGTTATGTGATAAAAATGTGTTTTACCTAACCTACTCAGCAGTCCTCCCATACAGTGAGGTTCTAAAATCCAGTTTTATTTCATTACTTACCTTGCTTCAATATGTTATTAAGTAAAATATATTATCTTGTCAACCCTTTCCTAAAAAACAAATTTTAGACCCTTCCAAATTCAAAATATCTGCAGATGACAAATTCAAAATTAGTACATATAAGCTTCACTTCTATGATAAGGAAGAAAACATTGTGGAAAAATGAGAAAATGCTGCTTACCAGCATTATTTTCTTTTTTCACCCTGTTTTTAACAGCCTTTCTGTCCAGGGTCTTTAAAACTCGAGACTGTGTTGTAAAGGGTTAAGAAAAAGTGACATAAAGACATCTGGTTAGCATTACTGGGCAACTGTTTCATGTATACCACTTAACTCTTCACCAAATGACAAAAGTTTAGACTTGTCCAAACTGAAAGCATTTGCACAAGATAAATGTAGCTCAAATAATGATTCCTCTCTTTGATAGGGTTAAAAACATTGAGGGAAAAGGGGAAAATGCTGGTTTCCAGCATTTTCTCCTTTTCCAACAATGTTTTAAAAAGTCTTCTTTTTCATGGTCCTTGAAACTCGGGATTGTGTAGTAAGGCGTAAAAAAAGGGAAAAAAAGTTAAAGATTACAGTCATTGGTGCATAACACTTATTCATACTCTAGCACAACAAATGATATTAATTAATGCCCAAAAAACAAATCCATCCACCCTTTACCAAACTATGCCTTGTTTTTATAGCCCTGAGAAAAAAGGCTTTTTGAAATCACTGTTAGAAAAGGAGAAAATGCTGATGTTTACTAAATAAATCCCATCACATGAGCCACATTGAATTTGTAATTTGTAAATGCCTTTGGACAAATCTAAATCTTTGTCTTGCGGTAATGAGCTTACTTGTATGAAATATCTTAGATTTAAATTTCTATCACAGACTCTTAACTGTTTACGACCTTGAGGACAAAAGGGACAGGTCTAAAAATTTGCTTTATGATAAAAGGTTGAGGGCTAAATGTAAAGTTCCACCTCCTGCAAGAACTATAAAGTACATGACTAGTGATATGTGTATAACGTAAAACTTGACAATAAAAGTTTGTGAGTTTTAGCACATCAAACTATACATACAAAATCAAATTACATGTATTTACCTTGAAAACGGAAAAAAAAATTAAATTATATCTGCATAATCTACTATAACACATTATATACAAAAAGTTCATTCTACTGCACTACAAACCATGTTTTCTTAAGTATCATCTTTTGAGCCAATAACCACAGGCAACTGAAACTCAATTGATTGATCACAAATTACCGAAACTTTCATTGGATGATCATTGAATACTGTTATAAAAAATAGCACATTGCAATTCTCCACGATATTGTTTGATTGATTTTCCTTTCTATCATTGTGGCAACCAATTGGCCATACAGGAGACCCCCCCCCCTTCCCAAGGCTGTTAGTTATGTTACGGGGATAATGCAATATATACAATGAAACCGATCCAAAATTACACCTGATTCTTTAAAGTGCTCTGTGCATAGCACCTCAGCTTAGCATCTCATCCGAACAAGTACATGTGTTATTTTTTTTTTTAGTTGCCCAGCTGTGGGACTTGAACCCACACTTTCAAGTGTCCGAAGATTTGTTGTTAACAAGTCCCATAGTCTAGCATTTAGGCAAGCTCTGTATTGTATATACTATCATATTATTGTATATAATATAGAGGCAATGTGTTAATGTTCTATTTTCAGGAAATGGTTTTCAATGACCGACCAGTGAAATTTTGGTGTACTGTGACAGACCAATGGAGCATCAGTGGCCTGTGCAATACCATACAAACACATATACATGTACAAGCTTTAATCCCCAAAGTAGTCTTAGGTAAAGAAGACATCAGAAAACATAGTGGCAAAAAGAGGAACTGTTCATTTTGATTAATTTCTCTTTCCTATCCATATATTTTTATTGGTATTCATGTATTACCTATTACCAAACAATTCAATGTTTCAGTGACCCTAAGAAAGGAAGCTTTCCAAAACATTGTTGGAAAAAGGAGAAAATGAAGGTAACCAGACCTTTTTCCTTTTGCACAATGTACGAGGGCTGTCCCAAAATAGCATAGACAAAGGCTATAACACAATCAGTTTTAATACAATAGATTCAGCAAGTTTCGGAATTCTTTACAAGAGCTTTGTGCATATGTGTGTGAAATATAAACAAACTAACTTAAAAATTGCTCAGTCTATCACGATTTAAAACAAGCTACCCGTACATACCAGGTGCCCACTAACGTCAACGTCATGACGTCCCTAGAAAACAATTTATTCTTTTTCAAAGTACTCTCCGTGGTGTTCGGTGCATTTACGGTGGCGTGTGACCCACTTATTGCATACGTCTTCAAACCACTTCCTTTTCAAATTGCTCAAAACTTGCAGAGTTTCCTGTCATAGTTCATTGAAGTTTTCGAATCTATGTCCCCGCAACTGAGACTTTAAATAGGGGAACAAAGCAAAGTCTAAGGGTGCTAAGTCTGGACTGTAGGGCGCTGCTTCTCTGTCCATCCGTCAACAAATCGCTTGTGTCATTTAAATACAAGAGATCTTGACACAGATTTGTATTTTTCTATAGCGTGCAGTTTGCGTTTGCGTAGGAGTCAAATCTAATTGTACACAATATTCGATAACATTCCGCTGCGCAGCCATTTCCTTTGACGGCGCCAGTTTCAGCATGTTGGAATTAACCACCGCACTAGGTTTTATCCCATAACTTTTTTCAAAATAACATTACGTAAGCATCCTTTGGTGTAATGACGTTAAATGCAATGACGTTAATCCACGTCGAATGATTTCCCGCAATTATGACCATGTTTGGAATTATAGGCATGTAAAGTTGTAGCATGCTCATAAAACCCAGTCAAATTTTGGTGTGCGCCGGGTTAGGTACCCCGTTCGTGTAAGTAACTTCATAAAATGTACTTTTTGCGATCCTGATCTTTTATTTTATAGGGGAATATGCACAAATGACTGATGGATACAACATGCAAATTTTACTAAAATCTGACGTCGGGTTCCATAAAAAATAATGTTGTCTACGACATTTTGGGACAGCCCTCGTACTATAGTTTTTTAAACACATCCAATCATTTGAAAAACATAAAATCTGTGATCTGCAAATGCTTTCAATTTGGACAAGTCTGAAATTTTGTCATCTAGCAAAGGGTTAGCTATTTACCAGATAACAAAATTAAACACCTGCCCATTTCACATTTAACTTTTTGTCAACACAAAAACTTTGAATTTGGTCTGGTTTTATATTTTGTTGTCTAGAGTTATATTAACCTGTATTTTTTGAGACTAGAAATCAAAACTAGAAAAGACTTAACCTTTAACAAACAATCCAATGTTATGAGGACCCTGATGAGCCTTATAAGGTCTTTAAAAAAATTGTGGGAAAAAGAGAAAATGCTAAAAACCAGCATTTCCTCCTTTTCCCACAATATTTTTTACCCTTGCCCAGCCAAATATCACATTTAATTACATTTAATTTTTCGTCTGCAAATCCTTCCAATTTGACATGTATGAAAATATGTCAATGATAAAGAGTTGAACCCTTAGAGCTCTGACTGAAATAAACCTACTAAACTAGGAAAAGCTGCCAAAATACTGCTACTTCAGGACTGTTTAGGACAGAATTAGTGACAAAGCAAAAGGCTGTGTAGATCAAAGTTCAGACTGCAAGTTCTGTACAGTTTGATCTTAATCTACACTGTCTGCAAAAACAAGTTGGGTCTATGGCTTTGAGGATTAACCCTTTACCACACGACAAATTTTAGACCTGTCCGAATTGAAAGCATTTGCAGAGGACAGTTTCAATGTGGATCATATGAAATGATTTTTCTTTGATAGGGTAGAAAACATTGTGGGAAAAGGAGAAAATGCTGGTTACCAGCATTTTCTCCTTTTCCCACAATGTTTTCAAAAGCCTTCTCTATCAGGGGGTCAAAAGTCGTCATTGTGTGGTAAAGGGTTAACCAAAATCAATACACAAAACTTTTAACAAGGGTCTGTAATAAGCAATTGCTCCATTCCCAACCATGATTTCAAACACTGTTGTCTGCTTGATTGCCTGTTGGTTGTATATTGCCATTTAAACATTTTTGCATTTATATTGCAGTGGCCAGATCACGTACTGTATCCTTGCTTTCTTGGAGAATCATTTACGAGTAATTTGTACAATATTCTAGGCAAGTCATGGGCTGATTTCCCACAAAATACATGTATATATCTCCTGCAAAGGCATTCAGGATAGGGCACCCTAATGGGATTCGTGTAACATCACTTTTCATCGCCAAAATCGTACGGATTCGGCTAACACTTGGGTAATCCGTAATCAATGCGGGGAACCTATCAGCTGATCGATTACGGGTAACCTGAGTCTTAGCCTAATCTGTGTTTTTTCGGCGATGAAAGGCAATGTTGCACGAATCCCATTAGGGTGCTCTATCCTTAAAAGATGATTTCATAGTAAATAGTCAAATCAGTTTTTAAGAATGAAAAATTCTACATCATCACCAACAAAGTACTAAAAGCAATATAAAATATTAGTGAACCAAGTAGTAAATGAAACAGGAAAAAATATTTTTCAATATATCTATCAATTCTTTTTTAATATCTTCTAACACCAATAAACATGTAATATCCCTCACTAATTGGATTCCACTTAAAATACTATTTCATGTAAAAGGTATCAACTTTCTACCAAACAACCAAGCCATACCCATGTCCATATTGAAAGCATTTGTAGAGAACCAATTAAATGTAGCTCACATGATGGAATTTGTCTTTGAAAGGATAAAATACACTCTCACCAGTCTAAAATTTTGTCATTTGATAAAGAGTTAACCCTTTACAACACAGCAAAATTTTAGACTAGTCAATATTGAAAAAATTTAGACCCAAATTCAAACGTTTTTCAAAGGATACTATTTGTCCTTAAATGGGTAGAAAACATTCTGGAAAAAGGAGAAAATGCTGGTAACCAGCATTTTCTCCTTTTCCCACATTGTTTTCAAGAAGCCTTCTGCCCAAGAGTTGTTAAAACACAGGATTGTTTGGTAAAAGTTTACACCAAGCATAATACACTATAAAAAAAAGCTGTATAATATTTCTGTGGATTTTACAGTCAAATTTGGATTTCAAAATTCAAGTCTGTGACCAACAGATTTTGTAAGCTCCTTTCCCCTCCTAGATAGCTACATAGATGAAAGGTTTGCTTTATAACAATTTCACCAATTTCAGTCAGATCACCAAGACAGCTGCTATCTCATTTATTCATGACTTTCCTTGATACCTCAGGTCTTGTGACTATTTCTGATTGGCTAGACCAGAAAAAGACAAGGAATGCAATTTAGAACAGTTGATTAATTCTTTCCCAAACAACAAAATTTTAAAATGGTCCAAATTGAAAGCATTTGCAGAATGCAAATCAAACATGGCTCAAAAACTATACTTTGTCCTTAGAAGGGAAGAAAACATTATAGGTAAAGGAGAAAATGCTGATTACCAGCATTTTCTCCTTTTCCCATACTGTTTTCAAAAAACTTTTTCATCAATGAGCCCTGGGTTCTGCAAGGCCTTACCCCTTGAGATCAGCTGATATAGCTACTAGTATGAGCTTACCAAACACTTTGGTCACAAATCTTGTCCCTATTATGCCAGTATGTAAGTTTGATAAAAATAGTAACTCTTTCTGGTGGATTTCTAGAATGCTGTCAGCCTACAGTGGACCCTTACGGTCCTTAAACTAATCAACTCTTCACGGGACAACAAAATCTAAGATTTGTTTGAATTGAAAATTAAGCATGTTTGCAGACAACAAATCAAATGTTTCTAAAAACATTGTCTTTCAAAGGGAAATAAACACTGGTTATCAGCATTTTCTCCTTTTCCCAAAATGTTTTCAAAATCTCTCCTCCTCAGGGTCTTTAAAACTCTGGATTGTTTAGTAAAGACATGATGTAAATGACCTTTGTAAAATAAGGATGATAAACATGAATTTAGCTTTTATCCATGTATTGCGGCAAAAGGATAAATTACTAGTACTTCTTATAAGCTATTACCCTAATGCTTTCCTATAATAAAAGCTGATCTGCTTTGCAAGACAAACATATCTGCAGGTTGTACAGGGTGAACCCTTTACCACACAATACAGAGTTTCAGCATATCGGACAGATGACGGTTTTTAACACAATTGTGGGAAATGGAGAAAATGCTGAATACCAGTATTTTCTCCATTTTCTCCATTTCACACTATGTGTTCTTCCCTTTCATAAACCAATCTCATATTTGTCAGCCACATTTATTTTTTGGCCTGTAAATGCTTTAAAAACAGATAAATCTACAACTTTGTTGTCTTGTAATGGGTTAATCACAATTTTCTAAATAATAAAACCTTTAAGGAATTCTCCATTTCACTGTTCACTGTAATACATTCTAATCTTACATTCAAACAAACACTTATCTTCTATTTTTCTATATTTTCTGTGAAATGTAACCCTTAAAGCGCCTTTCACAACTTCAGTTGCCTTAGTGTTAAGTTTAGATCAAGGTTAGACTGCACCAAAAATACAGTCTGATCTTTGATATACACTGTCTGCTTTGCTGAGACACTGTAGAATAAAGAAACCTTTAAATTAATCTTATTTGGGTCTTCCTTTTCTAGACTGAAAAATTTTGTTAGGTTAATTTGGCAACTTCGGGGTTAACACATAAAGAGCCTTTCAAAACTATAGTTGCTCTTGCAGCCAGTGTAGATCAAGATCAGACTGCACAAAATGTGCAGTCTGATCTTTGATCTACACTGTCTGTTTCAGTGAGACATACTGGGCATAACTGATCTTTATGATGCATCATTTTGGGTTTTTTTATCTAGATTTAAGATGTATGTTGGGTTAATTCAGCACTCTAAAGGTTAATCTTACATCACAGCAAACCATTAACTTCTATATCTTTATCTTCATAATTTTCAGAAAAAATCTTATATCTTCATATCTTCAGAATAAATTATATCTTCATACTTTTAAAATAATTTACTAAAACTTTTACACAAGACAGAAAAGTCATCATCACGTATCGGGCACCTTATCATAAGTTGGCATCTTCACTTTCACTACACGGTCTTCTACTTTATACGAGGGGAACAACCCTGCATTTCCATTTCGGCTATTTTTACCCTTTGAATATCCGTCCCAGTGGTTCCCTGCGATACCTACAAGATCCCCGGGAGACAGATCAATTTCGTTTGCTTTTGACTTTGCCTGGTGGGATTGCACCGCAACCATTTGGTGTCCATTTTGCCCACCAAAATAATAAATGTCATCTAATGACTTAAACCACTGGGAAGCATCACCTCTCATTGGCTGCATTAATTCATACGCTACTCTACATACCTGAAAAAATTTCAAAAAACTGTATTATTTTCTAGAATTTTATTGCGAGTTTCTGGAAATCAACAAGGTAATCAAATTATGGTTAACCAGATTGTTTCATCATTTCATCCATTACAAAAAAATCCCGTTTTAACACTTTACAAAACGACAAAATTTTGGACCAGTCCAACTTGAAAGCATTTGCAGGCGTCAATTTAAATGTGGCTCAAAAGATTGAATTTGTTATTAATAAGGTGGGAAAAGGAGAAAATGCTGCTTACCAGAATTTTTCCCTTTCCCACTATGTTTTTGTTAAAGTCGTAAAAACTTGGGACTGTGTGGTGTAGAGTAAAGCAACTAGAGGAAAAAGGCTCTTCTTTAAGATATTATGGGAAAAAGAGAAAATGCTGGCAGACTTGTCAAAATTTGAGTCACTTACAGACCAATAATTAAATGAAGCTAAAGTGATGGAATTTATCTTTGAATCAATAGGTAACATTGAAGGCAATGAAGAAAATGCATTTTCTCCTTTTCATACAATGGTTTCTACCCTTCCCAAAATGAATATCAAGTTTTGAGTCATTTCTATTTTGTTGTCTGCAAATGCTTCGAATTTGGACTAGTCTAAAACTTTGAGATCTGGTGAAGAGTTAACCCTTTACTAAGCAATCTCATGTTTTAATGACCCTCATGAGGAGAGCTTTTGAAATCATTTTAGAATTTTCTCCTTACCCCATCATGTTTACCACTACATCAAAGACAAATCCCGTTGTTCAAGCCTCACTTTACTTGTAATCTCCAAATGCTTTGAAATTGGACCAGTCTAAAAAGCAGCATTTTCTTTTTTTACACTGTTTTCTACCATATCAAAGACAAGTCTCATCATATCACATTTTATTTTTTGTCTTTCAATTTGGACCAGTCTAAATAGTTATGTTGTTTGTTTGTCTATGTGGTGTTTGTGGCTGTTTTCAACATCATTTCAGTTATACCAGGTAGAAAATACACAATCATATCAATGCTTTCCTAGAGTTTCCTTAACCAGTACTTTACACAATATTCTTTCCAAGCAACTGGCTGCTTTCCCACATGACTTTTGTCGAAACAATGACCAGTGGTGAGAAAGGAATGAGTGCTGTGGCAATGACCATCATCAATCCTCAGATAGAAGTAACTGGAGCTAGGGATTCAAACCCACGACCCCTGGTTTCAAGTCCTGCATGTAATCAACTGAGCAACTGGGCTGCACTTAGTAAAGAGAAAATGAACAGATTTTTTTTATTTGAAACAACAAGTACGCACCTGAGATGAGAATGTACACACTAGATAATCACAGAGAGACAACATATGGATATCATGTATCACCCCTCGTAAAGAGGAATCTGAGTATCGGCTACTTAGACCTGCCGACTTGGACACCTCGTTATCACTTATAAATATATAATGAGGATACCTGAAACATAAAATATAGAGGATGACAACCTGAACAGAGACTTTCAGTATAACAACTTTGCAGTCAACAGCTCTTGAAAACATAATGGCAAAAGCAGAAATTGGTCGTCATGAGCTATTTCCCTTTCTTCTACAGTTTTAAATTATTTCATACTGTCTTCAAATTTAAGTTGACTTTTCCCATTTTCCTAGAAAGTTTTCAACTTTGTCTGCTTCAAATTTGTTTAAAAAGGAAACATGTTAAAACCGTAAATCATATTAGTAAACACTTTAGGATTAAAAATACAGGCCAATTCAATCCATACTATTCAAAGGTATGGATATTACATTTGGGTCTGACAATGTCTTAAAGTATAGTCTGTCAAAGTTCCAATTGCTGGCAGGTAAATCAATTGTAAAACTAGAAGTTATCAAGTTTAATTCCAGTTATAACCCTTAAAGCGCCTTTCATACCTATAGTTGCTTTTGCTGCCAGTGTAGATCAAGATCAGACTGCACAAAATGTGCAGTCTGATTTTTGATCTACATTGATGTAACACTAAAGACATAAAAATCCATGAAATTGCCTCTATTTGGATTTTACTTCAAGCCTGAAAATGTATGTTGGGTTTATTTGGTGCTTTATGGGTTAAGATCAAATGAGCCATGGTCTGGAAAAAGGGGGTTTAATGAAACTCTGTGATGCATTATACTAATCAAGCTGTCACATAATTATGGACCCATGACAGTCATGTTTGTTAAACAACAAACTGATTCATGACATAGAGTGGTCCCTGGTCATACAGAAAATTGACCAATAGTGACAAGTTTCGGCCCACGTCAGCCTGTGCAGATTGCGCAGGCTGTCTTGGGTCAATACTTTTAGCAGATGCATTAACACTTTACCAAACGACAAAATTTTAGACTTGTCCAAATTGAAAGCATTTGCAGACGACAAAATAAACGTGACTCAAAAACTGAAACTTGACTTTAGAAGAGTAGAAAACATTGTGGGAAAAGGAGAAAATGCTGGTTACCAGCATTTTCTCCTTTTCCCACAATGTTTTCAGAAGGCTTCTTTCTCTGGGTCGTAAAAATCAGGGATTGTTTGGTGAAGGGTTAAGCCTCCTTTTCACAGAGCATGGCTCAAATTTGAATTGCTGGCCTTGGAATTTAGACTTGAAATTTAATTTAGAAAGGTGAAAATGGTTTGTGGTAAAACTCACTTAGATTTAGCATCATGAAGCACACTAGGGTCGTCAGAGGCAAGAAATACTTTACGTTTCACCCCAGGGTGTCTAACTTCATAAGCATCAAACCACTCTTCTACAAAAGTCATATATTCTTCTATGGCATGAAAGGCAGCTTCTAACCCTACTTTGTCTGTCCGTCTGACATGAACACTGAAAACAGAGAAATATACATGGGACAGTGCCATTTTGCTATGTGTAAAAACTGTTTTTCACAGAAATATGAGGCAACAAATAGTGATTTTGTAAACTTTTTTCAAAAGGCGTCTTTCTTCATAATATTAAAACATAGGATTGTTTGGTAAAGGGCTAAACTTTCATCAGAGTAAGCCAGGTTCCTGTAGCTTTGTGGTCATGTGCTGGGCTAGTATCGAGGGGTTGTGAGTTTGAGTCCCTGACTCCCCAAACATTTTTTTTCAAAGGACTGATGAAAGTCATTGTGATAAGATGCAATCCTCTCTTACTAATCAACATTGTTCAACCTTTGTTCAAATGGGAAAGAAGCCAGTAGCTTGTAAAGAAAGTTGTAAAAGTACTGGTAATAAATTCAGACACACCTGGATATTTGCACTGAATGCAATACCTAACTAAAGTTCTTTTTAAAAGACACAAAAAATTTGATTCAGAAATTAATTGCAAAAAAGAATCTCCGTGATGCATTATACCAAACATGTCATTACAGAATCATGGATTCATAAAATCCCTTTTGTCTAACAACCACTAAATTGTGAGGTAGAGTGGTCCTTGGACATGCAGGAAACTGACCAATGGCAAAACACTTCCACCAATGTCAGCCTGTGCAGACAACATAGACTGACATGGGTTGATACTTTCTGCAGATCCATTAACTCTTTACCAAACAACAAATTTTTGGACTGGACCAAATTCAAAGCATCTGCAGACAACAAATCAAATCTTGGTAATATGATGATTTCTGACTTTGATAGGGTAGAAAATATTGAGGGAAAAGGAGAAAATGCTGGTTACCAGCATTTCCTCCTTTTCCCACAATGTTTTCTATAAGTTTCTTTCTCAGGGTCGTTAAAAGTTGGGATTGTGTGGTAAAGAGTTAAATGTCCTTTTCACAGGGTATAGCTCATATCTTTATGACACAATCAGTTACTGGTATAAAACTACTGGTAATAAAGTGTACTCAATGACAAGGGAAAAAAAACTTACCCAACAATAGGATTAGAAAATTTGAGCTTTTTAATACTTTGTTCTAGGTCCTCCTTCAAATGATCTTGAGGACGGGTTAAGTACGTAACTAACTGGCCAATCCACCAAACTGATGGATCGCCATGGAAACGTGAAATCCTATCAGCTAGATCTTCCGGAACAGCTAATGGTAAATAGCTTGGTCTTGGATGTAAACTGTCAATTATAGGAAGCTCTACCACTTGAACATCTTGAATGGATTCCGGGGCTGTTAAGTATAAAATGATACCATTGTAAAATAAATGCTGAGCACAAACTTTCAAAAACATTATGGCAGCAGGAGAAAGTACTCTTAACTCTTTACCAAACTGCAGAATTTTAGACTCGTCTAATATGATAGCATTTGTATGCAACAATATAAATGTTGCTCAGATGTTGAAATTTGTCTCTTGAAGGTTAGAAAATATTGTGGGAAAAGGAGAAAATGCTGGTTACCAGCATTTTCTCCTTTCCCCATCATATTTTCAAACATTCCTCACGTATTCCTCACGGTCATTGAAATACGGAATTGTGTGGTACAGGCTAAATGAATGTTTTCACTTATATAATTAGATTTCCAGTTTACAGTGTTAAAAAAATAACAAATTCCCATTACCCTTTACTAAACAAGAGGGCCATGATGGCCCTGAAATCGCTCACCTTGGTCTTTTGACCAAACATGACCCATTTTCAATCTCTTTTGAGATATTATGACAAACATTCTACCAAGATTTTCATGAGTTATTGACCTGAAATGACCCACTTGCAAACTGGTGCAAGACCAACATTCTGACTAAGTTTCATGAGTATTGCATTAAAAATGAGGCCTCTAGAAAGTACACAAGGTTTTGGAAGATTTGACCTTGTGACCTAGTTTTTGATCCGACATTACCCATTTCAAACTCTTCCAAGATATTATCAAGACAAACATTCTGACAAACTTTCAAGAGTTTTGGACTAAAAATGTGGCCTCTAGAGCGTACACAAGGTTTTTCTAAGATTTGACCTAGTGACCTAGTTTTTGACCAGACATTACCCATTATCAAACTCTTTTGAGATATCACCAAGACAAACATTCTGACAAAGTTTCATGAGTATCGGACTGAAAATGTGGCCTCTAGAGTGTACACAAGGTTTTTCTATGATTTGACCTAGTGACCTAGTTTTTGACCCGACATTACCCATTATCAAACTCTTTTGAGATATCACCAAAACAAACATTCTGACCAAGTTTCAAGAGTATCAGACTGAAAATGTGGCCTCTAGAGTGTACACAAGGTTTTTCTAATTTTTAACCCAGTGACCTAGTTTTTGACCCGACATGACCCATTTTCAAACTAATCCAAGGTACCATCAAGACAAACATTCTGACCAAGTTTCAGGAGTATCGGACTGAAAATGTGTCCTCCAGAGCGTACACAAGGTTTTTCTAAGATTTGACAAAGTGACCTAGTTTTTGACCCGACATGATCCATTATTGAACTCGTCTGAGATATCATCAAGACAAACATTCTGACAAATTTTCAGTAGTTTTCGACTGAATGTGGCCACTAGAGCGTATACGAGGTTTTTATAAGATTTGACCAAGTGACCTAGTTTTTGACCTGACATTACCCCTTTTCATACTCATCCAAGATATCATCAAGACAAACATTCTGACCAAGTCTTAAAAGTTTTTGACAGAAAATGTGGTTTCTAGAGCGTACACAAGGTTTTTCTAAGATCTGACCTAGTGACCTAGTTTTTGACCCGACATGACCCATTTTCACTCACCTGAGTCTTTTGACCAAACATGACCCATTTTTAATCTCTTTCGAGATGTTATAACAAACATTCTATCAAGCTTTCATAATTATTGGACTGAAAATTTGGCCTCTAGCTTGTACACAAGCTTTTTCTAGAATTTCTCTCAGTGACCTACTTTTTAGCCAAACATAGCCCATTTTCCCATTGTAGATATCATCAAGACAAACATTCTGACCAACTTTCATGAGTTGTGGACTGAAAATGTGGCCTCTAGAGCATACACAAGGTTTTTTAAAGATCTGATTTAGTGACCTAAATTTTGATCCAACATTACCCATTTTTGAACTCGTCCAAGATATCATCCAGATAAACATTCTGACCAAGTTTCATGAGTATCCGACTGAAAATGTGGCCTCTAGAGCTTACACAAGGTTTTTCTAAGATTTGACCTAGTAACCTAGTTTTTAACCCAACATTACCCATTTTCGAACTCATCCGAGATATCATCAAGACAAACATTCTGACCATCTTTCAAGAGTTTTGGACTGAAAATGTGACCTCTAGAGCATACACAAGGTGTTTCTATGATTTGACCTTGTGACTTAGTTTTTGACCCGACATGACCCATTTTCAAACTAGTCCAAGATGTCATCAAGACAAACATTCTGACCAACTTTTAAGAGTTTTGGACTGAAAATGTGGCCTCTGGAGCGTACACAAGGCTTTTCTAAGATTTGACCTAGTGACCTAGTTTTTGATCCAACATGACCCATTTTTTAACTCGTCTGAGATATCATTAAGACAAACATTCTG
This sequence comes from Hippopus hippopus, assembly GCA_946811185.2. Lineage (NCBI taxonomy): Eukaryota > Metazoa > Mollusca > Bivalvia > Cardiida > Cardiidae > Hippopus > Hippopus hippopus. Next base: position 26,408,668 of record OX328097.1, read on the forward strand.
ATCAAGTTTCATGAGTATCGGACTGAAAATGTGGCCTCTAGAACATACACAAGGTTTTTCTAAGATTTGACCTAGTGACCTTGTTTCAGACCTGACATGACCCATTTTTGAACTTGTTCGAGATGTCATCAAGACAAACATTCTGACCTAGTTTCATGCTATTGGACTGAAAATGTGGCCTCTAGAGCTTACACAAGGTTTTTCTAAGATTTGACCTAATGACCTAGTTTTTTACCCGACATGACCCATTTTCGAACTCATCCGAGATATCATCAAGACAAACATTGTGACCAACTTTCAAGAGTTTTGGACTGAAAATGTAGCCTCTAGAGCGTACACAAGGTTTTTCAAAGATTTGACCTAGTGACCTAGTTTTTGACCCGACATGACCCATTTTTGAACTCGTCTGAGATATCATCAAGACAAACATTCTGACCTAGTTTCATGACTATCGGACTGAAAATGTGGCCTCTACAGCGTACACAAGGTTTTTCTAAGATTTGACCTAGTGACCTAGTTCTTGACCCGACATGACCCATTTTCGAACTCGTCCCAGATATTATCAAGACAAACATTCTGACCAAGTTTCAGGAGTATCGGACTGAAAATGTGGCCTCTAGAGCATACACAAGGTAAAAGTTTACGACGCACGGCAGACGACGGACACAGCATCATCACAAAAGGTCACCTTGAGCACTTTGTACTCAGGTGAGCTAAAAATGCTGGTAACCAGCATTTTCTACTTTTCCCAAAACATTTTCTACCCTATCAAAGACAGAAATCATCATTTGAACTACATTTAATTAGTCGTCTGTAAATGCTTTCAACTTGGTCGTTTGGTAAAGAGTTGAAATAATCAGAAGATAATCTTTTTTTTTTGAGTTTGATATTTGTCTACATTTTCCAGTATTTTGTAAAACAGTTTTGGCTATGAAGTCATGTACATGATTGTAAAAGTAACAAATTGACTTTCTCTTTTGATCCATGGGTACTGGAAGCTGAAGCAAATTACACCAAACTGTAGTCAGGATTGATCACAATATTTCACCAAACAAGAGGGCCAAGATGGCCCTGTATCGCTCCACTGGCTATTAAGTAAAAACACTACAAGCCAAACATTACAATATTCAGCAAATTGATTTCAAACACGAGGACATGCAAACATTTTTCTATCTAATCCTACGAGAAAGTTGTGATCCATGGGCAAAGCCAATTTTGATTGCAAAGCTATAATTATTTGAATCCTGGTGGAGGTCCACAATATAAAGCTCCATACCAAATAATTCAGTTCTTGAATGTTATAAACAAGAAGATTTTCAAATTTTTCTCAATGAAAAGCCCTGTAAAACATGAAACCCATGAGACAGGGCTAAATCTAATAGCCTTAGTCTTTATAATGGTTAGTAACATGATGACTTAAGATAGTTTTCATTACAAAAGCCCATGTAAAACTGGTGACCTTGTGTTCCGTGGTGTGGGGACAAACTTGGGTCAAGGACTATAATTTGGGCCCTCCTTGTAGAGGCCCACTAGATAAAGCTACATGCAAAATTTGGTAGACCCCATGGCTATTATTTGAAGGAACTTGGTAGAGGCCCACTAGATACAGCTACATGCCAAATTTGGTAGCCCTAGGCCTTACAGTTTCAGAGAAGAAGATTTTTGAAAATTTTCTATATTTTTCAGTTTTGTTGCCATGGCAACCAGAGTTTTTGAAGGAATAAAATTCTGTCATGGGATTCTGAAGAAGACCATGGCAGGATCATTTCTTTGAAGTTTCATCAAAATTGGATAAGTAGTTTCAGAGATGTTTGAAATAAAAGTTAATGCACGCACGGACAGATGGACGGACGGACCTTCAGTGCCAGTAAAAAACAAGTATATACATCAATCTCAGTTTGAAATATATCTTTTTAACCTATTACCAGACAATCCATACTTTTGATGACCCTGAGAAAGAAGGCTTTAGAAAAGCATTTTCTCCTTTTCTTACAATGTTTTCTACTGTTCACAAAACAAATTTCAAATTTTCAATCACTTTTATTTTGTCGTCTGCAAGTGCTTTCGATTTAGACAAGCCTAAAATATTATCGTTTGGTAATGAGTTACATGTGTGCTAACAATTGTCATAATAAATCACTAAGATTTTTTTTCAAACTTATTTTATTAATACTTTTTCTAAGCTAGTCATCATCAAACAGTAGACATGGTGTATTAATATGAACACTTCATAGTTTGTAAACACAGTCAGATATGTGGAGGATAATTTTTTGTTTTGGTGTATGATTGAAAATTCTTTTATTGAGTTGAAACAAATGCTAAAAGCTCCCCTTGAGCACGTTGTGCTCAAATGAGCTAAAAAGTTAACATACGGATGGACGCACAACGGACAACGGGCCATAACATAAGCCTGCTGGCCTTCGGCCAGTGGAGCTAAAAAACTTGTCTAGCACCAATCATGTATCACTGCAGCTTGATAATCAAGGGAGGTAAATAGTAACGAACTTTATCTTTCATAAAAAGAGTTATTTCCCTTGATTAATGTTTAAATTGAAGTGACAATATTTTGAAGCCCATGTTAAACTTGCGATCCCTGGAATGAAGGCAATTTTGACCCCAGACCTACAATATGAAACTAGAATGTGTGGTTATAAACAAAAAGATTTTTTAATCTTGCCCAATAAAAAGTCATGTAAAACAAGTTTGCTGAATAAAAGGCCCTGTAAAATATGTGATCCATGACACAGGTTTATCAAGTTTTCACTATAAAAGCCAATGTAAAACTTGTGACCCCTGGTGTGGAGTCAAACTTGACCCCCAAAGTTAAAATTTGGGCCCTCTTGGTAGAGGCCCATTATATAAAGTTACATGCAAAATTTGGTAGCCCTAGGCCTAAATATGGCTATGTACAAGTAGATTATTAAAGTTTCCTTATATAAGACCATGTAGAACTTGTGACTCCCTGGGGTGGGGCTACATTTGACCCCCTGGGCTATAATTTGGGCACCCTTGATAGAGACCCCCTAGATAAAGCTAAATGCAAAATTTGATAGCCCTAGCCCTTATAGCTAGATGCGAAAGATTTTCCTATATAAGCCCGCCCATGTAAAACATGTTACCCCCCGGAGCGAAGTCAAATTTGACCCTCGGCTATAATTTGGACACCCTTGGTACAGGTCCACTAGATAAAGCTACATGCCAAATTTGGTCGCCCTAGGCCCCATGGCTAGGTCAAAGAAGAATTTTAAAGTTCTCCCTATATAAGCCCATGTAAAACTTGTTATATAAGCCCATGTAAAACTTGTTACCCCCGGGCAGGGCCTAATTTGACCCCAGGGCTATAATTTGAACAATCTTGGCAGAGGTCCACTAGATAAAGCTACAAGCCAAATTTGGTAGCTCTAGGCCCTATGGCTAGGTAGATGAGGAATTTTAAAGTTCTCCCTAAATAAGCCCATGTATAACTTGTAACCCCCGGGGCGGGGCCAATTTTGACCCCAGGGCTATAAATTGAAGAAACTTGGTAGAGGTCCACTAGATAAAGCTACATGCCAAATTTGGTAGCCCTTGGCCTTACGGTTTCAGACAAGAAGATTTTCAAAGATTTTCAAAATTTTTCAGTTTTGTTGCCATGGCAACCAGAGTTTTTGAAGGAATTAAATTCTTTCAAGAAATTCTGAAGAGGACCATGGCAGGATCATTTCTGTGAAGTTTCATCAAAATTGGATGGGTAGTTTCAGAGAAGAAGACGTTTTTAAAAAAAAGTTAACGCACGGACGGACGGACGCACGGACGGACGGACGCACGACGGACAACAGGCCATGACATAAGCCCGCTGGCCTTCGGCCAGTGGAGCTAAAAATCACTATAACATCTTCAAAAGGATCAAGCTAATAACAAAATTTTTCAGTCAGATTATAAACAACAACTTGATTAATACTAACTGGCTGTATTGTGGCTTATGGAAGGATAAGCCTGTGTTTTAAACAAGCCATGAATTTCATAGGAGACACTCTAAGGCCTATCAAAAAAATATCTGTGCTTCGGATTTCCTGACCCTACCTAGAAAATCCTACTGACCCTAAACTTTTTACACTACAATTGAAAAAAAATCTGTCAGGTATGATTTTGGTACCATGGTCCATGTAAAATGTTTCTGGAAAAAAATCCCTACCTACAGCATCTCAGACCGAAACTCAAAACACAGATATTTTTTTGTTAGGCCTAACTACAAAAAAATCTTCAACTTACAACCCCAGGATTTCGAGCTGGTTCCAAACCTATCTGTACAGGTTTTACTCAATGGTTGAAATACTGTTTCCCAGCCTCCAGTGGCATACCGCCAGCCTTTTGATTCAAGTATTAAAGTTCTTTGATTTGCATATGCCATCATCAGACAGAATGTGGCGTGGTGTAACTGACAACCATACCCACAGCCCTTTCCCATGTTGCACACCATCTTTCTGGCTTGGTTGCAATTTGGAGGGTTCTAGATAAAGGGCATATAGGGTCTGACATAAGTTGGCATTTGAGATAAATTCTTATCAATCAAGTTTAGAAAATATATTATTAGGTAAGCCTCTGGTAAGCTTAATCAAACTTTTGTAGATAAGTTTAATAAAATTTTATATCAAATGCCAACAAATGTCAAACATCTTTGCACATGTTGTAATTTTCAGGAATAAAACTCCATTGACATTTAATTCTCTAAAAGAATTATAAAATGACATCAAAAATTCCCTCACACAATGCTTATCTCAAACATGGGTAAGACAAGAAAATTTGTAAAGGGTATATTACACTGAAAACAAGGCAGGTTATGTGATAAATCATCTCATCCTGTTGTAAAGATCACACAGATAAATGGTTTAAGGAGGCATTTCAAATATCATGATTAACGTTGAGATATTGCTCACTTTTGTAAATTTCTATGTCAATTTTTTACCACACAATCCTGTTTTAACCAACCCTAGGAAGAAGCCTTTTAAAACATTGTGATAAAAGAAACTAAGAGGGCCATGATGGCCCTGTATTGCTCCATTGGCTAAAAAGTAAAAACCCTACATCCCAAACATTACATTACTTGGCCAATTGGTTTCTAACTTGAGGACATACAACACAGGGCTAAATCTGGTAGCCCTGGGTCTTATGGTAAGTAACAAGAAGATTTCTAAACTTTTCACTATATAAGCCCATGTAAGACATGTGACCACTGGGATATAATTTGGGCCTTCTTGGTAGAGGCCTACTACATCAAGCTACATGAAAAATTTGGTAGCCCTAGGCCAAATTGCTAGGTACAAGAAGATTTTTAAAGTTTTCCCTATGAAACCCCATGGGCAGGACCAATTATGACCCCAGGGCTATAATTTAGGCCCCCTTGGTAGAAGCGCACTGGATAAAGCTAGATGAAAAATTTGGTAGCCCTAGGCCTTTTAGCTAGGTATGAGAAGATTTTTTGAATTTTCCCAATGTAAGCCCATATAAAACTTGTGACCCCCGGGGTGGGGCCAAATTTGATGCCAAGGATATAATTTGGGCCCTCTTTGTAGAAGCCCAGTAGATAAAGCTACATGCAAAATTTGTTAGCGCAAGGCCTAATGGCTAGGTAGAGGAAGATTTCCAAAGTTTTCACTATATAAGCCCATGTAAAAGTTGTGACAGGGTCAATTTTGACCCCATGGCTATAATTTGAAGAAACTTGGTAGAGGTTTATTTGATAAAGCCACATGCCAAATTTGGTAGCCCTGTGCCTTATGGTTTCTGACAAGATAATTTTCAAAGATTTTCAATATTTTTCAGTTTTGTTGCCATGGCAACCGCAGTTTTTAAAGGAATCAAATTCTTTCAAGAAATTCTGAAGAGGACCATAGCAGGATCATTTCTGTAAAGTTTCATCAAAATTAGATTGGTAGTTTCAGAGAAGAAGAAGTCTGAAATAAAAGTTAACACAAGGATGGACGCACGGACGGACGCACAGACGCATGGACGCACGATGGACACCGGGCCAAGACATAAGCCCGCTGGCCTTTTCTCCTTTTCCTACAATGTTTTCTACCATTTCTAAGAAAGAAATCATCATCTAGGCTGCCCTGTATTTGTCATCTGCAGATCTTTTCAACTTGGACAGGTCTGAAATTTTATCATCTGGCATGGAGTTAACCCTTTACCACACGACGAAATTTTAGACAGATCCAAATTGGAAGCATTTCCAAAGAACATAGTAAATGTGGCACAAGTAATGGGATTTGTTTGTAAAAGAAAAGAAAACATTGTGGGAAAAGAAGAAAATGCTGGTTACCAGCATTTTCTCCTTCTCTTACAAAGTTTTCAAAAGCTTTTTTTATCAGTGTCGTTAAAACTCGGGAGTGTGGTAAAGGATAAGATGATGCTCCAAAGCTTGATTTCATTTTTCAAAATGATTTACTGGTATTTGCAATCAATCTGCACCTGCAACCAACAAAGTTTATGAAGTATACATTGAGGAAATAGAACTAAATGCCGGCAACCAGCATTTTCTCCTTTTCCAACAATGTTTTCAAAAAGCCTTTTGCCCTTATTTCTTAAAAACAGGATGTGCGGTAAAGGGTGATGTACTCCTCCAAAAAAATGTCATCATTGAACTAGGTTTCAAATTAACACTTTATCGCATGAAAAAAATTTCAGACTCGACCAAAATTGAATGCATTTGCAGACGACAAATCAAATATGACTCATACAATGGAATTTGTCTTTGAAAGAGTAGAAAACATTCCCACAATGTTTTCAAAAAGTTGTCTTTCTTCAGGGCCATTAAACTTGGGATTGTTTGGTAAAGGGATGATAGAATTTATCCAAAAGACAGCACTCTACCTGAAGATATCGCAGTCTGCGCTGTACAAGATCTCCCAGTTTCTTGGATTCCTTGAGTCGCCATTTTTGCTGGTCGTCCACACCATTGCCCAGGGTGAAGAAATTATTCTTTAGTGTCCTTTAATTAAAAACACAATTCACACTTTTTTTTTCATGCTTTTCAGTAGTTAATCGGGAAATAATGGTGGGTTATAAGGTTTGACAATTCATGGTTACGACCAGTGAAATTAACTGTAAATGTTTCCGTAACTCTTCAATTGAAGGCAGAAACAGTAGTTCCAGTGCACTAGTTACCTTGGTAAACAGTGCCTGCCATTCAACCAAAAACATGACGTAATTTGCGCACATTAGCCTACATTTCTCGCACTTTATGTACTGTTGTTATGCGTTGTTATGAGAAGGGGAAACACCATAGGGAATTAATGAAAACAACTGTACTGGATTTTGATGAAAGTCCCACCAAAGAAAGGGTAAGAAGCATGAAATAAATAGAATATTTGTTGGGTTTTTTTTTTCCAGTGAAAGATCGAAATTTACTTCATCTTGGCTGCACCACTCATGAAAATATTACCAATTGCATTCACTCGATGAAATAAATTTTGATCTTTCACCCCCAAAAAAGCCCCCAAATATCTTCTAAACCTTCTGCGCAAAATAAGATTAACCCTTTAATATTTACCACACAATCCCGAGTTTTAATGACCCTAAGAATGAATCCTTCTATTCTTTTACGGACAAATTTCATCATTTCAGCCACATTTGCTTTGTTCTCTGCAAAAGCTTTCAATTTAGACATGCCTAAAATTTCGTCCTTCGGAAAAAAGTTAAGTGTCAAATTTAGAAACAGAACCCCTAAAAAAAGCATTCTGATGATCACTTTCATAGATGATGTTTCAACACCGGCTTTAAAGGCATCTATACTTTTGAAAGTTGCTTTAATGGTTTAGAGTTTACCTCAAAATGAAAAGTAAAATAAATGTGATGCATTTGATGCAAATAAGCTTTAAACTTCTGCATATCCACAATTAACTGTCTTCCTCATACAGATAGAATATGGATAATTTATTTTGTTTGTTTGTATGGTGTTTAACACTGTTTTCTACGATATTTCAGTTACACTGTAGTGGCAAGTGCAACTATCCATGCTTTCCCGAGTTTTTATTCTTCTCAAGCCAATGGCTGCTTTCCCCCCATAACCATCTTTGAAATAATGATCATGAGTGAGTGAGGAATGAATCCTGTTGCAATGACTATCATCAATCCTTTGAAAGATATACTGAAATAGGTACATGTATTTGAATCACCAACCCCTATAGGCCTGGGAAAAAGCCCCAGCATAAGCCCAGCATGGTGGGGACATTTTTTTTCTGGTTTTCCCTGTATCTTTATTTTGAAACTGTGAACAAAGATTTGCTGTAAACAATATTTTTTTTCCAGTTTATTTTTCTTGTTTAGTTACTATATTTCTAAGAATTTTGGAGCAAAAAACAGGCTTGGTTTCTCCACATGCGTACTATTAAAAAGAATCATTTTTGGCTCACTACTTTTTTTGAGTTTTGATTTTAAGCATCACACATTAATGTTTATCCTGAACAGGATAGTGATGGGTCATAGCAGACAGGTAAATCTTTGAAGAATACCACATGCACAGACTATGCACTGTTACTAAAAGTACACGTCTGGAGTATAACCTCTTTGTCACATAAAGTAACCTTGTGTTACTAAACAGATATAAAGGTGATGCACCTTTTGTTTTATTTCTAGTAACAGTTTTTAGAGATCTGTGCCTATGTTCTATTTCTAGTAACAATATTCAGTGATCAAACACTGAAAATTTTGTTGTCCCGTGATGGACCAATATAACTTAAGCCACAGAAAAAGACAGAAACTGTAACACTTTGAGCACCTGGCACACCTTTTGTATTTTAAACTCAGACAACATAAATTTTTGTGTCTGATCTTTGATAGACCTTGCTAAATATAATACATATGAGCCGCGCTCTGTGAAAAGGGGGCTTAATGCATCTGCGAAAAGCAGTCCTAGCAGGCTGACCTGGGCCGAAACTTTTCGCTGTTGGTTGATTTTCTGCATGTCAAAGGATCAGTCTACCTCATGATTGAGTCGGTTGTTAAAAAAAGTGGCTATTATGGATCCATAAGTATGTGATGCCTTTCTTGGTATGATGGATTACGGAGATGCATTAAGCCCCCTTTTGCCAGAGCACGGCTCATATACATGTACTTATGAATACTTTGTGAGACAATCTGGCCAAAGCAGCATTGAACTTGGCCAGCATCTAGGCTTTTTTTCATTACCTAGATACTAGCATGACCTTGACACTTATGTGGCACTCAAAGACAAAAAAGAGGAGAAAAGTATCTAACAGAACAGAAAAAAAAAAGATCTTTTGTACCAATCAATACTACGTTGATATGACTGTGGAGTAAGTCATTTGAAAAGATTGTGAAAAAAAGGGGTAAAATGCTGGTAACCAACATTTTGTTCCTTTACTCACAATGTTTTCTAACTGCTATCAAAGACAAATACTGTCTGCAAACGCTTTCAATATGGAAAAGTCTGTCATTCTTTTATCTGATTCAAGTCTTTACCAAACGACAAAATTCTGAACTTGTCCAAAGTATTTGCAGACAAAAATTGTGGGTTACCCTCAAGGAGCAGAAAACATTTTGGGCAATGGAGAAAATGCTGGTTATCAGCATTTTCTTATTTTCCCACAATGTTTTCAAAGCCTTTAATCCTCAAGGTCAAGGATTGTTTGGTAAGGGTGAAAAGATAAAGATAATTCTAACCATTCTGTTCCAGTGAACTACTCTAATAATAGAGATTATCAATATTTATGTCAAACCTTGAGCCTTCCCAAATCTTACTGTACTCCTTCCAAGACAACAAAATTTCACACATGTCCCAATTAGAAACATTTGGCAAAGGACATTTTTAACCATTAAAAAAAAACAAACATGACTTTTGACAACGCTTATCGGTAATTGCTTGTTTGTTTGTATGACTTTCAACACTACTAGTATTTCTGTTTTATTGTGGGGGCCAGTGCACCTATCCATGCTTTCCTGGAGTTTCTTTTCCCAGTACTTTGCACAATATTCTTCTGAGGCCAACGACACCTTTTCCACATAACTATGGTCAAAATAATGATAGTGAGTAATGAATCCTGCTATCATCAATCATCAGTGACCCCTGGTTTCAGGTCCTTTACACAATCGACTGTGCTATCGACCTTTGAAAAGCACTGTTGGTAAAGGAGAAAATGTTGGTCACCAGCATTTTCTCCTCTCCCACATTGCTTTCTGTCCTCATGTAGTCTGGTAGAGAGTTAAAACCATAAACTCATTACGGGGGAAAAAAGAAATAAATGTTGTAGACTAACACTTTTATCTTTTCCCACAACAATTTCATAAGCCTTTTCATCATGGACAAATACAATGGGATTGTTTAGTAATGGGTTAGTTTTCCAGATCTTAACCTTTTAACACACTGTCCTGCCGCTAAAGACCCTGAGAGAAAAAGCTTTTGAAAACATTATGGGAAAAGGAGAAAATGCTGGTTACCAGCATTTTCTCCTTTTCCAATATTTTTTTCAGTATGTTTTTCAAACATAGTTTCCACTAAGCACATGTTTTGAATTTTGGACAAGTAGAATTTTTTTTGTATGGTAAAAGATTTTCTTCCCTTTCTTGTCCTTTTCTTCCATAGATTTCCTGAAACAGTAGTCATTAATTTTGCTCATCTATGAGAATCTCTCCATTTGAAAGAAAGCTTTCACAGAATAATACAAAGCGTGTCTAAACCCAGAAAAGCTCTAATTTCAAAAGCAAGAAGATATTTCCTCTGGAAAAGACAAAAACTAATCAATAGAGACAGAAGAAAACCTCTGAGTTATCACTATCTAAATACCAGTTTTTTTTGGTGGATGTCCTAGACAGGGTTTTTATCTCCTTGTCTTCCCATTCCCCCATAGATAATCATTATCCTATACAGAAAGCTAGAAACATCAGTCAGGACAAATGACCCGCCCCCACCTAACAATAAGACATTTTATCCATCCTTACTATGTATGTAGCCAAATAGAAGGCTGGTAGCACTGGCTTCAATATTAATATTAAAAGGATGCCTTTTCAGGAAAGAAAGGTGCAAGGAAAAGATGAGAGTGTTGACACTTGGCCAATTCAATTTGCAGTCTTCTAATGTTTTCAATTTGGACAAGTCTAAAAATATGTCATTTGGTAAAAAGTTAGTCATAGGCTTCACTTTGTCTACATTCTGTGCTATACCTCTGCTTGCATTTATAAAGACCTTGACCTTTGACTTACTCAACTGAAATATAGTGTCTTTAATTCTTCGGTTATGCAAATTAACATCTGTAGAGTTAAAACTGTTACAGGTATTGTCACTTAATATTCATTTTTGTCTGATGACTGACTTTTACTAGACTAGGGATCTACAATGGCATCTATGTCATGCCTGAGGACACTCTTACACTACCACTGGTATCAGTCAAAATCAAACCAAGAACCTCTGAAGGCTCAAAGAATTCCAAGTTTTTGTAGAAAAAAAAAAGAATGTAAATGTGTTTATCTAAAACATCTTCAAGAAAGGATAAGTATCAACTAAAATCATCAATAAATCAATTAACAGTTCAAGTTTGTACTATGATTGAAAATCTCCCAAAACCTGCCAAAAAATGTAGGTCTTATTTCACTTGACAGTTCGAGACAGCGCCAAAAGACAATATCATCTCTTCCATCACTTTGATGTATGATGAGGGATTAACACTTTACCACACCACAACATTCTAGACTCATCAAAACTGAAAGAATTTGCAGATGAAAAAATAAATGTGATTCAAAAGTTGAACTTTGTCTCCAAAGGTTAGAAAACATTGTGGGAAAAGGAGAAAATGCTGGATACCAGCATTGTGGTAACCAGCATTTTCTCCTTTTCCCACAATGTTTTCTACCCTAACATAGACAGAAATCATCATATCAGCCACATTAAATATGTCTTCTGCAAAAGCTTTCAATTTGGTCTAGTTCAACGTTTTGTCATTTGGTAAAGAGTTAAATCATGGTGGTTTGGCACTTGTATACATTGACGTTTCAAAGTTCTCGGCTGAAAATTTGCTTCAGGCTGGTATAGAATTAATTAACTCTTTACCACACAACAAAATTAAAGACTTGTCTAAACTGAAAGTGTCTGCAGACGACAACTTAAATGTGGCTCAAATGATGGAATTTGTCTTTGATAGGGTAGAAAACGTTATTGGAAAAAGAGAAAATGCTGGTTACCAGCATTTTCTCCTTTTCCAAGAAAATTTTTTAAAAGGCTTCTCTTTGAGGGTCGTTAAAACTCGGGATTATGTGGTAAAGGGTTAATTCTTTACTGATCAAAAAAAATTTACGACTTGACCAAATTGAAAGCATTTGCAGGGGACAAAATTAACATGACTCAAAACTGAAATTTGTTTTGGGAAGGGTAGACTAGAAAACATTGTAGGAAAAGGAGAAAATCCTGGTAACCAGCATTTTCCTCCCAAAATATTTTTGGAAGTCTTCCTCTCTAGTATCATTAAAACTCAGGATTACCTGATAAAGGATCAGGAAGTTATAAGCCCCACTTTACCAAGTAAGAAAGAAAAGTTAGAGACAGTGTTAGTGTGAGTCCAAACAGAACTAAGCACCACAACAGTTGTTTTTGCAAGCAGTGTAGAGTAAGATCAGACTGCACACAATATGAAGTGTGATCTTTGATCTATCCTGTCTATAGTTTTGTGAAAGAGCCCAGGAAAAACAGCCTTGAAATAGTTATTTTTGTTGTTGGTTTTTCTGTTTACAAGAAACATCCATTTTCTTAGCCCTGTAATGTGTTATGTGTTTGTTACTATATTGTACATAATTGACAGCGGAAGTTAGATTGAAATATGGCCTGCAATATGCGAAAAAGGGCATTAGGACATTTGCGTAAAGTTTCGTTCCAGATCAGCCTGCGCACTCCGTGCTGACTGATCCAAAACGACACTTTTCATTTTTATGTAATTTTCTGTTTTGTGCAAGTCTACCGTAGGACAAAATCTAATGCAGTCGTTAAGTGCCGTCTCGGAATATCCTGCACAGTCCGCGCAGGATATTCCGAGACGGCACTTTACGCAAATGTCCCGCTGTCCTTTTTCTCGTGTTGCAGGCCACATCACTGTAAGTTAGAAAAAGCTTCCAGTACTGATAGATAACTGTTGGATGTTAATTGATGTAAGTCATCATTGTAATGCTTTTCTAACATGAAAAAGAATAAACAATTTAAAAAATAAATGAGCCATGCTCTTGAAAAAGGGGATTTAATGCATCTCCATGGTGTAGCTTACAAAGCAAGTCATCATATAATTATGGATCCATAAAATCCATTTTGTCTACAGACCAACTTAATCATTAAGTAGAGTTTCCCTTGACATTCAGAAAATTGTCTGATAGCAAAATATTTTGACCCAGGTCAACCTGAGCTGACTTTGCAGGCTGACCTGTGTTGAATTTTTGCAGATGCATCAAAACCCCATTTTCATAGAGCATGGCTCAAATATTTGATGAAAAAATGTGGACTACTACTATAACCTAACAGGGCTAGTTTTCAACAACCTTTCTATATTCCTTTCTTGGTCTAATTTTATTTCAGAAAGTAACACAATTTCTGACTAGCTAAATCATTTGGTTCAGCCAATTAGAAATTGTGTTCTTTAAATTTGGAATATTATTGAGAAGTAGAATCAAAATGCACTTAAAAATGGACGGTAAATGACTGTATCCCTAGGGCTCAGAAATAATATGAAACCTGAAAATACTAAGAACAACTTTAGGGCTTTTACACTGACACTATACATGTAGAAACAGAGAATGGACAGTTGGTGTCTTGGATTAGGAAAGTTCATCAAGCAAGGTGTAGAAAATCTGGACACTGGCAATTTCTAGAATCATACAGGCTCTGTGCAACTTTCATGTTTGTTTCCTAGCGTGCTCACAAATAAAGCATATACCAAATGCTTTTCATTAACAGTATTTTCTCCTTTTTCCCAAAATGTTTTCTGCAAATCTTCATGCTTAGGTTCTTAACACACAGGTTTGTTTTATATAGAATTCTACTTTTATTGATTTCAACTCCCTTATAATTACAGACAATCAGTTAGAATAATATCTATGTTTTGACTACTGATAGAGTGCGTAGATAATTATTTCTGATAAAGTGTTAACTTTTTGAGAGCCAAGCAAAACTTAAAAGCAGCTTATGCGGCTAGTGTAGATCAAAATCAAACTCCATAGAACATGTAGTTTGATCTTCGATTGACACTGTCTAAAATTTTGTGAGACATTCTGACAAAAAGCAGACATGACCTTGTTGTAGCTGCGTATTTTTTTAATTGCCTGACAATTTTTTAGCTTCTTTATTTGGCTCTCTAGCTATCAATATTCTACATTGGTGTATAATATATATAACTTGGTGTTGAAGTTTACCAGTCTATTCACTGAACTTGAACCAAACATGCGTCTCTGTAGTGAAAAAAATAAAGGAAGTAACATCACAAAAAAGATCACCCTTATTTATCTATCTTTGCAAGAAGGATTGGGGGAAAGGGGCCAAAAACTATGAAACAAAATTGTTCATCATCTTAAGAATCATGCAGAATATTTAAAAGAAATTAACCTATTTACTGCTGTTTTATCTTCACAACAATTCTAACAATGTTATACTTATATGAAGTAAAAGTGCACAATTTAGGTTTACCAGGTTTACCACAGTTATGCAAGAGTTCCTTCTTTACCAGACAACATAATTTTAGACTTTTCAAGATGAAAGCATTTGCAGACAACAAATTAAATGTGGCTCAAATGACGGAATTTTTCTCTGTGCTTTCTCCGTTTCCAACAGGGTTTTGTAAGGTCCTTTTTCCAGAAGGTAGTTGAAAAACAAGATTTGTTTGTTAACCCTTTACCACACAATCCCGAGTTCTGACAACCATGAGAAAGAAACCTTTTGAAAACACTGTGGGAAAAGGAGAAAATGCTGGTAACCAGCATTTTCTCCTTTTCCCACAATGTTTTTTACCCTTTCCAAAACAGATTTTGATTTTTTAATCATTTTGTTGTCTGCAAATGCTTTCAATTTGGACAAGTCTAAAATTTTGTTGTTTGTTAAAGACTTAGAGTGCTAAATCAAGCTTTTACCCATGGCCTGTAAGGCACCACTTAGTTTTGCTTTTGTAGCTATAGTGGTTAAAGATCAGAATGCAGCATATTCATCATTTTGTTCTTTTCTCGGCAGAATTAAATTAAGAAAACCTTCAAAGGAAATTGTTAAATACATGCAGAAACCAAATTAAACACAGCATCAACCCACATCACACAAGGTAATCTTAAACCTTATTGTAACCAATAAATCTATTACATGAGAAGATTTTACAGATAAAAAGCCTTTTTCATGTCCATGTACAGTAGTTGACAGCCCTTGAATGTATGAAAAGAAAAAGATCAAATGCTGGTATAAAAAGTGGTCCTATTCCAACAATGTTTTAGCCGCCATCTAAGAGTCTATTACAGAAGTAGAAAGACAGTTTTCCATAAATCTGCTTAGAAAGCATTATCCTTTACTTACTATGTTTCTTAATTGTGTCATATGTATTAATCATTGGTAGGTCTAAGATTTTAACACACATACCAATAACTCTTCACTAAATGCTCCCCCATCCCCATCCCCTACAATTACAGTTACTACCCCTAGTTTTTTCTGACTGAAAGTGGACTATTCATCACTCAAGTTAAAGTAACTCATGATGCATCCTGATGCAAAACCTATGTGAACACACTAACAACATCAACATGGTCCTAATTGCTTCACATTTCATATCTTGCATACCTATCTGCATATTCATACACTTTTGATCACATTTTACACTTCCTTTAGTCAGCAAACAGGTTCAGAACTTTAAAAACTTGGGGGAACACTCAAAGATCCCCATTCATGACTCTCCTCACAATCACCTTTTCTAAATTCCAGATAGCAATGCTAACTCTTTAACAAATGACAAACTTTTAGACTTTTCCAATTTGAAAGCATTAGTAGACGTCAAATAAAATGTACCTAAAATGGAGGCATTTGTCTTTGAAAGAGTAGACAGTACTGTGGGTAAAGAAGAAAAGGCTGGTTACCAGTATTTATTTTCCCCTTTTCCCACAATATTTTCAAAAGCTTTCCTCCTGGGGGCTGTTAAAACACAAGATTAATTGGTAAAGGGTAAATGCCATCATCAGAAATTCTCTGTAATTTTTACCCACATTTACTGTATACCTTTGAGAGGGTGGAGGCCAGAAAGGGGAAAAGGGGGGGGGGGGGGGCGGCTTTAAATAAAGATTATCTGGTATGTGTGTGCTAAGTTATCACTGAAATTAACAAAGTTTCCAAAGCAATCAGAACCAAGCACTCGCTTTAACCCTTTACCACATAACCCTGAGTTTTAACAACCCAGTGGAAAAGGCCTTGTGAAAACATTTACGGAAAAGGAGAAAATGCTGGTAACCAGCATTTTCTCCTTTTCCAACAATGTTTTCTACTCTAACAAAGACAAATTCCGTCATTTGCACTACATTTAAATTGTTGTCTGCAAACCCTTTGAGTTTAGACCAGTCTAACTTTTTTGTCGTGTGGTAAAGAGATATAAACAATTTTTTTGCAAGACTTACTTTTGATAATCAGCACAGTCACCCAGAATACTGTTGATTTTCTTCACAATAGAACTCTCTGAGGTCTCCTTTTTCAGTTTATTTAGTTCACTAGAAATGTAATACCAGAATTCTGTGGCTGTCCTTTCTACCTTTCGTCTGGCCACTTCATGCTCTAGCGAGGGTCCTCCATCGGAGACATCTGAAATTATACAAAATGGGAATTCCATTTGTGTAACTATACCAAATGAAAAAATATTGGACTCTGCCAAACTAAAAGCATTTGTAGATGACAAATTTGACTCAAATGTTTGGTTTGTCTTTGATAGGGAAGAAAACATTGTCCGAAAGGAGGAATTGCTGGTAACCAGCGTTTTCTCCTTTTTCCCCCACAATGTTTACAAAAGGCTTCTTTCCTAGGGTTGCTAAAACTAGGGATTGTTTAGTAAAGGGTTAACTTTATATCAAATGAGTCCCTGTTTCCAAGACCCGGTAGAAAACAAGTTTTGAAAACTAAGTGGGAAAACGAGGAAATGCTTGTTAAATCAGCATTTCCTACAATCTTTCCTTCCCTTTCTGTAATCATTTTCATCATTTGAGTCACACTTCATCTACTGTCTGTACATAACAACAAATAAAAAGTTGCGAAAAGTGAATTTGTAAGAATTTGTCCATGAAAAGGTAGGACACATTGAGGAAAAATGAAAATACTTGTTACCAGTATAAGAAATAGTCCATGAAAAGGTAGAAAACATTGTGAGAAAGGAGAAAATACTGATAACCAGCATTTTCTCCTTTTCCTACAATGTTTTCAAAAATCTTATTTAAAAGGGTTGTAAAACCATTGGAATGTCTGGCAAAAGGTAAAGTATGTCAAGTCTTGGAAAAGCAAGGCTAATGGCATTATTTTCAGTTAATTTAAGCCACAGACTGTACTGTCTTTTTTCTGTGATGATAGTCATTAATGTTTATGGTTCAAACAATCACCCAGCCATGTTACAATCATCAGGTTCTTTCATTTACATGATATTTAACCCTTTACCATACAATCACGAGTTTTAACGACCCGGAGGAAGAGGGCTTTTGAAAACATTTTGGGTAAAGGAGAATTGCTGGTAAACAGCATTTTCTCCTTTTCCCAAAATGTTTTCTATCCTATCGAAGATAAATGCCATAATTTGAGCAACATTTAAATTGTTATCTACAATCGCCCTCAATTGGGACAAGTCTGTATTTTGTTTGTGTAGTAAAGAGTTAAGATTAACCCCAACAAGTTAACCCCAAATAAACAAAATCGACATCTGAAATCAGGAAAATGATTGGAAACATTGCAAGATCAAAACTGCTTTTTGCCAGAATATTCTCTGTGTAGTTGGCAGTGTAGATCCAAGATCAGACTGTATATTTTCGTGATCTTCAAATACACCTTCCGCAAAAGGGACTACTCTATAGAATGTTAAACGTGCTTTAACACTTTACTACTTAACCCTGAGTTTTAACAACTGAAAAGAGATGTAAAGGTTTCTGAAAAGAAGAAAATGCTGGTATCTTTCTTTTCCAGAGATATTTTTACCCTTACAAAGACAAATCCATCATTTGAGCAATGTCC
Organism: Hippopus hippopus; assembly: GCA_946811185.2. Lineage (NCBI taxonomy): Eukaryota > Metazoa > Mollusca > Bivalvia > Cardiida > Cardiidae > Hippopus > Hippopus hippopus. The sequence continues at coordinate 26,426,861 of OX328097.1, forward strand.
ACTTTTGCATCTGCAAATGCTGTCAATTTGGACTACTCTAAAATTTTGTCTTTAAATCTTTACCACAAAATCCCAAGTTTTAACAACCCTGAAGAGTAGGCTTTTGAAAATATATTGAGGAAAAAAAAGAAAATGCTGGTAAACACCATTTTCTCATTTTCTCCACAGTGTTTTCTACACTATCAAAGACAGAAATCATCATTTGATTAATTTTGTCATCTGCAAATGCTTTCAGTTTGGCCTAGTCAAACATTTTGTCATTTGGTACAGAGTAAAGACATAATGCTGGTTACCAGCGTTTTTTGCTTTTACCACAATGTTTTAAAAAGACTTCCGCCAAGAGTTTTTAAAACTAGGGATAGTTTAGTAAAGGGTTAAGGAATTCATTTTGTTTCAATGAAAATACAGGTTATATGTGCTGAACCATAGGAAAACCCCACAAACCCTATCTGGGCCACATAAGATAACAGGGGCTTTTGCAGGCAGCATAGATGAAGATCTGATTGCACAAAACATGCAGTCTGTGCAGTCTGATCTTGCATATATACGGACCTCTTGTTTACAGTCAAGCCTGTCAGATAAAAATGAAAAAAACTTTCCTCGTTTTAGAAGATTGTCATTTTCAGGGATTGAAAAAGGTCAAGTTCATATATCTCTGACAAACTTCACTTTTACCAAATGGCCAAATGTTACAAGTTTTAGACATGTCCAAAATGAAAGCAATTGCAGATGACAATTTGAATGTAGTTCAAATGATAACAATTATCTCACAATGAGCAGAAAACATTGTGGGAAAAGAAAACAAGAGGGCCATTGGCCCTAATGCACTCACCTGAGAAAAAGTCATCTAGGGTTGATAAAACTGAAGAGATCTTGATTTTAAGTATGTAAAATGAGTGTGTGTGATCTACTTTTTGACCCAAAGTGACCCAATTTTAGACTTGTTAGATATATCAACAAGACAAACATTCTGGCCAAGTTTCAACAGTATCAGGCTGAAAATGTGGCCTCTAAACTGCACACAAGGTTTTTCTAAGATTTGGCCCAGTGACCTACTCTTTGACCCGACATGACCCAATTTCAAACATATCCGAGATATCAAGACAACTAATCTGACTTAATTTAATTAGTATCTGGCTAGAGTGCACACATCGTTTTCCTACAATTTGGCAAGTGATCTACTTTTTGACCCAAATTGACCAAATCTAAAACGTAACAGAGATATCAACAAGACAAACATTCTCACCAAGTTTCAAAAGCATCTTACTGAAAATGTGGCCTATAGGTGCATACAAACGTTTTTCTAATGATGACCTACTTTATACCCAACGTGACCAAATTTCAAACAGGTCTGAGATATCATCAAGACAAACACTCTGACCTAGTTTCATGTGTATCAGGTGGAAAATGTGGCCTCCAAAGTGCACACAAGGTTTTTCTTAAATTTGGTCCAGTGACATACTTTTAGACCCCACATAACCCAATTTCCATCTTTACTGAAATATTATCAAGACAAACATTCTGATTGAGTTTCAAGAGTATCTGGCTGAAAATGTGGCCTCTAGACTGCACAAAAGGTTTTTCTCAGATTTGGCCTAGTGACCTACTTTTTGACCCGACATGATCTAATTTCAATCTTGTCTGAGATATCATCAGGACAAACACTCTGACCTAGTTTCATAACTATCAGGTTGAAAATGTGGCCTCGAGCCAGCACACAAGGTTTTTCTAAGACCAACTTTTTGACCTCTTACGACCCAAATTTGAACTTGTCCAAGATTTCATCAAGACAAAGACTCTGACCAAGTTTCATCAGTATCTGACTGAAAATGTGGTCTCTAGAGTGCACACAAGGTAAATGTTGACAATGGATGCCCAAGGCAAGACACACCACAATCACAAAAGCTCACCTTAAGCACTTTGTGGTCAGGTGAGCTAAAAATGCTGGTTATCAGCATTCTTTTCCCTTTTTCCCTCATTGTTTTCAAAAGCTCTTACCCAAGGGTTGTGAAAAACCAGGGATTGTGTGATACAAGGTTAAGAAATAATTCTGGGCCAAACAAAAGCATTTCTTACAGATGTTACAAGCAGTTCTTACAGATGTTACAACTACTGTAGCCTATGCTGTAATATAGCCACAAAAACATTGTATAGGTTGTATCACACTAGTAATTGTTGTAATTTTGTTACAGAAAATCCCTTTTTATGTACATATTAATATTGGGACAAAGAGGTTTATAAAAACCCTGTTTTGTTTTGTTTTTTTCTTAAAGAAAATAATCATAGGACACAAGTTTCTCAAATCAGATGTAATTTGTTCAAATTAAGATCCTTCCTATGTTATCAACCCTAATGGGGTTTCTAATTGGATTCACAGCACTATAATGGTCCCTTTCTGTTTGACCCTTCACCAAACTATTCTAGGTTTTAACCCTGAAGAAGAAAGCTTTTGAAAACCTGGTCAGAAAAAGAGAAAATGCTGGTTACCAACATTTTTCTCCATTTCTATCAATGTTTTCTACCCTTTTAAATACAAATCCTAACATAGTAATCTAGTGCAGAGTTTATCCCTTAATAGCAAAATAAATGAAACAGTTGTAACCAGTCATTTGAAAAATCCAAATTAGCAAATTATCTAATTGCATCCTGCTGTCAACTTTAGTAATCATGCAGCATATCACTCTTGACAAGAATTTGTGGTTTAACTTTATACTAAAATTTTGGACTTATCCAAATCTTAACCATTTGCAGACAAAAAATCAGGTGTGGTTTAAGTGGTGGAAATTTTCTTTTAACCCTTTACCATACAACAAAATTTTAGCCTTGTCCACGTTGAAAGCATATGTAGGCGACAAATTAAATGTTACTTAAAACATAAAACTTTGTCATTGAAAGGAAAAATCATTGTGGGAAAAGGAGAAAATGCTGGTTACCAGCATTTTCTCCTTTTTCCACAATGTTTTCAAAAGGCCTCTCCCTCAGGGTCGTTAAAAGTCGGGACTGTCTGGTAAAGGCTTCAGGAAAAATTATACTACCACCTGTAATTAAAGAACTTTTCCTCTTTCATAAGTGGCCATTTACCTAATAATACTGTGTTCTAACAACCCTGGGGAAGAAGGCTTTTAAAAATGTGGTGGGAAAAGAAGAAGATGCTGGTTACCAGTTTTTTTCTTTTCCAACAAACTGCCAAACAGGTATACAAGTTTCCTTGACTTATCAAAAACACTTGATATGGCGAGTGCCAGTTAACTTTGTAGTCACAAAATGCTTATCTAAAATGCAAATTGCAGTAAGTTTGGCCCAGCTTAGAAATGAACCAGTGATCCCTTGGTTTCAAGCCTTGAATGCATCCAGTGAGCAACTTAGTCAGCTGATGAGAAGGACTGGCTTACAATTTGTTTGTCATTTCAAGTCTGAATTATTCAGCTGACTGAACATTGAGATTTGAGAACCAGTCAAAGTAGAATATCAAGAGAAGGCCCTGCCTGGGCATGTACAAATTAACTCTTTACCAAACAACAAAGTTCCAGACTTTTTCGAAATTGAAAGCATTTGCAGGCAACAAATTAAATCTGGCTCAAAAGATGGAACTGGTCTATAATAGGATAGAAAACACTGTGGGAAAAGGAGAAAATGCTGGTCACCAGCATTTTCTCTTTTCCCAGAATGTTTTCCGAAGCCTTCTGTCTGAGGGTCGTTAAAACTCGAGGTTATGTGGTAAAAGGTCAGGTGTGATTGTTTTTGGCCTTGATTTTTATTGTGCAAACCAGACGCCGTAATATTATTTTCATTTTCAGAAACAAAAGCTTCTTTATTACGAAATTCATGCAACACTGAAGCATAAGTTCAACACTTCCTGTGAGATAATGGAAGTAAGTATAGTATTCAGTGTTTCGTATTCTGAGACAACTTTTTCAGCTCTTCCATTGCCCTCTCCAATTTGTCCTCTGACACTTGTTTCTTGCTTCTTCCTCTCTCTTCCCCTCCCCCTCCTTTCAAGATAATAGAAACAAGTACTCACTATTTTTCAGAGACAATTTTTTCAGTTCTTCTGTGGCCCTCTCCAATCTGTCTTGTAACAGTTTTATATCATCCCTATCTACTTCACCCTGATTGGTTTTCATCCCAGCACTTAGTTTTATGTCCCTGAAATAGATTAGATTTTTCTTCCATTATTGTACCTTCAGTATTTACTCTCACAGTTTTTGGGAAAACATGGCAAACAGAGCAATTATTATTCTCTTTTTACCATAATGTCTTTTAGCCATGCTGAAAATGACAATTTATTCACTCATTCAATCATTCAACAAACAGTTCTGTGTAATCACAACCCCGAGGAAAACAGCTTTTGTAAACATTGTGGAAAAAGATGAAAATGCTGGCAATAAATATCTTTCCCTGAAATTTTCTCTACCCTTTGACAGAAAAAAGTCATCTTTTGAGCCTCATTTCATCTCTTTTGCAAAATTTGCTTTCAATTTAGACATGTCTTAACTTCTGCTGAGAGGGGTGATAAAAATGTTTGGGAAAAAAATCTCATTTCCATATTTCACAGGTGATGTTTATGAAAGTTCTACCAAGTATAGATTGATTAATCAAAGTGTAAATCCAATCCTCATTAATTTCACACATCAAACAAAAAAACACAGTCCCTTTAGCAACATTACTATGCACTGTCTAACCCTAACATTTCGATACCAACAACAACAAAATACCTAACGGAGACTTTTGATGAGGATAGCTCAGACCCCTTCTAAAAGTATTTCTCATTGAAGACAACAAAATTAATGTTCTACAACAAATCTACCAAAAAATATTGTTGCTTCAATTTCTCTGATCATGATACATCTATCATTGTCCAGTAGTTCTTTGGTAACTGCTACATCAGGTGATCTTATCATTCCTGGACAGCAACTGCACTTATCAATAGAAAAGTTGTCTTTCAAAGTGGTTGAACCACTTGTAAATAAGTAGTTGTCAACTTCTTTGAAGCAGCGCCCCTATATGCATTCGCCATAATATACTGTATGGCATTTAGTCTGGAAAATCTATTTCTGGAACAAAATTTGACTGTAGAATGTTGTTCAGCACTCCTTATCACATTTGGCTGTCGGAAACACGCATCGTTTATGGCAATTACATAAACATTTGCAAATGGTATCATCGTCACACTAAATATGAGTGAATTTGATGTATCTTGTAAAATAGGTGGACCAGACACAATGATTTATAAAGACCTGTGTGAAATAATTTGGAAATTTGGGCAAGATATACCATCATCAGGTATCTGGGGAGACCATATTTAAGTGAGGTAGTTATTTCTCTAAAATTCGTATTTTAACAGTATATTAACTGCTCTCTTACAATTATTTATGTTTAATATTATTTCTATATAAAATAAAAAAAAAACTAACAGAACTTTTCCGCAAACTAGTAGATCACCCCTCATATATTAGTAAACAGGGAAAGTTCTTAATGTTAAGCATATGTCAGTCTTTGGTTCTCCACATCAAATGTTTTTGTGGTGGTTCATTAGGCAGTATGTTAGGCAACAGGTGTTTAACTCTTTACCAAACGACAGAATTTTAGATTGGTCTATATTGAATGCATTTGCAGACGATAAATTGTTTATGGCAATTACATAAACATTTGCAAATGGTATCATGGTCACACTTAAAATTAGTGAATTTGATGTATCTTGTAAAATAGGTGGACCAGACACAGTGATTTATAAAGACCTATGTGAAATAATTTGGAAATCTGGGCAAGACATACCATCATCAGGTATCTGGGGAGATCATATTAAGTGAGGTAGTTATTTATCTAAAATTTGTATTCTAACAGTATATTGACTGCTCTCTTACATATTTATGTTTTGTCTTATTTCTATATAAAACAAAAAAAAATAACAGAACTTTTCCGCAAACTAGCGGATCATCCCTCATTAATTATATTAGTAAACAGGTAAGGTTCTTAAAGTTAAGCGTATGTCAATCTTTGGCTCTCCACGTCAAATGTTTCTGTTGTGGTTGATTAGGCAGTATGTTAGGCAACAGGTGTTTAACTCTTTACCAAACGACAAAATTTTAGATTGGTCCAAATTGAATGCATTTGCAGATGACAAATTAAATGTTACTAGAGTGATGATTTCTGTCTTTGATGGGGTAGAAAACATTGTGGGAAAAGGAGAAAATGCTGGTTACCAGCATTTTCTCATTTTCTCACAATGTTTTCAAAAGGCTTTTTGTTTTGGGTCATTAAAACTCGGGCCTGTTCGGTTAAGGGTTAACTCTTTACCAAACAACAAATATCAAATTCTAGACTTGTCCAAAACTGAAAGCATCTGCAGACAACAAATGTGTCTCAAATGATGGAACTTTTTTTTTTGGAAAAGTTAGAAAACATTGTGGGAAAAGGAGAAAATACTGGTTAGCAGCATTTTCTCCTTTTTTGACAATGTTTTCTTCCCTCAGGGTTATTAAAAACTAGGAATTGTGTGGTAAAGGTTCAAGTCTATACCTGCTGACAAAGTTTAAGATTCTTCTATACTGACTACATTTACAGTCCACAAAGCAACCACTGAAATGCAGGACTAGTCTTTGACAAGGTAAAGACTGACTGATTGCATGGTTTTAAAGCTGTTTTCAACATTATTTCAGTTATATTGCAGTGGCCAGTGCACTTACCCATACTTTCCTGGAATTTCTTTAACCTGTACTTTGCACAATATTCGTCGAAACAATGGTCAGAGGTGAGAGAGGAATGAATCCTGTTGGAGTGACTATCATCAATCCTTGGAAAGAAACTGGTCGATCCAGGGATCAAACCAGTGACCCCCTATTCTCAAGTCCTGTGTGCTACCGAATGAGCTACCGGGACTCGGCAATAAGGTACATGTAAAGTACAGGGAACAGTGGGAAAAGGAGAAAATGCTGGTTCCAAGTATTTTCCCTAGTACCAATAATGCCTCTTGCCTCATAGTCATGAAAACATCAGAATGTTTGGTCAATGGTTAATCTTGTAAATCTTTGGTCCTCCCTTCCTATGTCTCTGTTATGGTTGATTAGACAGTATATAAGGTCACAGGTGTATAATTTATCCTCCAAATATATAATTTTGGTTTAATAAGGGAAAGATAACAACTGGGATGATGTAAATGCAAATTATTTGACTCTTCTTGCATACAATTCACAAAAACCATGTTAATCACTGTTAACTTTGGGATTTTTCATAGGCCCATACATTCGGCGCAAGTACTGGTGTAGTTCCCAGGATGCAGAATCGAGAGAGATTAGTATAAGTTGTAAGAACTTGTTTCTCAATCGATGTAAAATAATACGTTTAAACTAAACTAATCACTGTTACTAAGTTGTTTTTGTTTCTTCAAAACATAAATCCCCATAGAGTATCAACTGAATGGCAAAGCCTTATCTACATATCCTGTTTCCACTTGCAGACACCTTGTTTTGAAAATATTGTGGTGAAAGGATAAATAGTTTCTCTTTCAAAAGGACACTGCAATAAATCATCTCAGAAGCCATTAGATGAAGGTACACCAGAAGTCTAATACCCTATTAACAAAATTATTTCCAGTAAGTCTTTCGGTTTTCAAATCTTGGGCGAATTTAATTAGCACCAGTGATACTTCATACCAATTTCGATTTAATAATGAAGTACCAAGTCATGTAGTGCCTTGCACAACTACTAATTTGCACGAATTTTTTAAGTGTAGTTAACATATTATCGACTAATTTGTAATTCTTACTGAATTAAAAAGGGTATTTTCAAGGTTGTTTAAGATAACATATTACCATAGGCAAACAATCCTTCTATGCCTTGAAGCCAACTAATTTTATAAGCATAATGGTATTTAACTTGTTACAAGATGTGCTCACATGTATGAAAACAGCTGTTTCATTACCATTTACATACTCGGACATTAAACCGTAATTCATGTTGGTTTTGGTAATCATTGCTTGTATATATGAACACAGGTATTCATTTATGAAACCAGATGTTTCATTACCAGTAATTTCAGTAATTTATTCATGGATTGACATGCATTAAATGTTAATTCATGTTGGTTATCCTTACTGTACAAGGATGTCAGCTGCTGCAACTTTGGTACAGGAGACACCATGTTTTATTCAAACATCTAAAAGCTACGGGCTTGATTCTCACTAACTTGGAACAGGCTCTAGTGCATTTGTCTAAAAATTCTTATTTTGATTATTATTTTATGCACAATTCCAGCAAGTTGATAGGACAGTCATCCCCTCTCTACATAAATCATTGAGACAGCAATCAACCTATACATATATATCAATTCACTCCAAGCCCATTACCTTGGTTACCTGCAGGGCAAGAAATCTAGGTGTTATAAGTTTGAAGCATAGGCCTCTGAAGCTCCACTGATCTATGCCGAAATTTACATCACACTGTTACCAAAAATAGCACATTGGCATCGCCTCTAGATACTATATAATAACACAAGGTGTGCAATGAAATCGGAGAGAATTCGGCCCCTTGTGTTGTCATATCATGTTATCATACCTAATATACAGGCATTACCCCAATGTTCTATCATTAGTAAAGGTGTTCAATGATTGACCAATGAAAATTTCGGTGTTCCATGATAGATCAATGGAGCTTCAAGAGCCTTTGGTTTGGATTATGGTTGTGTTAAATTCTATCCTAAGATGAACTAAGTCAGATTCAACCCACTAAAATCACAAAAAAAGTTTTATCTTTGCTTAAGTGGTAGATCAATCGAGCAGCAAGTGGCTTGGAAAGATACAGTACTGTAAAAAGAAACTCCTGGAACACAAGTTAAGTGCAGTGACTGCCAAGACATTACTAAATTACTGTTGAAATTGGCATTTGACATTACAACATACCAGCAAACAAACCTACTTGAGTTCATCGGCAAGAGAATGAAGTTCCTGATTTTGACTGCGGAGTTTTTGAAGCTCTTCCATGGCACGCTGAAGCTGTCTCTCTGTTCGTATGTTTGTGTCACCTGCCCCTGGGAACACAGAATTACTCATGTAGATGATGATAACCAGCCACAGTACCAACAGACCTGTCACCATTTTCCAGTACCTCATCTTGGGCTCTAATATAGCTGCACTACCACATCATTGTTGACTGAAAAATTAAAGGCAAAAAGCTTTTAATCTTTACTAGATGGAAAAAAAAATGCTATCCATACATGTACATCATTTGCAAGTAAAATGGGTTAAAATTCATTATAAGGGCAGCAAAAGGCACAACTGATTTACACTTTACCACAAGACAATATTACAGACTTGTCGAAATTGAAAACATTTGCAAACGACAAATTACATGTAGCTCAAATGATAGGATTTGTTTCTGAAAGGTTGGAAACCATTGTGGGAAAAGGAGAAAATGCTGGTTACCAGCATTCTCTCCTTTTCTCACAATGTTTTCAAAAGTCTTAACTTCCCAGGGTTGTTAAATCTCTTGACTGTGTGGTAATGGGTTAATAAAGAAATAACCCTTTTACCACATAATCCCAAGTTTAAACGCCCCCAGGGAAAAGGACTTTTACAAATATTGTGGAAAGAGAAATAACTGGTTGCCAGCATTTTATCTTATTTCTACAATGTTTGCTATCCTTACAAAGAAAAATTTCATAATTTTTGCAACACTTAGGTTGTCATCTGCAAATACTTTCAATTTGGACCAGGCTAAAATTCCGTTGTCTGTTAAAGGATTAACTTATCACCTTCTTAAACAAATTTGCAGCAGACAGCTTTGAAATGAATATTTTACTTATTAAAAGATGACAAAACTTTAGACTTATCCAATTTGAACATGTGAAAGAATTTTGAAGAAAAAAAAAACTTAGTTAATTTGCTCAAAGTTTATGCTCATACATTTTTTGTCATTAGAAAGGGTAGAAAACATTCCTAGTATGTGAAAAGAGAAAATGCTGAATAAAAGGTTTTTTTTTTCTTTTTCAATGATGTTTTCAAAAGCCAGAGTCATTAAAAATACGGATTATTTGGATAAGGGTTAACCCTTAACCTGCCAAGCCCAACTCAAGGACCTTTTTGCAGACAGTGTAGATCAAAATCAGACTGCACAAAATGTGCAGTCTAATCTTGAATCTACACTGTCCAATAAGGAGGTAATTCCTTCATCAAAAATAGCTTTGAAATAACAAAATTATGGGTTTTACTATTGGTTTTAAAGTTTCATTTCACTTAGCAGGCTAAGGTTTAACAGCCTGAGTACCTTAAGAGCCATAGCAACATTAAATTGGCAGAATCCAGTTATCTGCCATTTCTTAAGCTGTTTATGTTTTCAAAGCTATTTTTGTCATAGATGTTCTTAACCCTTTACCACACGGCAAAATTTAAGACCTATCCAAATTGAAAGCATTTGCAGGCGACAATTTCATAGTGGCTCAAATGACGAAACTTTTCTTTGATAGGGTAGAAAACTTTGTGGGAAAAGGAGAAAATGCTGGTTACCAGCATTTTCTCCTTTTCCCACAGTGTTTTCAAAAGGCCTCTTCTTCAGGGGCGTTAAAAGGCGTCATTGTGTGGTAAAGGGTTAAATGGATCTGTTACCTCGTTCAGGTCTTGGAAATTGAAAAATGAGGTGGTTCAATAACTAACAGGAAGGATGACCACATAGGGACAACCATTTAATCAATATCAATATTCTGACTGTTTACCAGCAATCTTCATCCCTTGATCTCTGGCACAATTTATGATGCCTGTGAGTGATAGATAGGTCATGATCAAACCCCATAAGACATTACCATTTTCTCCTTCTCCAACAATGTTTTCAAAAGTCTTCTTTCTAAGGGTCATTAAAACCCGGGATTGTGTGGTAAAGGGTTAATCCTTTACTAAACTATTCCATGTTCAGATAACCCTAATTTGGCTTTTGAAAACATTGTATGAATATGAGAAAATGCCGGGAACCAGCATTCCATTGTTTTCCCACAATGTTTTCTACCCTATCAAAGACAATTCATACCAAATGAGCCACATTTAATTTGTCCCTCGCAAAATGCTCTTATTATGGCTGAGAGGCAAAAATTTGTCCTCAAACAAATATGGTAGTTTCCTTTAACTCTTGTAACCACGGAAAAAATTCTATGTTTGTCCATATTGGAAGTTTTTGAAGAGGACCTAGCTGAATTTTCACTAACTTTCTTTTAGAGTGTTAAAAGCACCCTGGGAAGAGAAAATGCTGGTTATTACCATTTTCCCTTTTTCCCCACAATGTTCTCAAAAACGTTCTTACTCAGGGTAATAAAAACTGGGTTTTGTGTGGTTAAAGGTTGAATCACATTGTACCAGTTCAAGGAACTATGTTTTAAAGTATCATTTGGTCTCCATGACAATGGATTAATCAACTTGAAAGTAATCACAGGTCTAATGGTTAGAATTTTTACAGCTTACAAAACAAACTAATCAGTCAGCTATGATGATATTCTTGGTAAGATTTAATCAAATCTAGCCCCTCTGGTCAGTCAGCGGTCAATATTGACCAGCTATGAAACAACGGAATAAAACGCTTGGAGATTCTAATACAAACTTTTCAAGAGTTTTTGTAAACAGAGAAAATAAAGATCTGACTGCATAACAGACTCCAATCTGACAACAAAGAGTGTGTAGTCTGATCTTTGAACCACAAGTTTGTTATTTTTATGAGATAAACCAGCCAAGAAATAAATTTTATTGAAATTGCAATCAAAGACCACCTGTTTCAAGAGGCCACCTTTCATACTTCCTTTGGTTGGTCTCTGACTACAGGCTTACTGTTGTTTATGTCTTTTTCTAATACTAGTAATTGTTACCCTCAGAAACAAATCTGCAGCATATAACTTCTTCCGAAACATGCTTATTAAAACTACCTTATCAACATAATTTTAAGATTTCATGCTGATAATCCTAAACAGGCAATAATGTTATTGTGAGCAAAATAACCTCTTTTTAATAAGTGCAAGTGTTATAAGCTGGACAGCGTGTTGAGTGTGCTTGTGTAGGTTTGTCAGCTGGACAGACTGTGGTGAGTGTGCTTGTATAGGTTTATCAGCTGGACAGACTGTTGTGGGAATGCATGAGGAGGTTTATCAGCTGGACAGAGTGTTGGGCGTGCATGTGTAGGTTTATAAGCTATACAAACTGTTGTGGGTGTGCTTATGTAGGTTTATTAGCTGGACAGACTGTTGTGGGTGTGCATGAGGAGGTTTATCAGCTGTACAGATTGTTGTGGGTGTGCTTGTGTTGGTTTATCAGCTTGACAGAGTGTTGAGGGTGTGCTTGTGTAGGTTTATCAGCTGGACAGAGTGTTGTGGGTGTGCTTATGTTGGTTTATCAGCTGGAAACACTGTTGGGTGCGCTTGTGTAGGTTTATCAGCTAGACAGAATGTTATGGGTGTACTTGTGTAGGTTTATCAGCTGAGGTTGAAGCATTTCTCATGACATGTTTGATGCCTGTGTGTTTTTGAAATTTACCAAGCTAGAAATGGCAATCCTATTTGCAACATTATTTTCACCATAAAAGAATATCAGTTTTCCATTTTACCTCTGATAAAAGCACAAATCTATTCTCCCATCCTCTAAAATTCCCATTAGCCAAGAATTATTTGAGAGTTGACTGATTTTCCCAGAAATGGGACCCATTCCATACTCTTGTATGAAGAAAGTAATCTAATTCTGGTGATATTTTAACCACTTTTATCACATTTTGCTGGTAAAGATGAGGAAATGTTTTGCCCAAACAGTCTGATTATCTTTCAGGGTTAAAGAACATTTCCAAAGTATTAATTTCTTTATTGGACAAAAAATTTAACACTAGTCTTTTTTGAAAGTATTTACTGACAAAAATCCAAAGTAGCTCAAACAATAGGATTTGTCTTTGAAACGGTAGAAAACATTGTGGGAATAGGAGAAAATGCTGGTGACCAGCATTTTCTCCTTTTCCCACATGGTTTTCATTTTGAGCCTTTTTTTCTCAGTTTACGCATGGGATTGTTTAGCAAAGGGTTAATAAAATTTCATGCCCTACCCCAAAACCCAAGCATTGCCATTTTCAGGCCCTTTTTTCCCCCAACTAAAAGTATTCCTTTAGCTCATTTGGCACCCTGAGAGGTATAGGTGATCTTTGAATTCTTACAATTTAAAGCAAATGAAAGGCTGCATTCAGAATTATTTCACAAAACTGTAGTATGAATAATTTCCCAATCTGAGAATCTATCGTCTATTAGTACCACAGAATAATGTGGTCACAGTGTATGGCACAATTCCATCCTAAACATGGTGTAGAGTGTGTAACTTTTACCACATATGAATTTGCCATGTTCTGTGATTTAATGCATTTGCAAAAAGTGTCTGAAAAATGCAGCCTGCCAAGGCTAAAATGGGTCGAAAATTTGTGCTAATTGTCAATTTACTGCAAGTCAAAGGACCAGTCAACTCCATTATTCAGGTGATTGTTAAACAAAATAAATTTTATGAATCCATAATTATATGACCACTGGCTTGGTACAATGCATCACAGAGAAGCATGAAACTCCCTTTTGCCAGAACATGGCTCAAATAATATTGGTGAATATCTTCTTTTTCTCCCATAAAAGCACAAATCCACTCAAGCCATCTCCAATACATTGCTAATAAAACAGCCATTTCCTAAGAATTACTTGAGAATAATCTTTTTTCTCCTGCGAAAAATGAGCCATTCCATCTTCTGGTACAGGGAAATAATCTAATTTTGGTGATATGCTATCCATTCTCTGTGCATGTTTTCTATCTCTTTACAAAATGACAACAATGTACACAAAAAGCTAAAAAATGACAAATGAACTTAAGTCAATCAAAGGCCAAGATCTGTCTCTAAAAATTTAGTAGGAAATGGAGAAAATGCTGGATACCAGCATTTTCTCCTTTTGCTACAAATTTTTTAAGTCTTCTTCTTCAATGTTGATAAAACTCAGGATTTTGTGGTAAAGGGTGAAAATGATTTAGAAGTCATATGGTCCAAAAGAGACTGATCATCCCATATCCTATTTCCTCATCAATAACTTTGTGGTTTGTCTTATTTGATAACATCTACAATACCAATAATTGAAACAGGAATAAAACTGCAGAATAAAAACTTCAAAATACAGCTACTCATTTAACCCTTTACCAAACAATCCTGAGTTTCATTGACCTGTGGGAGGAAGTCTTCTGAAAACGTTATAGGAATAGAAGAAAATGCTTGTTACCAGTATTTTTTCTCTTTTTCACAAAGTATTTTCTACTTTCAGAGACAAATTCCATCATCTTAGCCTCACTGATTCTGCCATGGACAAAATTAATGCTTCCAATTTGGACCAGTCTAAAATTTTGTTTTTTTTGGTAAAGAGTCAATTAGACTCATTCAGAGACATGTCGAACTTTTTCTGTTTGTTTCTGTCTCAATTAAATTATGTCAACAATATTCCACTGTATATCATGGCAGCCTGTGCACCAACCCATCTGTTTTAGGTGATTCTTAACCTGGACTATCCACAACATTCTTCAACAAAATAACTGGCTTCGTTCTCCTATTAACAAAGTTAAGACAATTTTCAGTAGCACAGAGGATTGAATTTGTACTCTAGCAACAATCCATGATAAAGATTCTTATGACAGCAGCGGTTGCAACAAAGCCAATGGGACCAACCTGGCAAATACAGCATTACCTTGCAAGAGCACTGAATCGACAGATAGAGACTATTGATACCACAATAGAAATATTCCAACTTCAGCTCATAGTTCTACTACATATGAACTAGAGGCGCTTGAGCGCCTGTATCGCTCCACAGGCCTGATATTTCTATAATGGCGAAAGGAAGTTTTTAACAATTATCATTCAATCCTGCATTTTAGCTCACTGAAGAAACAATTTGGTAGACAACCACCATAGGAACTTACCTGCAAAACAACAATGAAATCCAATGAATAGTTTTAGAGAAGAAATTTTTCAAAGATTTTACTTTATACCATAAAAGGAAAATGAGTCTCCCATAAAAGCCATGTTTTTTGACAGATCTTTTTTTTTTTAAGGAATTCTGTAAACCTGTATCTAAGGAACATTCCTGCAAAATAATAATGCTATCCAAATAGCGGTTTGGGAGGAGAAGATTTTTAAAGGTTTTTTAATTTGGTTGCCATGGCAACCAGAATTCTTCATGGAACACAATTATTTGAAGGAATTTGAAAGAGGACCACCAAAGGAACATTCCTGTGAAATTTGGTAAAAATCCAGTCAATAGTTTCTGAGGAGAAGTTTTTTAAAGAAAAAGTTTACGGACGCACGCACGGACGAACGAACGGACGGACGGACAGACGGACGCACGACGGACACAACGCCATGACAATAGCTCGCTGGCCTTCGGCCAGTGGAGCTAATAAAAATCTAACATGCTGTACAGTTTAACTGTGTCCAAACATCTATCAAAGCTTCAACACAAAATTTGTTTCAGCATACTCTTTAGTAATCCCATACAATTTAAGGTATTTTCATATTTTCTTGCAAATGTTCACCCTCTGAATCACTTGCACCAGATTTAAAGTTGTTAATCCTGTACTGCCACAAGATCCCAGTTTTGAACAACCGTGGAGGATAAAGTTAAGAAAAACTTGTGAAAAAAGGGAAAAAATGCTGGTAATCAGCATTTTTTGCTTATTCCATAATGCTTTCAACCTTTTAAAGACAGTTTGAGCTACATTTGTCATCTGCAAAGGCCACAGATTTGGAAATTAGTTCAAAATTCTTTTTTTTCTTAAAGAGTTAGAAGATTCAACGTTAGTCTACAGCAGTAATCTTAGTAACACATTGCATCAGCACAAAATCCTTCAAGAGCTTTTCCCAAAGGTTTTCAGGAGACTCACTGAAAAGCAGAAAGAAATATTAACCTCTTGCTATCATTTTGTAATTGTTGTCTTTTTAATTACATATGTGACAACCATCACACAGACAGCATCTGTACAAGTTCACATCTATAAACCTAGAAAAATTTTAATTTGTATTGATCTTATTGATTTAAAGTCCTTTCAGGCAATAATATATTTCCACTCCTTGCCCAATATATTTCACCCTTTATTACATGATCCCAAATGTTTTAACTCTTTCCCGTGACATAACTGAAATAATGTAACTAACCAGCATTTTCTCCTTTTCCCATAATATTTTGTACTGTATAAGAGAACTTATGCTCATGTGTACTGATTTAAAATTTGTCTACAAATTCTTTGAATTTGGAAAAGTCTAAATTTTGTTGTTTGCTAAAGGGTAATAAATAAAGGAAATTTGCTAAAAACAATCAATATGGGAAAATTTACCAAATTATGGCCAGAATATTTTTCTCCATCTATCAAACAAATGAATAAGTGACAGTTAATGAGTGGCTTTAAAACTGCCATCATTATCCCTTTACTACACAATCGATTGCTTTAACCACACTGATAAAACAGGCGTTTAAACCCTTACTATGAAATGCTGTGATTTAACCACCCTGATGAAGAACACCTTTGAAAATATTGTGGGTAAACCCTTGCGAAAATGGACTTCATGAAATCATGATTTTTTCAATCCATTACGAATTATTCATGAAGTCCTCTTCACCACTTCTTTAAAATTTATAAGCTTACTTATGAAGTTTTTTTCATGAAGTGAGGCTATTTCAGTACTTCATGAATGCTTTATCCATTATCAAAATCCTGGAAACATTCATGAAATATCACTCAAGAATAAATCAAGGTTTTTTAATGAATATAAAAATCCTGGAAGTATTCATGAAATTGTTCAAGAATTGATCTTTACTTTATCAAGAATACTGATAACCCTGGAAATATTCATGGAACTTGTTTGAGAGTTAATAAGTTCATAAGTAACTGTGACATTGATATACAATATAATTTTGCAGACAGTTAAGGCAGTAAACAGAGTGTTGAGATTTGTCTGTAGGAGGTTCATTCAGACTATGAGGTTCAAATGGAGCTGCATATCAGTGCACTCTTCATTTGAACATCATGATTTGCAATACACTGTCATTTTAAGTATACATCAGTTTTGGATTAATCTTACGGCTTACATGTCTTTTGTGATGAATGTTTGTATTTATACATGTACATTAGAGTATGGTGATATCAGAGAATCTTATATCCGACGGGGAGTGTGCTGGAACATAGTTTTCATGTAGAGTTGACCCTAAGTTCTAGTTGAACTCACTCAGTAAAAGTCGACTTTGCTCAGAAAAGTTGCTTCCCTTTTGTACAAAATGTCTTCCATGCAGTGCACATGTTCGCATTGTATCCAAGCTTTTGGCCATCACGGCATAAGTATTTCTACCATAGTGTGTATAATTATGGTCCAGTGCATTCTCCTCTGCATTTCTCAGGTTTGATAGGTATTTTTGATGTCTACTATACTTGTATTATTGTTGTAACGGACAAGTTATTAATTTTTTGCTGACTACATTTTTGCAAGCGTTTTACCAACAGTATTTTCTGTTTAAAATTTCATGTCAGTTAAGGAATGTTAATATCAGTATCAGTTCTTTTTGGAGATCTAGATGATTAAGTGTTAGGGTCAGATTCACAAGTTTCAGCGTAATCTTATGATTTCTCCTTTTTCACAATCTTTCATGGAGTCAGTCTCTTCTAAATTTTAATTCTTATACGATATGATTCTGAGGATTGCTCCTCTTCTGCTTCAGTCCTTTACCATCTGGGTCGAGTATTCCAATCATTATCTGGCTGTCAAACTTGTATATTGGCAGTTACAACTGTTTTGCTTTAAACCCTCAAAATGTTGACTTTTTACGGCAATTTCCATATAAATCAGTGATTTTGAAAGAAATAAACTACAAGGAGAAATCTTACATAGTTTATAAGTTCTTACAAATTGTCCATTTTTTAAGACTGCTCTTGCATAATGCTTCAGAAAAACTTCATGAATATTCAAGAAGTGATGGCGCCTTTCTTCTTGAAATTAAAAAAAAATGATTCATGAATACTTCATGAATAAATGTGAAGTATATATGAGACAATTAAAGTATAGAACAAAAACTGCATGAAATCTTCATGTAGTAAAATTTTCAAGAATCTTTGCATGAAGTCTTCATGAAGGATTACTGATGCATGATTCAAGAAGTTTTTATGAACAATATCTCTTCTTGATTTCATGCATTTTCATGGATAAAGAAAATGCATGAAGTGTTCATGAAGCTATGTTTTATGAATTTTTAATGCATTTGTCTCATATTCGCTTCACCTATTTATCATGAAGTCTTCATGAAACCACAGCATGAAGTATGCATGCAGTTTTCATGAATGATTAATGAATTATGCGGATAGATTTCACAGGGGAAAGAGAACACGCTGGTAAGCAGCATTTTCTCTTTTTCCCACAATACTTTCTATCCTATTAACCCTTTACCAGGAAACAAAATTTTATCCTTGTCAAAATCTACATCTTTTCTGTCCGATAATCAGTTAAAACATTGTGGGAAAAAGGAGAACATGCTGGAAACCTCCTTTTCCCACAATGTTTTCTACCCTTTAAAAAATAAATTCTGAACTTTTGAGCATCACTTAATTTGCTTTCAATTTGGACAAGCCTAAAATTCTGTAGTCTGGTGAAGAGTTAAATTACAAGCATCTGATCATTATTTAGACAACAACAGATGATTGCATCAAAAGGAAAGCACCATAAAACTCGAAAGATGAGAAATTTGCATGTTGTCCAATAATAATCTATGGAAAACTCCTGTTATTTAACCCATGTTCATCTAAATACATCTTCATCATTAAAATTGAATTTGACACTGAAAACATTGTTTGAAAAAGAGCAATACCTTGTAATATGTAGTTGTCCCTTTTACATTACAGTTATTTCATTACCCACAATGTTTTCCATAACCATATTTTCCTTCATCATCCTTTGAGTAAATTGTATTAGTTTTTGGAACTGGGTCCCTTTACAACAACTCTTCTTAACTCTTTACCAACAACAAAATTTGAGACATGTCCAAATTGAAAGCATTTGCATACAACATATTAAATTCATCTGAAACGATGGTAATTGTCAATGAAAGTGTAGAAAACCTTGAGGGAAAAGGAGAAAATGCTGGTTACCAGCATTTTCTCCTTTTCCCTCAAGGTTTTCAAAAGGCCATGTCCTCAGGGTCATAAAAAACTCAGGATTGTGTGGTAAAGAGTTAAGAACGTTCCTTAAGTCTTATTCATCCTTTACAATTAAACGAAACACAACTTCTAATTGGCTAAATCAAATTTCTAGAGAATACTGAAAAGAGTAAGAACATTCTCAAAAATGGTTGAAGATATTGGATTCTGGTCTTAAAACTTTACCAGATGACAAACTGTTTGATTCGTCCTAATAGAAAACATTGCAGACAAGGTGATTATGTTATTCTGGTGCAATGATGCAATTTTTCAGTTGAATTTAGGGAGGAAAACAAGGTAACCAGATTGTATGGGAGAGAGTGAAATAACCTTCAATGTAATGGGTAAAGGTACACTTTATTGCCTTGTAGAGAGAAAATTAAAACTGAAATGAAGTAATACTGGTAATAGCATTCAATTTATGTAACCAAAGTAAAGTAATAGCAAAGTTCAAAGAGAATCCTTCCGTCATTTGAAATGTCTGACATACAAAACTATGTCTTACATGGAAACCTAACTTTAACTGTCATAGGCTGACAAATACCTCCCCGACTATTGGCCTGTCAGTTAAAATTGATCAGGATATAGAAAATCAAAGGGCTTTAAGTCCTGTAAGAGTCAACCATAATAGAAACTGCAGGTGCATCAATCAAAATGATGTTTGTTTGTATGGTTTTCAATGCCATTTTCAACATTATTTCAGTGAGGCTGTGGAGGCCAGTACACCTATCCATGCTTTCTTTGAGTTTCTTTTACCAGTTCTTCGCACTGAATATTCTTTCTATGTCAGTGGTTGCTTTCCCACAAAACCATCTTCGAAAAAATGATCAGCACTATGGGAGGAATAATTCTTGTCGTAATAACTATTATTGATCCTGGAAAAGAAACTTGCCAAACTGGGGATTTGAACCTGAGCGAACTCCCGTTCTAATGTCCTGCACACTACATGACCATGTTACCAAGGCGAGACAGCACACATGTAAGAAAAAACATTTGATATAAATAAATAAAATCAGATATTCATAATTTGTTCTACAAAAGGTCCATATCCAATGACTTCTTTATAACATAACTATGTTTATATGGAGTTTTAACGCCATTTCAACAGCTTAGGTCATATTATGGCGTGTCAGTGTACCTATGCATGTGTCTCCTGGCTTTCTCACACCAGTACTGACACAACATTCTTTCCAAGTCATGGACTACTTTTCTCACATGCATCAGTTGAGAGGTGAAAAATTGCTGGAAAGAAAGTTTGCCTCCCATTCTCTCACTGAAGTGGGTATCGAACTTGCAACCACCAGGTTAATGGTTGGATACATTACCCACTGAGCTACCCATACTTGGGCCTCTTTATAACAGAAAAATCTTGTCTGACATGTCTATGATGCCCTGTGGCTTTAACCTTCTCCCACACAATCCAGAGTTTTAACACTGCCCTGGGAAGGAAAGCTTTTGCAAACAATGTAGGAAAAAGAGAAAGTGCTGGTAACCAGCATTTTTTCCTTTTCCTATAATGTTTTCTACCCTTCCAAAGAAAAATTTCATCATTCGTATATTCTTTCATCTGTCGTCTGCAAATTCTTTCAATTTGGACAAGTCTAATATGTTGTCAATTGGTAAAGAGTTGAGGAAAGCATTGGCACAATGCCATTGTTATTTACAAGTAATGTGAAAATCCTAACTGTCATATTATTGATCCGCACTCTTGATTTGCATGGACTTGAGGATACAATTTTATGGAAGCAAATTATGTCTGGAAAATAGATCAGAGAAAGTTGATTTAATATAAACTAGGATCGTGCGAGTAGCCAAACATATCACAATTAACTAGAGTCCAAGCTACATGTAAATTGCTAAAAGAAAAGACTAAATCTTTACCAAACAACAAAATTTTAGACAGGTCCAAATTGGTGGTGTTTGCAGACGACAAATAAAAGGTTGTACAAATGATGAAATTTTTCCTTGGAAGGTTTGAAAAAATTGTGGGAAAAGAAGAAAATGCTGGTAACCAGCATTTTCTCCTTTTCCAACATTGTTTTCAAAAGCTTTCCTTCCCAGGGCTGTTAAAACTCTGGATTTTGTGTGACCCAAAAATTGAAATAAGGAAAGGCAGAAAAAATCGAGGGGAAAAGGAGAAAATGCTGATGACCAGTATTTCCTTCTTTTCTTGTAGTGTTTTCAATTGAGGCCTTTTTCCTCAATGTCTATAAAACCCGGAATTGTGTGGTAAGGGGTTAAACAACTCAGGAAATCATCTGTGGAAGGTTTTTATTATAGAAATGGCCTTATTTGGTTTTTTTTTAGCTCTGTACCAAACAACAAAATTCTTTACTTGTCTTAATTAATTGAAAGCATTTGCAGACAAAAAATTAGATAAGGACACATTTATGATGCATTCTCTCCAGCTGCAAGCAATTTCTTCTATCGTGCAGCAGACCACATTAGCAAAACACTGCGGGAAACAGCTTTTTATACAAATACATTTTTGCGTGTTTTCATGTTTCAAACCTTCAGTTAATTCATCAAAGATTACCAATATTTCAACCTGACCTCTGTATGAGGCTACAAATTACATAAAAATTTCTACATGTTTCCAATGATAAGAATTGATCACTCAATATAATATGGATTAAATTTCCATACCTAGTCTATTATATTCTCTATGAACACTTGAATACCGATAAAAAGAAAAGCTTATTAATAATGAACTCAGTCTCTGATGAAACTTTATTCCATAATTATCATTTTTTTACCCTTTCAAAGTCTAGCAATAATTCTGGCATTCTTGGTGGAAAGCAGCACAATTCCTACATTGACTATTAATTTAAAGGGTTTGGTAAATAAAACATTTACTACTTTGAAATGTAGAAAATTCTTGAGGATAGGAATTTGCGATTTAGAACAGCAAGTGAAAACGATCCCTGGACATGTCAATTTTCAAACCTGCAAGGACCAAGTCCAAGTCCACCTACTGCAACAGGCAATAAAGGTCAAGAACTGAGTGGTCCTGTGTAGCTCAGTATTTGACAATGACCAATCAATCTTGTGTTATAACCACCCTCAGGAAGAAGCCTTTTGACAACATTGTAGGGAAAAGGAGAAAATGCTGGTAACCAGCATTTTCTCCTTTTCCCACAATATTTTCTGACATTTCAAAGATTCAAATCATTATTTAGACGACATTTAATTTGCAAATCCTTTCAACTATTGACAGGACTAAAATTTCGTTGTTTGGTAAAGTGATAACCTATTTGGTAAGTTAAATCCAGGTCCTGACTGCGATCTTCACCGATGCACAACTTCCTTAGACTTTTATTGAACAAGGCATTTCAGATCCCTAGTCTCATACTGGTCTCATACTGGTGAAACCCAGAAATTATCAATGAAGGATCAATTGCCCTGATATCAATGAAATAATGTTAAAAGTGGAATTAAACAGTTTAACAAATCAACTTTTAAGATCAGAGCACACAGATCTGGCCCTGACCTGATTGGAGATCAACAAGCCATTTTAGGTTAGATACTCAGAGATCTGAACAGAACATGTCACTGGATTGAAAATTTATACTGTATACATGGATATACATGCGTGTTGAAAAATTTGTGAATTACCGCTTACTGACATTTTGCTCACAGAAATGTCTACAAATTCAAGACATTTGTTGATTGTTGGTATACTTGTGGATAAATACGGGAACAGTAAAGTTTACACTAAATCCCAAAAATTTCCATGTCGCAAAAATGTCCACTTATACAGTATGTAATCCTTTTCACAGTCTAAAGCCCTTTCCCAAAGGACAAATTTTAGACTATTCAAGATGAATAGATGAATAGCGTTTTAAGGCCCGTCGACAACTTAGATCATATTGGGCGCACTTACTTAGTAAACAATAATGCGAGGTGAAAGTAGCATACATGTGCAACAACATAAGACAAACATGATAAATGAGGAATGGACGAAACACAAAATGATGCACCTTTTGTCGCCTTTTACGACATGCATGCTGTCACTTTTGTTCCGCCAGATGAAATGGCAAATGTGACGATCGCGGGACTGCAGTGGTTTATTCTTATACCCCCGATTAAACCACACGGGGTCCCACAGGCCAATTGATTCCCATTCCAAACCCTATTTACATCGAGAAAAAAATACAGGATTTGGAATAAGAACTACCCAGCCTGCTGCAATCCTACGAATTACGAGGAAAGCAGCCGTTTGTCTCTAATTTTAGTCGCCTTCTACGACATGCCATAGAGAAAGGCCGAGGTCCTATTCTATAAATTAAAAAAAAACCCGGGACCCCACGGGGAAGACTATTCAAGACTGACATGCTTCTGCAGAAGGCAAATTCAAAATTGTTACAAAAAAACAATTCAATGATAGGGTAGACAGCTGATTAATGCTGAAAAAAAAAACAAAGAAAATGCCGGTCAGAATGCTATTTTCATAAGGCCTATTTCCATAAGGCCTTTTCTCTCTAAGTCGTTAAAATACAAGATTCTCTGGTAGAGTGAAAATACCTATTTCATAGATTGTATTTGGCTTTCTAACAGTGCTAGACATGGATATTCAATTAACATGAGACATCAGCTGCTCTTAATTATTCACCTGTAGTCAATAAAAGAACAAACATTAGAAAAGGACATGTTTAGCCTTAAAGCACCTTTCTGAGCTCTACTTGCTTTTGTGGACAGCTTAGATCAAGATCAGACTGCAAATTCTAGCTAAAAGCAGCCTTCACATGTTACCGGTACTTGTAACACAATCCTCTGTTTCAACAACCAGAAGAAGAAGAGTTTTGAAAAATTTGTGGGTAAAGGAGCAAAATGATGGTTACCAGACAAGCCTGATTTTGTCATCTGGGAGAGAAATAACCTTTTACTATTAACAGTCCTGTGTTTTCATGAAACTGCGGAAGAAGGCTTTCCAAAATATCCAGTGCAGCAAGAATAGCCTCCAAATATTCAAAGTCGCAGTTTTTGCTGGTGTTGACAGTTTTACAATACTCTACCATTTCCAATACAGACATCATCTCTTGAGGTACTATGAATATGTCATAAGCAAAACTGCCTGTTTTAATTTTTGTCTAGAATTTTGATCTTTAGTAACAGGTTCACTCTTTACAACAAAATATAATTTTCGAAGTATCTATGTTCAAAATATTAACAAACAATAAATAGAATGTGTACCTATGTATTACATTTGTCTTGAAAAGGTAGAAAACATAGTGCTGGAAAAAGGAGGAAGTGCTGGTTGATGTTTTCAAAGCTTTCTTCCTCAGTGTTGTTTAACCCTTAACCACGCAAACCTGACTTTTAATGACCCTAAATAAGAGAGGCTTTTAGAAACATTGCGGGAAAGGGACAAAATGCTGGTAACTAGCATTTTCTCCTTTTCCCACAATCTTTTCTACCCTATCAAAGACAGAAATCATCATTTTAGCAAAATTTAATTTGTCATCTGAAAATGCTTTGAAACTGGACGAGTATAGAATTTTCGTCTGGTAAAGATTTGAACACAGGCTTGTGTTGTTCAATTTAAATTACTACATTTTAGATTCAGGGCTGTGTTTTAATTAATCTAAAATTCACTTAGAAGTAGATCTACTACACCTGAAATACCTTGGGACAGATTGAATAACTAATATATGAGTTTGTTGTTGGTTCAAACTTCGAGTTCTTTGACATCAATGCTTACAGCAGACCTACACACTTTACAATACAAAAAAGTTGTGGATTTTTCCATTCTGAAGCATTTCCAGAGGACCAATTAAGTGTGGCTCAAACGCCGAGTGCTGAGCGCTGATAGCTCAGTCAGTAGCGTGAAGGACTTGAGAACAGGGGTTGTGGGTTCAATCCCTGGCTCGGCCAATTTCTTTCCAAGGATTGATGATAGTCATTGCAACAGGATTCATTCCTCTCCCACCACTGACCATTGTTTCAACTATGGTTATGTGGGAAAGCAGCCAGTGGCTTGAAAAAAAAAAAAAGAATCGTGCCGAGTACTGGTAAAAGAGACTCCAAGAAAGCATAGATAGGTGCAATGGCCATCGCAATATAACTAAAATAATGTTGAAAACAGCATTAAACACCGTAAATCAATCAATCAATCAATCAAACGATAAGGTGTGAGTCATCCTTGAAAGGGTAGCACAATACATTATACGCAGCATTTTCTCCTTGGTCAAGCAATGTTTCCTCAACTCTTTACCACACAATCCCGACTTTTAACGACCCTGAGAAAGAAGCCTTTTGAAAACATTGTGAGAAAAGGAGAAAATGCTGGTAACCAGCATTTTCTCCTTTTCCCACAATGTTTTCTACCCTTCCCAAGCTAAATTGTAATTTTTCAGTCACATTTATTTTGTCGTCTGCAAATGCTTTCAATTTGGACCAGTCTATAATTTTGTCGTTTGGTAAAGGGTTAACCCTTTACAACACAATCGCAAGTTTTAACAACCTTTAGGAAGAAGCCTTTTGAAAGAATTGTGGGGAAAAGGAGAAAATGTTGGTAACCAGCATTTTCTGCATTTCCCAAAATGTTGTCTACCTTTCCAAAAACAAATTTCAACTTTTCAGTTACATTTATTCTGTTGTCTTAAAATACTTTTAATTTGGACAGGTCTAAAATTATGTTGTTTGGTGAAGGGTTACAGGCATACTAGCAACCAGAAGTATGGTTTGTCTTTGAAACAGTGGAACATTGCAGGAAAAAGAGAAAATGCTGGTTACCAGCATTTTCTCCTTTTCCCACAATTTTTTTCAAAAGCAGATTATTTTAAAGAGGCCCTTATACTCATTTTCAGCCGGTTTTAACTCATTTTCTCTTTAACAATCTATAGTCATTCTTATACCTTCATACCAAATATTGCGCCTGACAGTTGCAAGGTTGCTTAGATTACGGTCGATAGAAAATGCATTTAGCTGAGTTGCAGCCTTCCATGTAAACAGACTCGTTGTTTCCGGTTTTTGAACAGAAGATTTCGATATATCCGTTATACACTCGGGTAGATTCATATGAAGATCATGCATTCTGTCACGTGACTATATTTGACCTTCGCCCTGCGTCTAATGAGGTACACAAAGGAAAATGGAGGCTTCTCTGTTACAGCCTCGATTTTCAGACGGAGGTCGCGACCTATATGCAAATTACACCGTATCCGACTCTAGGCGGAAACCAACGATAAATTTCTGTGACGCACCGCCATTGTTTACAGCTTCGATCGTCAGCCAGTTTTGTTCTGACCTATGTTAGGTTTCTGATACAAATCTCTGTATTTCTTTTTTTTCAATTACACCATATATGTCAGTAATTTATCTATGTTTACACAAAGGACTGATTTCTGTACCATTCTAAATTGTTTGAAATTTAACAGCGTTTTTGCTTACCGGCTGTAGACGGGCATCTTTAACAGAGTTGTTGCTGGTAAAGTGTTCAAAGTGTACTACTGTAGATTTACTTATTTAACTCTTTACCAAAGAACAACATTTTAGACATGTCAAAATTGAAAGCACTTACAGACAATAAAATGAATGTGTCTGAAATACTGAAATTTGTATTTGGAAGGGTTGAAAACATTGTTGGAATAGGAGAAAATACCGGTTACCAGCATTTTCTCCTTTCCCACAATGTTTCAAAAGCTTTCTTTCCAAGGGTGGTTAAAACTCAGGATTATCTGATTAAGGTTTCAGAGGGTGAAGTGTTCACATCAAATATCACCGGACAAATTTTATAATCAATATCGCTGGAGAATTGTCAGGGTGACTCTGTGACATGGAATTATTTCACTTATTCACACTGCAACAAATTTGCATTAGTGATTGATTGAATGGTGTTATATGCCGCTAATTTCAACATTATTTCACTCATATCATGCTGACAGTTTGCATTTTCATGTACATATGTCCTGGGTTTCACCAGTACATGTACTTAAAGCTTAGGCTCTAAGGTGTCTTGCAAAGGACACTCTGACAAAAAACAAGTACAGCACTTCCTGTGGGGCTCAAACCCGGGTTACCAGAGTACTGCATTATCCACTGAGCCACTTAGGACCCAAAATCTGCATCAGACTTAGAAAATATCGTTGAAATATAGATAAGAACGCAAATTATGTTTTAAAATAATTGCAAAAACATTCTGGCAAAAAAGCTAAAACTCCCTTAGAATTTCTCCCTTTCCGAAACAGTTTTCTAATGCCTTCTCTCCTTATATGGTCATTCAAACAGGATTATTTGGTATATAATTAAAAGCCAAAATCTAGCAAACTACGTAATCTGACATTATGAAAAATTATTAATTTTAATAATTATTAATTATTAATTTAATTATTCCCTAAGGAATTCAAAGTGTCATTGTGTATGTAATAGGAGCCATGCTCTATTTAACCCATTACCGCACAATGCCGACTTTTAACGACCCTGGGAAAGAAGCCTTTTGAAAACATTGTGGGCAAAGGAGAAAATGCTGGTAACCAGCATTTTCTCCTTTCCCCACAATGTTTTCCACCTTTTCAAAGAAAAGTTGCACCATTTGAGCCACACTGAAATTGTCATCGGCAAATGCTGTTAGTTTGAACAAGGCTAAAATTTTGTCAACTGGTACAGAGTTAAGGGGCTTAATGCATCTGCGATAAATATCTATCCAAGTCAACCTGTGCAGTTCACACATGCTGACCTGGATCAAGCCTTTCTGCTATTGTTAAATTTTCTGCAAGTCAAAAGACCACTCTATCTCATGAATCAGCCATTTTTTTTTTTTTCAAATAAGATAGTTCCAATTGTTAAGTGACGATTTGCTTCATAACATGCATTTCAGAGAGGCATTAAATCCCCTTTTACCAGAATACAGCCAATATGATTGGATTTATCATAATTATATCAATCAATAATATATACGAGGGGTGATCAGAAAGAACGTGGACCAGTGCAGGTATCTGAATATTGTTATAAAAAACAACTTGGAGTGTTCACTATTTTTTAAAGTAACCTCCTTTGAGTCCTATGCATGTATTCATTCTTGATTTCGACGCGCGAAGCACGTGTGGGAGCGCGTCACGTGACGTTACTATGAAGGACCCGGTCGTAGCGAGGGTTAGCTCCTCTCTGCTCTCGTAGTGTATGCCACATAGAAAATCTTTCAAAACAGGAACTAGTCAGAGGTCACATGGAGTCAATTGAGTGAGGACTAAATTATAAGGAGTGTTGGCAAGTGTTTCTTTGTTTAGTTTTTGCAAAGTTTCCAGTACAAGTGTGGCTTTGTGAGCTAGGGCGTTATCTTGGTGTAAATTGACGTCACTCTGCAGGACTTCTGGCTGTGTTTTTTGTATGGTGTTTGTGAAATTTATTTGAATAATGTGGGCATAAAACTCAGAATTGACTGTAGTATGTAAAGATACAACATGATTTAGAAGAAAAACAGGAGAACAGAAATACTTGATGAAGATAACTTTACCAAGTGACTTAGAAAGGTTGGCTTTACTAGCGGAAGGCGATGTTGGATGTTTCAATACGCTGCTTTGTCGTTTAGATTCAGTGTCGGTAAAGTGTACCTATGTTTCATCGCATGTTACAATACGATCAGTAAAGCTTGACCCCTCTACCCTAATGCGTTCTGAAATTTGTTAACAGATTTCGACCCTAACCCCCATTTTCTCGGGCGTCAGTTGCCAAGGTACCCACATTGTGCAAACACGCAACATTCCAAGACTCTCAGTCAAAATCTCCTGAGTACTTATGTATGAAATGTCAAATGTGTCAGCTATTTTCCTGACAGCATCTCAGCGATCTTGTTTTACATGCTGCTCTACATCTGTTATGATTTTGTCTGTGACTGATGTTGATGGACGGCCAGATTTAGGGTCATCTTTAACAGTATCGCACCCTTGTCTAAACCGGTCCGATCCATGTACGAATATCAGATTCCTTGAGTGCAGAGTCCCCTTAAACTGTTTCTAAATCGCTTTTGATTTCCGATAAATACTTTCTGAGTTTGACGCAAAACTTTATGATTACTCTCGGCTCAAATAAAACGTCGTCCAATATTTTGGACCACTAATGCAGTATATGACGTCATTAAAATGACGTCATACTTTATCTACTTTAATATGACAACATCTGAAAGCGTGAGTCAGTTAACAGATAATTAATGCTCATCTATGCAAATTTGTGTAATCCTAAGTGTAGTAGTTTTCAAAATAACGAGGTGGTCCACGATCTTTCTGATCACCCCATGTACATCACATGCAAGTAAAAGCAGATACATGTTCAACCAGAGAAAAAATTGTATCCACAGTTTCAAATATGGTTCCAAATATGGTATGATGAAGTCGGCTTGCTTTCTGATCTAATTTGCCATAATGTTACATTATAATAATAATTCCCCGTTAATAGAAAATGATTTTCACCTTCGTAACTGTTATGTT
Source organism: Hippopus hippopus (assembly GCA_946811185.2). Classification (NCBI taxonomy): domain Eukaryota; kingdom Metazoa; phylum Mollusca; class Bivalvia; order Cardiida; family Cardiidae; genus Hippopus; species Hippopus hippopus. The sequence continues at coordinate 26,456,481 of OX328097.1, forward strand.
TCTTAACATTTTCAATTTGGAATTGTCCACATTTCCAATATTTTGTTTTTTGTTTATAACAAAAGAAATATTAAAGTAACTTTCCTGTATCTTGTTTTTGCTTGCTGCAGAATAAGAAAGTTTCCTTCTCACTCCACTTTTGGTCTCACACAATATGAAATTTTCTCATGCCACTTGAAGCAAATACTCTGTTGTAAAAGAAAGTGTGCACTTTTGAATAGCACGAATACCACATGTAGGACTAACTGGTATTGTCCCTGTGCCATGCAGCTCATCATTTGTGTTTTCCGAGAAAATAAGAAATTCAATTATGCATACTGCATCAAGTTATACAACTGACCTGTGAGTTGAATCAACATCAAGCAATTAACAATTCTCTTGGGAAGGTTGTACCATAATGATGTTTTCGTTTCATAAGTCATGGTATCTTATGTAAGGTCACAATGCTCTCATACTTTCTTCTATAAACCTTAACAAAGTCAGAGGAATAATAAACACAATGTAACATAATAGCAAAATTCTCCTTTTGCCACAACATTCTCACATTTTGTTTCTAATAGTTTGGTGCACAGTTGATTATCCCTTAACCACACAGTTCTGAGTTTAGATGGCCTTGAGAAACCCAAGAAACTGTTGAAAACTTACTGGGAATAGGAGAAAACGCTGGCAACTAGGCTGCTTTCAGATATAACCAGTCAAACCAATGATCAGCAGTGAGAGAGGAATGAAACCTATTTTCATCAATCCTAGAGAGGATCTGAACCAGCTCTAGGAAATATTAGTTTTAAGAAGCAGTTATTCCTATCTGATATTTTTTAAATCTGTTTTTTCAGCAAAAGTAAAATGTTTCCGAATGGTAATGTGAAAAAAATATCTCAATGGTTATAGCAAGAAATCAGAATTTAATTTACAATTTATCATTTTTTAAAGGGAAAAGGAAATGTTGATGCCAGGAGGGTTCTTTCAATAACCTCCCTAAAAAGTTATAAAATAATCAATTATACAGTATTATATTTTCAAAAAATCTTAGTAAAAATACCATCAATCCACATTATGTACCATTTAATAACTGAATTCCAAAATAAACAACACCTTTTAAAAATCTCTTTGCCGGTAAAAGTTCTTCATAACAAGTTTAAGTGAAATATAATAATTATAAAATGAGCTTCAAAGCTGAAGAGATAATAATCATTTCATTTAACCCTTTCCCAAACAACAAAATTTCAGACTGGTCCAAATTGAAAGCACTTGCAGACGAGAAATCTGATGTGTATCAAAAATTAAAATTTATTTTGGGAAGGGTAGAAAACATTTTGGGAGAAGGAGAAAATGCTGGTTACCAGCATTTTCTCCTTTTTCCACAATGTTTTCCAAAGCTTTCTCTCTCACAGTCATTAAAAGTGCAGGTTGAGTAGTTAAGGGTTAAAAGGTAAATTTGTGGACTTATGGGTGTACAGGCATCAAAGTTATAGAAAACATTACTTTGGTACCTAAGTTTACCAAACAACAAAATTTTAGACATGTCCACACTGAAAGTACAAAATTCTGCGGACAATAATTGAAGTACAGCTGAAATGATGCAATTTTTCTTCAAAATGGCAAATAAAATTGTGGGAAAAGAAGAGAAAACACCGGTTTAAGCAGCATTTTCTCCATTTCCAAAGCAGTTTCCCAAAGTCTTTTTACTATTAGAGCTGTAATAAAGAATCTAGTAGATCTGTTATTATGACCACACAAAACAATTTTAGACTTGTCCAAATTGAAAGCATTTACAGACAACAATATAAATTTGAAATTCATTTTCTGAAGGGTAGAAAACCTTGTTGGAAAGGGAGAAAATGCTAGTTACCACAATTTTCTCCTTTTTCTGCCATATTTTCAAGTTTTCTCCTTAACAGTTGTTAATAACTCGGGATTGCTTGGTAAATGGTTAAAGCACGCTGCACAGTGACCAGTTCATATATTTCACTTGCAAAATGTAATATTTAATGATTCAAAATTATTTCTTCAAGTGCCTTCACTCTTTGCCAAATGATAAAAAATAGAACTGTCAAATTTGAAAGCATTTGCATATGACAAATGAAATTTGTGAATACGATTCACTTTGTCTTTGAAAAGATAGAAAACAATATTGAAAAAGGAGAAAATGCTGGTAAGCAGCATTTTCACCTTTTCCCACGATCTACCAAACAAACTTTTAATGACCCTGGGTATGAAAGTTTCTGAAACCACTTTGGGAAAAGAAGAAAATGCTGTTAAATAAGTAACATTAACCAATCTGCAACTACTTTCAATTTTGACAAGTCTCAAATTTTGTTATCTGGTAAAGAGCTTGAATGAACCCAATTGAGTACAGATAAAAAATTACAAAAGCAAATTCTGAAGAAAGCTTTCTAAAAGACTGTGAGAAAATGAGAAAACGCTTGTTTTCCCACAATGTTTTCTACCTTCTCAAAGACATCATCAGTACTCACAGAATCTGTTTTCTGCAAATGATTTCAATTTGGATGAGTTTTAAAATTTTGCCTTAAACTCATTCCCACACAATTTCGAGTTTTAACGACCCTGAAAGAGCATGCCTTTGACAACATAGTGGAAAAAGGAGAAAATGCTGGTAACCAACATTTTCTCCATTTCCCACAACGTTTTATACCCTTTCCAACTAAATTTGTATCATTTCCATCCGTTTAACCCTTTACCAAACAATCCCTTGTTATAACGACCCTGCAGAAAAACCTTTGAAAACATTATGGGAAAACGAGAAAATGCTGGTAACCACCATTTTCTCCTTTTCCCACAACCTTTTCTAACATTTTTTAGAAACAAAGTCAAACATTTGAGATATCTAATTTGTCGTCTAAAACTGCTTTCAATTTGGACCAGTCCAAATTTTGGCGTGTGGCATAGAGTTAATTTGTCGTCTGAAAGATTTTATGCTTTCAATTTGGACCGGTCTAAAACTGTTTCTTTTGGTAAAGAGTTAATGAACCCAATCAAGTACAGAAAAAAATATTACAATACCTAAAATAAAATTCTAGTAACAAAGTCAGTTTTCCCCGGTATTGTGTCAAGATGAAATTCCAAATCTAATTTCCAAGTCTTAATAACTTGTCACTATTTTCAAGGCAGACTGAAATGAGCTGTTATTGAATCTAACGCCTGCACATCAGGATGTCAGACGTCCACAGCCACAATCTATCCAATAATGATGGGATTCACAAGCCTGACACACTTAATCCTTGGGCTGCTAAGCACGACACAGGGCACTTTTGCGGCCAGTGTAGATCAAGATCAGACTAAACAGAATGTGCAGTGTGATCTTGGATCTACACTGTCCTATAAGGAGATCTTTTTCCACAATTCACAACTTTGAAATTGCAATCTATGTATTAACTCTTACCCACATGACAAAATTTTAGACGAGCACAATTTAATAGCATTAATTTTGCAGACCACAAAAGAAATGTGGATCAAATGATGAATTTTGTCTTTGAAAGGGTACAAATCATTGTGGGAAAAGGAGGAAATGCTGGTTAGCAGCATTTTTTTCTCTTATGTATGTCCAAGGACCAGTCTATCTTAAGATTAAGTTTTCATATGGATTCATAATTATGTAATGACTTGCTTGGTATCATGCACGCAGATGCATTAAGCCTGTTTTTGCCAGATCAAGGCTCATTTCTTTTTATCCTATCTGAAAATCATGTTTTATTCATATCCGTTACTATATGGCCTGCAACATGTGAAAAGGGGCATTCTGACATTTGCGTAAAGTGTCGTCTTGGATCAGCCTGCGCGGACTGCGCAGGCTAATCTGAAACAATACTTTCTGGTTTTTTGTAATTTTCTGTTTCACACAGGTCTACTGTAGCATAAAATCTAATGTAGTCGTAAAGTGCCATCTCGGATTAGCCTGCGCAGACTGCGCAGGCTTATCCGAGACGACACTTTTGGCAAATGTCTGAATGCCCCTTTTCGCGTGTTGCAAGCCATATAAGGTATATGTCTATGGGGTGAAAAGGAAATGGAATATACAAATTATATAGGAGATATTTTATCCAATTCAGTTTGCCTGGAGACATCTTTTTTTTTTTTCCAATTAGTTATAATAATTCTTTTCCGCACAATTCCGACTTTTAAAGACCCTGAAACAGGAGGATTTTGAAGACATTGTATGAAAAGGATTTTGGTGACAATCATTTTCTCCTTTTCCAACAATACTTTCTACCCTATCATGTTCATCATTTCAGGAACATTTAATATGTTGTCTGCATATGCTTTCAATTTGGTCCAGTCCAAATTTGTTTTCATTTGTTGAAGAGGAAATTACTGGTAGGTAATAATCACAGATCCTTCCCAATATATACCGGAACAATGCTCTTCCTTCTCAAAAGGGACATATTCAATTATTTTATAGTAAAACAAATCTATGAAAATGTTTTATTACTGAATGTAATGAATACATGTACAATGAGGTAACCGCTGGCAAATTTAAACACTGATAAATGAGTAAGAGAGATAAGTATAAGAAAAACAAGAGGGCCATGATGGCCCTGTATCGCTCCACTGGCTAATACGTAAAATCACTACATGCCAAACATTACAATACTTGGCCAATTGGTTTTGAACATAAGACCCCTGAAACAGGACTAAAATTGGTAGCCCTAGTTCATATGGTTAGTAACAAGAAGATTTCTAAAGATTTCACTATATAAGCCCATGTAAAACTTCTGACCCCTCGGGGTGAATCAAATTCCCCCCTAGGGCTATAATTTACGCACTCTTGGTGAAGGGCCTTTAGATATAGCTACATGCGAAATTTGGTAGCCCTACGCTTTATGAATAAGTACAGGGAGATTTCTTAAGTTTTCTCTACATAAGCCCATGTAAAACTTGTGACCCCCGGGGCAGGGCCAATTTTGACCCCAGGGCTATAATTTAAGCACTCTTGGTAGAGACCCACTAGATAAAGCCACATGCAAAATTTGGTAGCCCTAGGCCTTACGGCTAGGTACAGGGAGATTTCTAAAGTTTTCCCTAAATAAGCCCATGTAAAACTTGTGACCCCCGGGGTGGGGTCAAATTTGACCCAAGGGCTATAATTTGGGCACTCTTGGTAGAGGCCCACTAGATAAAGCCACATGCAAAATTTGGTAGCCCTAGGCCCCATGGCTAGGTCAAAGAAGAATTTTAAAGTTCTCCCTATATAAGCCCATGTAAAACTTGTTATATAAGCCCATGTAAAACTTGTTACCCCCGGGCAGGGCCTAATTTGACCCCAGGGCTATAATTTGAACAATCTTGGCAGAGGTCCACTAGATAAAGCTACATGCCAAATTTGGTAGCTCTAGGCCCTATGGCTAGGTAGAAGAGGAATTTTAAAGTTCTCCCTAAATAAGCCCATGTAAAACTTGTGACCCCCGGGGCGGGGCCAATTTTGACCCCAGGGCTATAAATTGAAGAAACTTGGTAGAGGTCCACTAGATAAAGCTACATGCCAAATTTGGTAGCCCTTGGCCTTACGGTTTCAGACAAGAAGATTTTCAAAGATTTTCAAAATTTTTCAGTTTTGTTGCCATGGCAACCAGAGTTTTTGAAGGAATTAAATTCTTTCAAGAAATTCTGAAGAGGACCATGGCAGGATCATTTCTGTGAAGTTTCATCAAAATTGGATGGGTAGTTTCAGAGAAGAAGACGTTTTAAAAAAAAGTTAACGCACGGACGGACGGACGGACGGACGGACGCACGACGGACAACAGGCCATGACATAAGCCCGCTGGCCTTCGGCCAGTGGAGCTAACAAGAGGGCCATGATGGCCCTGTATTGTTCCACTGGCTAATAAGTAAAAACACTACAAGTACAACATATTACAATACTTGGCCAACTGGTTTCAAACTAGAAGACATACAAAATTTTTTCTGTAAAATCCTATGAGAAAGTTATGACCCCAGGGCAAAGCCATTTTTGACCACAGAGCTAAAATTACTTGAATCCTGGTGGAGGTCCACAAGATAAAGCACCATACCAAATAATACAGGTCTGGAATGTGTGGTTATAAACAAGGAGATTTTAAAAGTTTCCTCGAAAAAGGCCCTGTAAAACATTAGATCCCTGAGACAGGGCTAAATTTAGTAGCCCTAGGTCTTATGGTAAGTAACAAGAAGATTTCTGAAGTTTTCACTATATGAGCCCACATAAAACTTGTGACCCCTGGGGCGAGGCCAAACTTGAGCTGAGGGCTATAATTTGGGCCCTCTTCGTAGATGCTGCTAGATAAAGCTACATGCAAAATTTTGGAGCCCTAGGCCTTATGGTCTAGGTATGAGAAGATTTTTAAGGTTTCCCTATATAAGCCCATGTAAAACTTGTGACCCCCTGGGCAGGGCCAAACTTGACCCCAGGACTATAATTTGGGCCCTCTGGGTAGGGGCCCACTAGATAAAGCTACATGCAAAATTTGGTAGCCCTACGCCTTATGGCTATAGGTATGAGAAGATTCTTAAAGTTTTCCCTATATAAGCCTATATAAAACTTGTGACCCCCAGTGTGGGCCCAAATTTGACCTCAGGGAAATAATTTGGGCCCTCTTGGTAGAGGCCCACTAGATAAAGCTACATGCCAAATTTTGTAGCCCTAGGCTTTATGGCTAGGTACGAGAAGATTTTTAAAGTTTTCCCTATATAAACCCATGTAAAACTTGTGACCCCTGGGACAGGGCCAATTTTGACCCCAGGGCTATAATTTGAACAAATTTGGTACAAGTCCACTAGATAAAGCTACATGCCAAATTTGGTAGCCCTAGGCCTTGTGGTTTCAGACAAGAAGATTTTCAAAGATTTTCATATAAAACTTGTGACCCCTGGGGTGGGGCCAAACTTGACCCCAAGGCTATAATTTGGGTCCCCTTGGTAGGCACCCACTAGACAAAGCTACATGCCAAATTTGGTAGCCCTAAGTCTTATGATAAGTAACGAGAAGATTTCTAAGTTTTCACTATATAAGCCGGCCCATGTAAAACTTTTGACCCCTGGGGTGGGGCTAAACTTGACCAAAGGGCTATAATTTGGGCTCTCTTGGTAGGCACTCACTGGATAAAGCTACATGCAAAATTTGGTAGTCCTAGGCCTTATGGCTAGGTACGAGAAGATTTTTGAATTTTTCCCTATGTAAGTTCATGTAAAACTTGTGACCCCCGGGACGGGGCAAATTTTGAACCCAGGGCTATAATTTGAAGAAACTTGTTAGAGGTCTACTAGATAAAGCTTCATGCCAAATTTGGTAGCCCTAGGCCTTTTGGTTTCAGACAAGAAGATTTTCAAAGATTTTCAATATTTTCCAGTTTTTGTTGCCATGGCAACCATGGCAACCAGAGTTTCTGAAGGAATCAAATTCTTTCAACAAATTCTGAAGAGGACCATGGCAGGATCATTTCTGTGAAGTTTCATCAAAATTGGATGGGTAGTTTCAGAGAAGATGTTTGAAATAAAAGTTAATGCACACACGGACTGACGCATGGACAGACAGACGTACGACTGACACTGGGCCATGACATAAGCTCGCTGGCCTTTGGCCAGTGGAGCTTACAAGCTAGAGGCTCACGAGAGTCTAAATCTCCCTACTGGCAGTCACTCAGCAATGTACATGTATAATTATCGGTAATCATAAATTTTCCGATGAACTATCAGCCCCAAGCCATTAATGGTGGCCTTGTATTGCTCCACTAATAAATTACACATGCTATAGATACATGTAATCCACACATTGCCATTCATTAAGCTGTAAGAAATTTGTATTGCAAAAATAATTAATATAGAAAATAAGCCCCCAAAAACCCACATCTTTTACACAGGCAAAGATGATGTTAATGAATATAAGCAGGTCTAGCCATTATCATTAATACCAAATATCAATAAACTCTGACAGAGTATTTTGACAAGAAATTTCGTACAAAAAGGTGAAATTCATGCCCTCAATCTCTAAAAAGTGAATGATTTGTGACACCCTCCCCTCCTCTGGTGGGACCAATTTTTGACCCCTGGTCAGTGATTTGAACAATCTTCTGCAATATTGTGCCACATACCAAACGTAATAATTGTAGGCCATTTGAATGACATCTAGCCTTGTATTGCTCCACTACCTGATAAGTTACACATGCTATAAATCTGTGGAAAGGACTTAGCAAAGCTGAGAATCAAGCAAGCAACCCCTGGGTTTCAAGTCCAAGGAGGTTTCATTCACATACTTAATTGATACACCTTGAGTCTACTCTGTGTCAAACTATTTGCTGACATCTGCCTAAAATTACATGAATCCTTAAAGCACCTATCACAACATTATAGTTGCCTTTGCTGCCAGTGTAGATAAAGATCAGACTGCACAATATGTGCAGTCTAATCTTTGATCTACACTGGCCGCTTCACTGAACATTCTGAGCAAAGACTAAAAATGATAGTTGGGTTTATTCTGCATATTCAGTTTTTTTCCCTGTATTATACTAGCCTTCAATATCCATTTCATTTATCAAGATAACTATGACTGTATTTTGTCAATCTGAAGATTAAATTTGGACAAGTCCAAAGTATGATTAACTCTTTACGAGATGACAAAATTTTAGCTTTGTCCAAACTGTAAGCATTTGCAGACAACAATTTTGATGTGCCTCAAATGGTGCATTTTTCTTTGGTTACCAGCATTTTCTTCTTTTCCCACAATGTTTTCAAACGGCTTCTTTCTCAGGGTCATTAAAAGTTGTCGTTGTGTGGTATAGGGTTAAGAGGTCAAAGGATCAATCTTTACAGGCTGAAGCTATTTCATTATTCAACCCTAAAATGAAGAATGACTTTTTGTGTCCAGGGAATTATGGATTGTATTCAGTGCCAGCTACAGAAAATATTAACCCTTTCAGCTAAAGAACGGGAAAACTGGAGCTTTCATGGATAGGATAGATCAAGTTCAGACTACACAGAATGTGCCGTCTGATCCTGGATCTCTACACTCTGCTTATTTAGTGCAGCTTGTAAGAAAAAAAGTCTTTCTGTGTCTCAGTGGATTGTATTTTCAGCCACTGAAAGGGGTTATGAATTATACTTGGTACTCAAAGAGTAACCCTTATATGAGGCCCAAATAAGGGAAATGGACATGTAAATTAATCGAGCGAAACAGAAATATTGTAAACTACAGAGCTTTTTGTGGGACTGTCTCACAGTATACATGAACTGGAACTGGACTGTGTTGCCCCAAGATCAGACTGCACATTATATGCAGTCTGATTATAATCTCCCTGACTGCAAAAACGTCTTAAGTTTTGTACGGCACACAAAGGGTTAAATTGTTTATGACTTGCTCAGAAAATCATTTAACCCTTTACCACACAATCCCAAAATTTAACGACCCTGAGAAAGAGGCCTATTGAAAACATGGTGGGAAAAGGAGAAAATGCTGGTAACCAACATTTCCTCCTTTTCCCACAATGTTTTTCTACCCTTCTAGAGATTAATCCCATCATACAAGTCAAATTAATTTTTCATTTGCAACTGCTTTAAATTTGGACATGTCTAAGATTTTATCTGGTGGTAAATGGTTAGTTCCCAGACTCTCTATTTCTAGCCCAAATAACTTATACATGTAATATCACCCATGTTTCTGAGGAACCATTTTATCATCAATGAAAGTCTTGTCTTTTATTGAACTCAAAATTCAATCAGCCTTTTTTAAGAAGTCTCTGACATATTTGATTTTTTTCAGATTAACCAAGAAATAATATATGACCCTTCAACTACTTGGAATTTAACCCCTTACCATACAATCCTGTGTTTTAACAACCCTGAGGAAGAAACCTTATGAAAACATTGTTGGAAAAGGAGAAAATACTGATAACCATTTTCTCCCTTACCCACAACTTTTTCTACCCAATTAAAGACAAGTTACATCATTTGAGTCACACATACTGGTAAATAATGCCATCTTCAAAATATATGCTTTAATTTTGGACAAGTCAAAAATTTTGTCGTGTGGTAAAAGGTTAGGTGAAATAGATTTAACTCTTTACCAAACAACACAATTTTAAACATATCCAAATTGAAAGCATTTGAAGACAAAAAAAAACAAATGTGACTGGAAAATAGAAATTCAGGTTTGGAAGGTTAGAAAACATTGTGGGAAAAGGAGAAAATGCTGGTAACCAGCATTTTCTCCTTTGCCCACAATGTTTTCAAAAGGCTTCTTCCTTAGGGTCGTTAAAACTCGGGATTGTGTGGTAAAGGGTTAACACTTTTCTGTCACAAGATAGTCTATACAATCATATTGTTGCCAATTCTGGGCAATTTTCAGTTTTTGAAAAAGCATTCTGACTGGATTCAAGATTCAACTGTGCAGATCCTAGAACACAGTGCACATTTTGTGAAGTCATAACTTGGTTCTACAATGTCCACATATTACGTCACAGTGTTGGTCAATTCTGTGAGTTATCTCTTGACCAGCAAACAAAATTTTAAACCTGTCAAAACTGTCAGCATTTGCAGATGACAAATCAAATAAGGTTAAAATGATTGTAGTGTTGCTCAAATGATGACATTTATTTCTCAAAAGGTAGAAAACATTGTGGAAAAAGTCAAAACGCTGGTAATGTATCCTTTTCTCTCCAATGCTTTCAAAAGCCCTCTTCTTCAATGTTGTTAAAACTGAGAATAATTAAATGTTTCATAAAGGGCTGATAAAAAAAGATTACTGGTAGTAGCAATATACAATCAATCTTTTGATACCTGCATGTATAACAATGTTTTGTATCAAACACAACATAGGTGCTTATGCAAAAGATTTTTCCAAACATATTGATACATGTAATTAACTGGTCAAGTAAAACATTGTAACAAAAACATTTTTTTTTCTTTTCAAGACCATCACTCCTTCTCCCACTATATTTTCCATGGGTGCCATCAACACGGGGCTGAAAAGTACTTTTTCAATCATGGAGTAAAAGGATTTTAATTTGCAAGTCAGACATATGAAGATGTCAAATGTGACGTCAAACATATATCCACACCAAAACATTATCGAAAAAGCCATTTTCATGTCATTCCCCTTTTTCTTCATCTGCACATTTTGTCATATTGCATGACAACTGCTGCTGACCAATTTTGAAATAATTGTGACAAATCAAGAAACAATTGTAATCAGCTATTTCTCCTTTGGAATTTTTTTTTATCAAAATACATGTATTTTACAGGCAGTATTTCAAAATGCAACTTTTGTTCATTTGTGTGTTTTTTCTCAGGGCAATTTCAAGGAAGAACATTATCTAACTGCACATGCCATGGGTTACAATCTATTACTCCTAATTATCAATTTCAAGCTCATTATCAACCAATTTTCATTATCCCTTAGTGTGCCAAATAAACCAAACATGCATTTTTAAGCTTAGAAATCAGATCCAAATAGTTGCACTTTCAAGGTTCCTTATATTTATAATAAATATTTCAGCAAAGCAGACAGTGTGGATCAAGATCAGACTGCACAAAGTGTGCAGTCTGATCTTGATCTACACTGGCTGCAAAGGTTACTATAGTTGTGAAAGGTGCTATAAAAGATAATTCTCAGAGTGGGATCACCAGCTGTAAAATACCGGTAACATGAAAAGTAAGGCAAAATTGTGATCCTTGATTACATGACAAAATACATTGTAACAGGAAAACTTTGGTCTGAATAATTCACAAAAAAGCAGACGGTGTAAGATCAAAGGCCAGACTGTATGATCTGTGTAATCTGGTCTGCATCTACACTGTTTGTAAAAGGCAACCTGTCTTGATTAATTTTGTATAGAACAATGAAAAACCTAAGTTGTGCTAATACAAGAGAAAAGAAGACTATAGTTAACCCTTTACCACATATTCCCAAGTTTTACCAACCCTGAGGAAAAACTTTTGAAAACAATGTGGTAAAAAGAGAAAATATGAGTAACCAGCACTTTCCCCTTTTCCTACAATGTTTTTTTTTTTTCCTTTTCAAAGGTAAATTCCATTATTTGAACAACATCCAATTCGTTGTCTGCAAATGCTTTCAATTTGGATATTTCAATTTTGTTATTTGGTAAAGATTTAAAACAAAAGGGACACCTGATACCCCAGGGAGTAATACCCAATATAAAATTAACAATAGTAAAAATAAAAAAAAAACAAAAGATAGAAATTCTTATGAGTATGAATATATATATATATTAAGCACTGGGCAAAGAAGTAAAGTAGTACTTCTGAAATCTCCCATTACAATGGTGTAATGTGAAGTAGCATATTTTGTATACCAATGTAACAGTCTGATCAACCAACAGTAGTTTTTTTTCCCCTTTACCAAACAATCACAAGTTTAAACAACCCTTAGGAAGATGGCTTCTGAAATAATTTTTGGACAAGGAGGAAATGCTGGTAACCAGCATTTTCTCATTTTCCCAAAATGATTTCTTGACTGCTTAAAAAGACAAATTTGAAATTTTGAGTAACATTTGATATGTGATCTGCAAATGTTTTCAAGTTGGACCAGTCTAAAATTTGGATTTGTGGTGAAGAGTTAATAATCTATCTTACAATGCAGTGGGAACCTTTTCCATGGGAAAAGCTGTGATTGTTCAATAGAAAAACATTTGGAAGAAACTAGCTTGGATTATCAATATGTGCACATAAACTATTTAATCGAAGAATAAATCTATGTTCAATATGGCTTTTAAGTACAAGGATTCTGAGGATCAATTTTTTCCCCTGCGAAAAAATATGAAAGTAATTCTATGCCAAGGAAGAAACACTCAAGCATTAATACTTATCAAAATTAGCCATATTCTATATTGTAAAATAAATAAATAAATAATACTAATAAATAAGATTTCAAGTTGTAATAAACAATACAGTTCATTCAAGCCTATTGTTACTTATATATATATATACATGTTTACTGGTATGTACTCTCCACATTGTATCATTCATTACTTCACAATACATGTTAATTATATGAATTTATAAGTGCTATATGAGGAAGGCTTTGAAAACATTTTGGGAAAAGGAGAAAATGCTACAGACCAACAGATACAAATGTCATCATTTGAGCCACACTACAATCATTTTAGCCCCATCTAATATGTTGTTTTCAAATGCTTTGATTTGATTATGTATCAAATTTCGTCATGAAATAATAGATCTAGCAAAAAAATACATGTATTTCAATCTATTCATTCAGTGCTGTTCTTATGAGTAGATTTAAAAGAAATGGGAAGACAAAAACTTTTATTAACTCTTTACCACACAACAAAAATTAAAATTCATCCACATTGAAAGCATTTGCATCTACAACAAATTACACCTGGCTCAATGATGAGACTATCTTTAAAAATGTAGAAAACATTGTGGGAAAAGGAGAAAATGCTGGTTACCAGCATTTTCTCCTTTTCCAACAATGTTTTCAAAAGGCCAATTTCTAAAGGTTGTTAAAACCCAGGATTATGCTATAAAGGGATAAAATTATTAGCCTGATGTCTGAGCCTATGTGCCAAACAAATGAAATGCTAACAGAGCTTGCACTTTGTAAAAACTAGCAGACATGAAATAAACTTCTTATCAGTGACCAGACAAGAAGAAGAAAAGCCAGAGTAAAATTTGTCGTAACCATAGTTCGGCCAGTATAATGACCTATACACATCATAATTATACAGAATTACAATATTTCTCATTTCCCGTTCATCCATAAAAATGTCAATATTAAGTTTTGCATTGCAATCAAAAACTCACCAGCCTTTTACAAGCTTAGATAATATTTTTTTGTCTTCAGTAACAGTGACCTTCGCGTTCGATCAAATCCATATGAAGGTATGTAATATTCCAAATACCAATACTAATCTATATCCAAATGCAAACTAGATTACTAAAATTATTGCAGATTCCATTTCTTTGATAGTTACATATGTAACAGTACGCTTCAACAACAGTTTCTGCAGATGAAACAATATTTCAAAAGATGTTTCATTCCCCTACCTCACAATCTCTAGTTTTAAAGACTTTTAAGAAGAAGACTTTGAAAAACACTGTGGGCAGAGGGAAAAATGCTGGTAAACAACAGTATCTTTTTTACCCACAATGTTTTCAACTGCTTAAATTAAAAAATTCCATCAGTTTAGCTTTATCTTAAGTTGTTGTCTACAAATTGCTTTCAATATGGACTAGTCAAAATTCAAAGCATTTGAAAATAACAAATTAGAGGTGGTTCAGATGATGCAATTTGTTTTGGATAGGGTAGAAAACATTGTGAGAAAAGGAGAAAATGCTTGTTAGCAGCATTTTCTCCTTTTTCCCACTGTGTTTTCATTAGCATTCTTTAAACACTTGAAAGCATTTTGAGACATAAATACTTGATTTAATCAAAATCATTTTCATTGTGACCATAAAAGAATACTGCATGAGAACTACTAATTTCATTTTCTTCAAAACTGTTTTCTTTCTTTCAATCTAATTTTTATTAAGAACACATTTTTGCAGCATTTCCAACTACACTTTCTTAGCACCCATTTACATAAGTGGTTTACTTTTTACAATAAAAAAATATCAGCTAACCTGTGACAGTCACATACCAAGAAGAATTAAGAAGTGATATAATTGAATGCAAATACAGAACACAGTGATTCAATACAGTGCAATACATGTATATGGTAATAAGAGGGCCATTGGCCTTAAAGCACTCACCTGAGTTAAGGATAGGGCACCCTAATGTAACATCGCCTTTCATAGTACTGATTCGACTAAGACTCTAGTAATCCGTAATCGATGCAGGGAACCAACATCTATCGGCCAATCGATTGCAGATTATCCGCGTCTTAGCCGAATCCGAACTTTTTCGGCAATGAAAAGTGATGTTACAGAAATCTGCATTAGGGTGCCTTATCCTTAAGTTATCTATGGTTCATAAAGTTGAAGAGATCTTGGTTTTAATGATGTAAAACGCATGCGTGTTAGTGACATACTTTTGACCAACTCGATCTACTTTTTAACTTGTCAGAGATATCATCCAGACAAACATTCCTATAATGCTTCATGAGTATCAAACTGAAAATGTGGTCTACAGACTGCACACAAATTTTTTCTAAAACTTTGGCCCACTGAAATACTTTTTGAGCTGCTGTGACCGAATTTCAACCCTGTCTAAGATTTCAAAAAGACATCCTTTCTGACCTAGTTTCATGAGTATCAGGCTAAAATTAGGCCTCTAGACTGTACACCAGGCTTTTTCAGATTTGGAACAGTGACCTACTTTTCGACCCAATGTGATCCAATTTCAAAATGTGGTCCCTAGATTGCAAACAAGGTTTTTCTCAAATATGGCCCAGTGACCTACTTTTTGACCACACATGACCCAATTTCAAACCTGTACAAGGCATCATCAAGACAAATATTCTGGCCAAGTTTCTTGAGTAATAGGCTGAAAATGTGGCCTCTACACTGAACATAAAATTTCTCTTACATTTGGTCCAGTGACCTAATTTTTGACCCAACAAGATCCAGTTTTCAAACTTGTTCAAGATTTAATCAAGACAAAAGTCCTGACCAAGTTTAATGAGTATCAAACTGAAAATGTGGCCTCTGGACTACAAACAAGGTTTTTCTCAGATATGGCCCAGTAACCTACTTTTTGACCAGACATGACTCAATTTCAAAGCTGTCCAAGGCATCATCAAGACAAATATTCTGACCAAATTTAATGATTATTAGGCTGAAAATGTGGCCTCTAGACTACACACAAGGTTTTTCTCAGATTTGGCCAAGTGACCTACTTTTTGACCCAACAAGACCCAATTTCAAACCTGTCTTAGACAGCATCAAGACAAACATTCTGACCAAGTTTATATCAGGCTGAAAATGTGGCCTCTAGAGTGCACACAAGGTTTTTCTAAGATTTGACCCAGTGACCTTCTTTTACACCAAACATGACCCAATTTTAAAGTTGTCTTAGATATCATCAAGACAAATATTCTGACCAACTTTTAATGAATATAAGGCTGAAAATGTGGCCTTAAGAGTGTACATAATGTTTTTCTACAATTTATCCCATGACCTACTTTTTGAACTGACATGACCCAATTTCAAATTTGTCCAAGATAACATCAAGACTAACATTCTGACCAAGTTTTACGAGTGTCAGGCTGAAAGTAAGGCCTCTAGAGTGCGCAGCTAGGTTTTTCTAAGATTTAGCCCAGTGACCTACTTTTTGATCCCAACGTGACCCATTTTAAATCTTGGCAAGACATAATCAAGACAAATATTCCAACCAAGTTTCATGAATATCAGGCAGAAAATGTAAAATTATGTAAAAATCATTTTGGTGTTTCTGTAGATTAATCATTAGTCTGTTGATCAAGGACCTTAATATTCTTAGCAGTCAAAGAAATGACTGATGCAAACTGCCATTTAAAATGATGCTGGTATTTTCATTTTTTTTTTTTTTTTTATCCAAAATGGGCATAAGAATAGCTGCTGCGGGGGCTAGCAGAGACACAATCACAAAAATAACATCAAAGCTAGCCTGAATCAAGGGTAGGCAACTGGTAAGGGTTAAATGCTATGGCACAGATGATAAAGCATGTTGATCATCTTGTAAGCAGTGATGGTTTGCAATATATAATGCTGAAACACATTTGCAACGCTTAGTCTGTAGTCCATGGCTTTTCATAATGCCAGTCTCTATCACACTTTTTTTGGGGGGGATAATTCATCCACGGCAAAAAGCACCATTAGGCCGGTGCTGTAATTCGTCAATTTGGGGACTCATTTTTACACATATCGAAAGACATTGCATTGGATAAAGAAATAAACTCTTACCTAGCTGCTATGTGTTATTTTTCTGCGTCAAATGCGTCTTTTCCCTTTTGTTCCGTCTCAAGGCGAATGTAGCTGACTTTTCCGATAAACAAACGTGTACGGAAACACCGGTTGGGTTGCCTCTAAATTTACGGTGATTCGGGTTACGGAAAAAGGCAGCCCCGAGAAATTCTTGGTAAGTTTAGGCTCTTTAACTGTGGATTTGTTTTCTATTTCTACCATGAAGTTATCATATGGACGGAATGATGGATGGATGGATGGATGGATGGACGGATTGACGGACAGACGGACGGATGGATGGAATGGATGGATGCTTGGTTGGATGGAAGGAAAGACGGACTGACGGACGGACCGACGGACAAACGCAAAGCAGAATAAATGGATAACCCATTTTTGTGACTTTATGTGACAGATTATTCTGACTGGAATCAATTTATTGAACCACATGTATAAAGAATTTATGTAATAAGAAATATCTTAGGGCATAAACGGTATTTTAAAATTTCCAGATATCTGCCTCGGTTGGGTTTTTTCCTGTTGTTGATATGAAGATCGAAAACAGGCAGCCAGTATTCTCAGTATTCTAAGGTAAATTCCCCCAATCTGTGGCGCATTCTCGTCTAGAGATATTTGTATACAGGTTTAGTAAATTACCTGACAATTTGCTTCAACTTTCAAACTTAAGTGTTGTTTACATGTATATTTAAATACACACATCTGACAGACGCAAATTGAGGTAGAGAGAAAGAGTAGGATACAATGAAATCCTGAAATCCAGGTACAATTTTAAGACCCTAGCTCTTTTTCGAATACGTTCCCTTGGTTCTTTTACATGCTCCGTGTAATGCCCCGATACGTGCCGTGCTACCTCTGGGTTTCTAACCAGCTCACCTCTTCTATGGTTGGAAACACATAGCGTCTCTGAAAAACATCCTACCACACTTGGAATCGAACCTCAGAACTTCGGACTGGTATTCTAGCATGTTTACCACTAGGACACTTCTCCATCCAGTTAAAACTTCGAAAATCCGCAAGCACTTGCATGATCTCCAACTAGTTCGATTTAAATTGTCCAGTATAATTTGGGGGTTACCTGTTGTTCATAAAAACATCAATATCTGGTTGCCATTTTAACTTGCAGTCTGTTTTTTAATCTTCATGTTTTTATTTCAACTACAGATACAGGAGAGAAAGCGAGACTTAGAAACCCAAGTGTCTCTTTAATTCATCATGCGGCACAAAAAGTGTGCTTTTCACACCACAGTTCGTAGCCCTTTATCGACTATCCAAAAGTGTTAACAATCCCGAGAGAAATAGTCTATAAAAATTTTGTGGGAAAAGGAGAAATTGCTGGTAACGAGAATTTTAATTCTCCTTGTCCATAATCGTTTTCTAGTCTTTGAATGACAAATTTCGTGTTTTTAGTAACATATAGTTTCTCGTCTTCAAATTTAATGCTTGCATTTTAGACAAAGCTAAAACTTATTCATCTAGTAAAGAGCTGAAGCCCGAATAGCAACGAAAGTAAACAATGAGGGTGTTAAAATGCATTTGAATTTCAAATATATCTTTTAAAAGTTTGGAATTTATTTTGAAGGTGACTATCTACTATTGTACGGTCGATCCAAGTGTTAAGTCGTCGCTGGTAGAAAAATGAATTATAAAACTAGGTAAAAGGCAAACAAAAGCTAGAGCGACCTGGCAACTTTTGAGCTACTTTTAAAATTTATTTTCCTTTGGTGAGCAGTTAATCAGTCGATTTCCTGTAAAGAGGGCGATGTCTGCGCATGTCAAGATATTCTTCGAAGGTTCGACCTGTCTGCTATGACGCATCACTTTCCCCTGTACTAGAGAAATTATTACGCCGCTAATAAAGTAGCAGTGGAGAAAACCGTTATAAACAGCCTCTTTTTCGCACCAAATATCTTAAAAATTCACTTTTTTCAAGAGGGAAAAATTGTTTTCACAAATACTCTTGTTTCACTGCACATGCTTGAATACAGTTTCTAAATACAATATAGACTTTAGGGAAACCAGGATTCGTGCAGGGTTTTTCAACAGACCTATTAACAAGAAGTGTCTGGGCTGATATCGAAGCTAAAAATGTATACGTAGTGGTTTGCTTTCCTACACTCTTTTTACTTCAGTTATGCACAAATTACTTATGTTGAAAACGACAGCTCCAAACTTTCTAGAAAGAATATATCTCTGTACATGCTTCAGTAAATTCGTAGCAAGAGACCATCTCGCTCGATGCACATGATCAAAATTCAGGTTATAAGTAAATTTTATAAAACTAAATAAGTGAATTTTATAAAAGTAACTGTGTGATCCAAATGACGGTTCTTCAATGTGTTTTAACTAATGACAAAAAAGTGGGCCGTTTTGGTACCGGGCCGTTTCCGCACTGGGTCGTTTTGGTACCGGGCCGTTTTGGAAGTGGGCCGTTTTGACCCCAATCCGGGTAATCCTAGTTATTCAGACGCTAAAATGAGTTTACAGTCATGCTTTTCATGACTAAGACTTTTCGAGGAAAGCAATAAATTCAGGAAATTTCTTGATTTTTCTGTATTACATAATGAGTTAAAGGTAATTTAGTGATACAGGTGTTTTTAAAGTTGTTACAGGAACTAATAACAAATATCTTCAAGTTCTGTAAGATGTGGAAATGGCATTTTGTTAACCAAGGCCACCAGTATGTTTTCCTTTTCAACAGTGTTTTCTAGTCTATCAACGATAGAAATCATCATTTGATCTCACAGCCCGCGACTATACCTGCATGACAAAATGACTGCTTTGTGTCGGATGTGTTATGCTAACCGAAATATTTATATGTGAATATTTGTAATAAATGTTATGTCTTGTACAAAGGTGAAATTGTGATATGATTTTCTTGTAGAATAATATTTCCGCTATCTGTTGGTACTATGGATGTCAATACTGATTGTAAATTGACTTGTAAACGGTGTGAAATCATTGACTAGGGTATTGAAAATACATTACAAGTTGTTAATCTTTCAGTATATTAGTGTGTAATATGTGATTTGAGACACTGTCGTTTGCCGTCCACCTGTGGTCTTTTATATTTGAAGGACATTTTTTTTGTGTTTTCCCTCTGCTTAATCACCTGTCATCACTCCTTCCTGCATACTTTATTTTTCGCTGTCACTTCCTTGATGTTTTCATTATCAGTTTAAAATTTTGAAGTATCTGTATGTACTGGTAAATTGAGTTAATTTCGTTGATGTACCATATGACTATTTTAGGGAAAGGAACTATATATGTTTATTTTCCTATCACATTTATCTTTCTTTATACTCATGGTTTGCCAGTTATAGCCTTACTTTTGTGATGATCAATTATTTCTTAAGTCTACTGAGATTATAATAGTCTAAACAGGGCTCCCGCTGTCGATCGCCAGTGGCGCCAAATGCGAAAATTAAGTAAAATTGGCACCAAAAATGAAGCACTGGAGAATGTACTGGCGACAAGCAAATGTCTATAAACAATCATTAAAAGATCTTAACTCTGACATAAACTGTTTGTATCAAGTGTAAAGGAAGCCCGCGTTACTGTTTATCACACCTAATCAAGCTAGCATTCATTAACAGTTATGTCTAATTGCACACCATACTTACATACACACCACGCAATGCTAATCAAATATCGATTTCGCCACGCCCCGTTGAGCCCACAGAATTTTCCACACACTATCTACTGCGAACGAATCAGACATCAGACACAAGATTTAGTCACCGCCCATGATTTCTAAAGCCACGCCTTGATTATGCCTTGCCTTGTCAGCGTCCTCTCACTGGCTAGCATTTTATTGTGTGTATTTAACGATGTCATTAATGAAAAACGTGATAATGTTATCGATCTGCTTATCTAGCGTAAAAATGACAGATTTTGAAGTTAGTTGCAAGCCGTAACAAAAATTTTATATCAAATAATGCGGAAAAACTTTTCTGTAAATTAATCGACATGAAAAATGGATCGTCGAAAAAACGTGAAAACTCATGACACAACATGTCAGTTTGATGTTGTCCGATCAGAAGCTCTTCAGACTGTCTTTATAACTTTGATAATGACTTCAAACAATAAATTTACACAAATGTATTTATAAAACTATAAGTGAGTGCTAAAATACCTGTCTAATAATGAGGAAGAAACTCGGGTGATTTTATGACATGAAAATGCTGAATGATGGCGGGGGGGGGTTGCACTTTGTAGGCCACTCTGTCTTACAGTGATAGCACTGGAACAAGTGTCAGAGAAGGTATAGGACACTCATACAGAGAGCAAAGACCAGAATAAACGGACCTTTTAACAAATGTAACCTGTAGTATTTTTTCAGATAAAAAGAAATGATATATCAACCTTTTACCATACAATTCCAAATTGCCTCTTTAATTTCATTAAAACTGAAGGAATTCTTACAGATTGGCAGTTATAGAATTACAGCGCTGTATTTCTGTTCAAATACAACTTCTATGTCTCTGCGGCTCACAACCTTGATAACCCTTGAGGAAAAAGGAACATAAGTAAGCATGTACAACTGAGCAATGGATTTAGTAGCTTTAACATTGGCCAATAAACTGAAGTGTCTAATGTACTATGTGGCTACCTCAGTTGGCTCCTACTGGCCCCAATTTTTATGAGTTGGCGAATTTGATGGCGCAAAAATTAAAACTTGCAGGGGAAGCCCTAGTCTAAATAGCCTCCTAAGTCTTTTAATGTACCAGTTAGACTATGTGATGTAACTTTAGGTGGTTTAGGGTTGGTATAGCATACACCCTTGTATTGGGTGGGGTTCCTTGGCCATAATACACTCTACATTCTAAATTTAATTATTGTTCTGAATTCAGAGAGTATAGAAGCTTCTGGTTGGCTGAGACATTCTGTCAGATGGCCTCTGAAATTTTAGATTAGAAAGATCTTGAGGAAAGTTTGGGAGCACCTTCTGCAATCAGACTTCATCTTTTCTCTATAACTGTAACAATTTGGGACCTTTCCAAATTGAAAGCATTTACTGACAAAAAATTAAATGTGGTACAAATGATGCAATTTTCAGTTGAAAGGGAAGAAAACATAGTGGCAAAAGTAGAAAATGCTGGCAATCAGCATTTTCTATTTTTCCACACGGTGTTTTCAAAAGTCATTTTCAGAGAGTCATTTAACCCTTTCCCAAACAATCCCTGGTTTTTACGACCGTGAGATAGAAGCCTTTTGAAAACATTGTTGGAAAAGGAGAAAATGCTGGTTACCAACATTTTCTCCTTTTCCCACAATGTTTTCTACCCTGCTAGAAACAAATTTCAATTTTTGAGTTACATTTATTTTTGTCGTCTGCAAGTGCTTTCAATTTAGACCAGTCTAAAATTTTGTCGTTTGTTAAAGAGTTAAACTTGGGATTGTGTGGTAAAGGGTCAAGATATGGTCTTCTCTGTACTGGCAGTCAGATTTTCTGATGTGAGCTGGTAATACTTTGAACCTGGGAGTGTGAAAGTGCCCAAAAACTTTAACCTTTTACACAATGACAGGTTTTAATGACCCAAAGGAAGAAGCCTCTATAAAACATTGTGGGAAAAGGAGAAAATGCTGGTAACCAGCATTTTCTCCTTTTTCCACAATGTTTTCTACCCTGTCTAAGCTAAATTGCATCATTTGAACCACATTAAAATTGACATCTACAAATACTTTTAATTTTGTCTAGTCTGTATTTGTGTCATGTGGTAAAGAGTTAACTAGGAGGAATTTAGTGTTCCCATAATTATAGTGTTTGGCAAATTTTGTCTTTTACGGTAAGATTAATCATTATTCACACAACCCTAACCAGCATTTTCTCATTTTCCCACAATGTTTTGTATCCTTTCAGAGACAAACATATTATTCTAGCCACATATTTAGTTGTTGGTTTGCAAATACTTTCAGTATGGACAAATTTGACATTTTCTTGACTGGTTAACCTTCATGAATGCATATCTAAACAAGACTCACAAAAAAAGTCTCTGAAAATGTAAATGATTAGATAATTTTTTGTTCATTTTTTCTTTTTTTCCTTAACTTTTTCTTTGAAGGAAACAACTTGGGAAATAAACATGTTGAAAATGCTTGTCCAGAAGAGCTTGGCTCTTGTTCCAGGTGCTGCTGCACAGATTAGAAACATAAGGTAATTTGCCATTTATCAGAGTATTATTACCCTTTACCACACAGTCCAGAGTTTGAATGACCGTAATGTAGAAGACTTTGGAAACATTGTGGGAAAAGGAGAAAATGCTGGTTACCAGCATTTTCTCCTTTTACCACAATATTTTCCGTCCTCTCACTCATATAGTACATTATTTTAGCCATATTTAAGTTGTTATCTGAAACTGCTTAATTCTTTACCAAACGACAAAATTCTAGACGTTAAAATTGATGGCATTTGCAGATGACAAATTAAACATGGTTTAAATGGTGGAATTTGCGCTTGATAGTGTAAAAACATTCCGGGAAAAGGAGAAAATGCTGGTAACCAGCATTTTCTCCTTTTCACACAATATTTTCTAAAGGCTTCTTTCCCAGGATTGTTTGGTAACAGGTTAAATAACATTTGACAAATCCAAACTTTTGTTGTTTGGTAAAGGGATAACCACCACATTTTGTTGTGTGCAAATGCCTTCAATTTTGTCTCTTCCAAAATTTTCTCGTTTGGTAAAGAGTTACCTAGTGTCGTCTGCATAATTATGCTTTGAATTTGAACCAGTCTAAAATTTTGCTGTGTGGTAAAGAGTTAACCAGTGCATTGCTGAGGATTATTCAGAGAGGAGACAAGTGTTCCATAATTTGCGGAAAGAGGGGACACTTTCAGTTGATTGTATTGATTGATTGTATGGTATTTAACACCATTTTCAATATCATTCGAGTTATATCATGGGGGACAGTGCATCTATCCATGCTTTCCTGGATTTTCTTTTATCATTTACCAGTACTCTGCACAATATTCTTTCCAAGCTCCTGGCTGCTTTCCCATATAACTATCATAAAAACAATGGTCTGCAATGAGAGAGGAATGAATCCTGTTGCAATGACTATCATCAATCCTTGGAAAGAAATTGGCCAAGCCCATGATCGAACCAGCGACCTCCTGTTCTCAAGTCCTGTGCGCTACTGACTGATCTACTAGGGCTCAACTGGCACACTTTCAAATCATTAAGACACCTAGGCATTTAAGACAAAGTCCCACCTATGTGCATTATAATGGGACATTCTTGCAATTCAGCAGGACAGAGTCCCAGAATCTCCTGGATAGGATATTGTATTAACCTTTTCCTAGACAACAAATTGCTGGCTTTTCTAAATTGATAGTAATTGCAGACATATTGTTGACTATTCCAAATTGACATTAACTATAAGTGTCAAATTGCTGCATTTCTCTGATAGGGTAGAAATCATGTGGGGAACAGGGAAAATGCTGGTTTTTAGTATTTTCTCCTTCCCACAATGTTTTCAAAAGCCATCTTCCTCAGGGTCATATTGATGATAGTCATTGTGACAAGATTCTTTCCCCTCTCACCACTGACCATTGTTTTGACAATGGTTATATGAGAAAGCAGCCAGTGGCTCTGGAAAGAATATTGTGCAGAGTACAGGTAAAAGAAACTTTAGGAAAGCATGGATAGGTGCACTAGCCACCGCAACATAACTGAAATAATGTTGAAAATGGCTGTAAACACCATACAATCAATCAGTCCTCAGGGTCGTTAAAAGTCAGGATTGTGTGGTAAAGGGTTAATTCTGTATTTCTGTTGATTATCCACATTTTACAAAGATCTTTTCAAAGCAGCTTGTATCAAAATGTTGCAAACATTTTTCAAAAGTTGTCTGTTGCAAATTTACAATGACTTAATTAAAGCAGCATACAATAAAATTGCAAAAAACTGAATAGAAGTTCAAGAAATCAATTGTGATATTGTTTTATAAAGGATATAGGATGATTCTGTGACAGAATGAGGCTCAGAAACAAGAAGAATCAGTCTCACACAAAAATTCCCTTCATTTGATTTACAACGTTGTGCCAAAGGTTATAATGTTAGAATGTGATTAAAGTAAAAAGTTTGTGAAAGAGTAAAAACTTTCAGTGCCTAATTAAAAAACAG
Source organism: Hippopus hippopus (assembly GCA_946811185.2). Lineage (NCBI taxonomy): Eukaryota > Metazoa > Mollusca > Bivalvia > Cardiida > Cardiidae > Hippopus > Hippopus hippopus. The sequence goes on from OX328097.1 coordinate 26,481,467, forward strand.
GGGCTGTTGTGGACAGCATAAATCAAAATTGGAATGCACAGATTATGCAGTCCGATCTTGGATCTGTGATGTTCACTTGTTTAGTCAAGCCTCTAAAATCAAATTCTGTCCGAGATTCCGACGGTTGTATGTCTAGCCGTCAAAAGAGGTCAAGTTAATTTATTTTGTGCTGAAAGGATTTAAGGCTAGGAAAATTTAAAAGCTACTACTCATTTTACCCACAGAGTTTCATGGGCTTTTTACTGCAGAAGTGTAGAAATTGTTAAAAATCATTTTTCTAGGGTAATGTTCTAATGTAATAGAACAAGCAAATATTCGGTGTGCTGTATTCCTTTTCAGGACAACATCTTGTCTTAATGAATTAAGAAAAATGGCGTGTGTAACAGTTGTGGACAATAGCATCCTGGGACGGAAGGCGGTATTGAATGGAAAGAAAGTGAAGATACAACATGTCTACAATCCAAAACAAGTCGGCCATATTGGAGATAGAGTACTGTTGTCAATTATGGGTCAGAAGAAACATGCTTATATTGTTGGATGTAAGCAGAAACAGAAAAGAATGGTTCCCAGATTTGACAATAATAATGTTGTGTTAGTGGAAGAAAATGGGACTCCGACAGGTACTCGAATCCGTGTTCCAATTCCGTCAGCTCTTAGAGGAGTAAAAGATGAAGATGGACAGTTTACCAAGATATTGTCAATTGCAACTACGTTTATATGATGTGTATGATTTAACCCTGTTCCAGACAACAAAAATGATGTCCCGTCCAAATTCAAAGCATTTGCAGATGACAAATTATATATGATTTAAATGATTGAGTTTGACTTGAAAAGGGTAGAAAACGTGAAAAGGAGAAAATGCTGGTTACAAGCATTTTCTCCTTTTCCTACAATGTTTTGAACAGCTTTCTGCATCAGGGGCACTGAAACTCAGTATTGTATGGTAAAGGGTTGACCTGTTAGCCACGGAGTACATTTTTTCCTCTTGTCACAAAGCTGTTTTGAAGCTTCTGATTATCAAAATGCTTCGAAAAATACAAGACACGTAAAATTTTAACAGGAAGTCAAACAGGCTATTTATAGACATGCTATAAACTAGTACACAACGAATAAATGGTTTAACTCTTTACCACACAGTCCGGAGTTTTAATGACCCTGGGGAAGAAGCCTTTTGAAAACATTGTGGGAAAAGGAGAAAATGCTGGTAACCAGCATTTTCTCCTTTTCCCACAATGTTTTCTACCCTATCACAGAAATCATCATTTTAGCTACATTGAATATGTTGTCTGCTAATGCTTTGAATTTGGTCTAGTCCAGAATTTTGTCGTTTGGTAAAGAGTTAAAGGAACAAATACTTGAGCCATGCACAAAAGGGGGTGTAACTCCTCATTAAACTGTAAAATTTTAGACTTGTCCAAATTGAAAGCAATAGCAGCCGACAATTTAAATGTAAGGGAAATGATGGTTAGCATATGTGAAAGAGAAGAAAATCTTGTGGTTAAAGGAGAAAATCCTCTTTTACCCACTATGTTTTCAGAAAGCAATTTCCTCAGGGTCATTAAACTCAGGATTGCGTGGGAAAGGGTTAAAGTATATCCATGATGCATTATGCCATGCAAGTCATTACATGATTATGGATCCATAAAATGGATGAAAGTAAAAGAAAAGTGAGAAAAAAAAAGAAAAGCAGCCGCTTGTTATAAATAATGGCTTTTTAAAGATACACCTCTACAGCCAGGGAGAAACAGCACAGTTAAAACTTTATAGCTTTTATAATTGTTCAGATATTGGTTAGCTGTGTGGATAAAAATGGTGGACAGGATAAAGAAACTCAAGGGATTTGTCCTCATTTAAAACCGGAAACGACAACAGCGATAGCTTGGAAGGCCTCCAAAGCATGAAATGTATTTTCTATCTGTCGTAATCTGTGCAGCCTTGCAGCCACCAGGGGCAAGATTTCACATGAAGACACAAGAATGATTATAGTTTCATAAAATTAGGATGAAATGCGTTAAAAACTGGCTGAAAACTGGCTGAACACGAATATAGATGTATCTCTTACTCTTTACAAAACAATGTCATGTTTTAACAACCCTAAAGAAGATGGCTTTTGAAAACATTGTGGGAAAAGAACTATATGCTGGTAACCAGCATTTTCTCCTTTTTCTAATCTTCGTAAGAGTAAAGTCATTATCTGAGCCACATATGATATGTCGTCTGCAAATGCTTTGAATTAGGGCAAGTCTTAAGATTTTTTCTTGTAGTAACAGGTTAATCCCTCAATGCATGTGTTTTCTAAAGCTGTTTTATGAAGGGATATAAAAGGTTTGTAATCGTGTGCTAATGGGTCTGAATTTTGTAGGCTCTGTATGGCTTCATTGTCATATTTAAATGTGTTAACCCTTTACCACACAATCCGGACTTTCAACGTCCCCATGAAAGAGGCCTTCTAAAAACTTATGGTTAAAAGGAGAAAATGCTGGTAACCAGCATTTTCTCCTTATCCCTAAATGTTTTCAAACCTATCAAAATCAAATTGAAACATTTGAACCCCATTTGATTTGACGTCTGAAAATGTTCTTAGCTTGGGCAAATCTTAAATATTGTCATTTGCTTAAGGGAAACAAATAGAGCATATGAAATAAACTAATTTCTTATTAATTTTAACAGAGCGTTGTTTTGAAAGACCTTTTTCATTTTTTTTCTGCTCAGCCATTGAATCTGTTTACCTTTTATAGAGGTTCTCAGTGGGCTGTGTGTTTAAGCCAGTGCTAAGCAACCATTATTGGATGACCCTGCTGAGATTGACTTTTGAAAACATCGTGGAAGGAAGAAAAAAAAAACTGGTGGCCAGCATTTTCTCCTTTGCCGAAATGTTTTTCTATCATTTTAAAGACAGAAATCATACTTTAACTACAAAAAACTTAAGCTTTATTGAATTTGTCATTTGCAAATGCTTTCATTTTTGTTGAGGGTACATTTTTTTTGTTCGATAAAGTGTTAAGCCCTTTACCACACAATGCCGAGGTTAACGGCCCTTAGGTTTTTGAAAACATTATGTGAAAAGGAGAAGGTGTTGGTAACCAGCATTTTCTTCTATTCCCAAAATGTTTTTTACTTCTTTTTAACTCTTTCACTACCAAATAAATGAATTATACTTTTTCAGTGGCTACAAATATAGTTCCACTACAAGATGAAGAGAGTTTTGTAACAAAATAAAATAGAGGGCAGTGCAGATCAAAGATCAGACTGCACTTTCTCTGCAGTCTGATCATGACCTACACTATCCTCAAAAGCTGCTGGTGTCGTCTACAGTAAGGAAAGAGTTAACCCTTTACCAAACAATCCCGGGTTTTCACGACCCTGTAGAAGAGGCTTTTTGAAAACATTGTGGGAAAAGGAGAAAATGCTGGTACCCTGTCATAGCAAGATTGCACCAACTGAGCCACACTGAAATTGTTGTCTGCAAATGCTTTCAATTTGGACAAGGCTAAATTTTTCTGGTAAAGAGTTAAACAAATTCCATAATTTCTACCACATTAGATTTGTCTTCTGCAAACACTTCCACAAGAATACAATTTTGTCGTTAGCTAATGGTGTAACAGGCTAGATAATTAGTTGCACAGATAGTACTCCCTTTTTCCAAAGCGTCGCTCAAGTGTGTTTGACCTACAGAGAGACGTTACAGTTTTTGCCATGGTAAGGTTACCTGGGATGATGGGAAAGTAGGGATCATTTTGACCAGCCCGAATAGTTTAAGTGGTAGAGCGCGAGACTTAGCAACGAATCTCGGGCCATTTGAGGGTGACGGGTCGATTCCCACGGCTGTCCAACTAAATTTACTAATAGTCTTTCGTACGAGACGCTTAGCCTAGGTCTCGTGTGACGGTGCTATACCGTGGCACCGAACACGTAAAAGAGCAAGGCGTAACAAGGAGGGCTTTTGTCCTGTACCTTTCACTATCTCCTGTAACATAACTAACAGCCTTTTGTGGACAAACATTGTACACGATTTCTTAACATTTTAAAAACATTGCACACAGTTTGTCGTCACTGGACATTTTGTTTATATAAATATTTTAGTCTAGTTTCCCAGGAGACCGCATACCAAACGAAATTGATTGCCTTTCTTAAAGGTGGGTATTTAGATTTTTCACATCTCACCAAATTAAAAAAATATATATATCACTAAAATTTATATGAAAAAAACAATACAAATCATCAATAATTAAGAATCATAAAATTACCAAAAAAAAATTTTTTTATGGTGTTCCCTTAAAAGGCTACGTAGCCTCTTAAGGTTATTTTTAGATTTCGCGCCAGAAATCAAAAAAGCATTGTGGGAATGTCAAGTGACTGGCACGTGACTAATGACGCTTAAATTCCATAACATAACAAACATGAAATTATTTTCCATAATGTCTTCTTCGAACGCTATGTTTGAATCTTCGTCTGTGTATTTCCGGTATGTAAATGAGCGAGATGCTCATGTAAAAATAGAACGTGTTTCCCGTCGGTGTCGACCTGGGCCATAGTAAATCTCTAATTTCTCTTGTTGTCGGATGGTTTTCGACTACTGGGGTTTTATGAATGAAAATTAAAAGGCTTTGGGAGTATAAGGATGATTTTTTTGGATTTTTGTAAAATTTTCGTCCCAAAATCTGAAGGGCCACCTTTAAGCTACCATAGGTGCAAAATAATTTGGTCCTGAACGGTGATAATACCCGTGTAACATAATATGAGCTATGCTCTGTGAAAAAGGGGTTTAATGCACCGGCAAAAAGTATTGACCCACGTCAGCCTACGTAGTCCGCGCGGGTTGACCTGGGTCGAAACTTTTTTATTTTGGTAAATTTTCTGCATGCCCAAGGACCATTCTTTCTCATGGACCGAGTTGGTTTTTACCCAAAATGGATTTTATAGATCCTTAATTAGGCGATGTCTTGCATGATGGCTTGCAACTCGCGAAGAGGGGCATCGGACATTTGCGTAAAGTGTCGTCTGGGATCAGCTTGTCAATGACTGTAGGCGATCCGGCTGATGTAGGAAGTATTTTACAATCTGACGTCGATAAAATTACAGATTGGGCATAACAGTGGCTGGTCAAGTTCAACCCTGCAAAGTCTGAGTCGCTGGTTATATCCCGCAAACGTATCAAGCCAGATCATCCAAGTCTCTTTATGTCAAATATTGAAATTCCATCAGTTACAAGTCACAAACACTTAGGTTTTTTTTCTTTCTAACGACGGATCTTGGGACATCCATATCAATAAATCAATTGAAAAAGCATGGAAAAGAATTGGGGTTATGCGGCATCTGAAAATACGACTCGACCGACAGTCACTTCAGACCATTTACTTTTCATTTATAAGGCCTATTTTGGAGTATGGTGATGTCATATGGGACAATCTTTCGCAGGGGTTACAGGATCAGCTAGACAAAGTTCAAAATGAAGCTGCACGTATAGTTACAGGCTGTACTAAACTCGTTGCTATTGCTGATCTTATTCAGGAATCTGGTTGGGAAACTTTAAGCGAAAGAAGGCGAAAACATAAGTTGATTCACTTCTACAAAATGGTAAATGGACTCTCTCCAAATTATCTTAATGTTCTCGTCCCTCCAACGATTGGTAATTCAACAACTTATAAACTGTGTAGACCTAATAATTTGAGAACCATTGCTTGCAGAACTAGCTTGTATCACAATTCATTTCTACCGTCTGTAATTAATGATTGGAATTCCCTACCGGATGAGATTAAGAACGCAGAATTACTGACATCTTTTAAATATCATTTAAACCTTGATAAACCCGCTCCAAGACTACTGTATTTCTTCGGCGAAAGAAAAATTCAGATTGTCCATGCTAGATTGCGTAACAGGTGTAGTTCTCTTAATCATCACCTATACTTGAAAAATTTAGTACAGTCGCCACTCTGTAGATGCGGCTCAGTTGAATCAACTGAACACTATTTTCTAAAATGTCCAATTTATAATGAATTAAGAAATCATTTAAACTCTAATATTAATGAGATAGTAAGAGTCTCCCTTCGAATCATCTTATATGGAGATGAGAGTCTTAGCCTGCATGATAATGACAGAATATCTGCAGCAGTGTATACTTATATCCGTGCAAGTGGAAGGTTTGCTCTTTAATACGTTGTTTCTTTGTTTCTTTGTCTTGTTTTGTTTCTAAGGGACAATAGAATATTCTGCTGCAGGAACTGGCAGAGGAAACTCGTAGTGTAGCATTCTTATTTTCGTCTTTATAAACTGTAATATTAAACACTTACGTAGTAGTGACAGTCAGGTTGTAATGCTTGTCTCTATATATGGTCTCTTATAGATGGAATCTTCACCATCAGGTCTAACACTCCACACTTATTTGCACACCCCCTTCTTTCCCCCATATTTCTTCACCTTTTTTCACTGTTCTTTTTTCTTAACCTTAAAATATCGTACTTTATACATGCAATAACCGGAAATTGGAGAGGAACTCTATAAGCTTTGCTTCCGTTCTGATCCATTTCTGCAGGATTATTTTTGTCAATTTAATGTATTTGTATTGTTCATGTACATGTATATTGTATTTCGGTAGAATAAAATATGTTTAAATTAAATATAATAAAAATTTTCACGATAGAAATATCGCGATAATTCTAACTATTATCATGATTTTATTTGCTTTTGTGCCAACAACTGACATTCACGGTATCCATAATTAGATACGGTTTCGGAACATCTTCGTGTACAACGTTACGAATTTGCCTTGTCCCTGAATGGTTTTAAAGTTGTTCGTAGGAGGCGTTTCGAGTCCTCATTGTGATTTTACAGACTTCTGTTTATTTCGGGTCTTGTCAAAATTTACCAATTAAGCTACAACTTATAATAATTCGAATTTCTACTTACTGCAATCTTGTGAAGTCAAAAACTACCGAGCTAATCCAAATGGTGAATTTTCCATTTATAGATATCGAGAAACGGATAGAACTATCACCATAATTTTATCTCGAATGTCAGCTTCGTGCACCATTAGGAAATTTTGAGTTAAAATATTAAGTTTATCGTGAGAGAGAGAGAGAGAGAGAGAGAGAGAGATATGTGTGTGTGTGTGTGTGTGTGTGTGTGTGTGTGTGTGAAAACTTTTCACTATTTCGATACAATTTTCAGGAAACTTTAAGTTATTCCGATACTTTTCTAAAATTATCGTGATAGCTATCTCGTATCTCGTGGCAGAAATATGCCACCATAAGCAATGGATCGCAAAAAGCTTTCACAAATGCAATAAAAGTCGTTCAACAAAAGTGGGTGGAAGCGACCGTTGCAAGACAAAGGCGCTTATGCTCGTGCGAACGATCGTGCGTTTACCTGTGAAACTGCGACTGGTGCTACGTCAACCATACAACTGGGGGCCTGGTGGTGTTATCGTACGATTTATTGGTTGGGTGTTTGGATGAGACCGGTTGCACGATCATGAGATTTTACGTACGAGTGATCTTGAAACTAACTGGGTATTTATACCCGCCCAAATATGGATCTTGTCAGATCAGTACTGAATTCCGAAGAACGAACAAGTCGTCAAAACAGGCAAGAAACACCGAGCCAAACAGAGAAGTCAGCGGCAGCAGCTTTCAGCTTCCTTCAAAAATGGCTGGAAACCATTTCAGTTGCTGCATGATTTGTCTCTTTAAAATAATCGCATAGAGTTTCTTAAATCGTACAACGGTAGTACAATGTTAAACGAGTTGATGCATCTTCGCAAGCCAAGGTGACGATCACTACAAAGATCTTACGATCTACGTAGTGATCGTCACCTTGGCTTGCGAAGATTGAGTTGATGTGAGTTGTCTAACAATAGTCAAATAGTCGCATTTAAAACGCAACAGAACGCACGACTGGTAGCTAAAGATCCCTAATACACTTTCGAGTGTTGCACGACACCTGAACGTCAAAATATCGTGCGTCTTCTTGCGCAATGGTTTGCAACGTGGTGCAACACTCGTATGACTGTTAGTGTGACTAAGTGCTAGTATTTCGATCGCTTGCAGTCCCGTCAGAATTGAACTTTCTGTCGATTTTCATTGACAGGTGATATCAGCCAATCGAAACATCAAAACGCAGTATAGCGTGTCATGTAAACAAAAAGGTTGGACAAGGCGACAGACTTTACTAATGTAAATTACGATGTTTTTTTTTTCCTTTAAATCAAAGAAGGTTGGAATATAAAATAATTATTTCAAAACGGATTTAAGATGCAGATAAGAATCATGTGGAAAGGTAATTGTTACGTTATATACCCTGACATATTCAAGCATAAATGGTATTCGTACATAAACAATTCATTTAGATTAGAATTATAAAGTATCTACAAACAGTTTTAAAAGAGAAAAATACTTGCAATACATAAGTAATGACAAATTTAGAAAAAACAATGTCCAAGTTCAGATTATCTTCTCATTATTTGGCTGTAGAATTAGGCAGACACTTAAACATCCCAAGAGAAATTAGACTTTGCCCGCACTGTAATCAAAATATGGTTGAAAATGCCCGTCTCACCTGCATAAAATACTATGAACTAAGCACACAATATCTGAACAAGAAGGCAGTCTGAAGGACAGCTATATCCACCGCCGCCCCTGTCCCGAGTATGATTCTTGCAGGACCTAAACAGCAAATATTGTACTGAGCCTTTTGTATTCACCCTTGGAATCATCGTCATATCATGATTGAAATACTGTTGACGGACAAAAACACCAAGCCATCCATCCATCCATGTATTTTGTTGCATTAATGAATTCAAACTAAACCTATTTACACTGATATGATATCTCGATGATATATCTACAAACACGAAATTCACAAACACAAAATCCACAAACACGAAAGCTGCAAACATGAAAGCCAGGCTTCAACACTACATCCATAACTAGGACATTGGCCTTCGTGGCGGGGGATTAACAAAGGACAAAAACTCCAAAAATGTTGAGGACATAGTTATGACTCTTGTGCACTGAATTTGTCCTTCAGAAGATCGATTTATATACGAAGTTTGAAGCCGACAGCTTTTACACTTTGAGAGTTATGCTCCAGACCAAAACATTAAATTTGTTGAATAACTAAGGGCCATAACTTCATAAATAATGGAGACAGAGTTGTCTTGATCTTGTGCACTGCACTGGTCCCCAATCTGATCTATCTGCATATTAAGTCCCCAATGTGATCTATCTGCATATGAAAATTGAAGTCAATAGCTTCTATACTTTGGAAGTTATGCCCCAAACAAAAAGTCTATTTATGCCCCAAACAAAAAGACAATTTTTCCAACAATAATGAGGACACAGTTATGGATCTTGTCTGCACTTGTCCTCAACATGAAGCCTATAACTTTTATACTTTTGAGGTTATGCTCTGGAGAAATGTCCACTTTTCCAACTAAGGGCAATCACCTCAAAAGTAATGGAGACACAGTTATGGATCATGTGCACGGTACTTGTCCTCCATGCGATCTATCTGCATATGAAGTTTGAAGTGAATAGCTGTTATATCCTGGAAGTGATGCTCCAAACAAAAATAATTTGTAAAATAACAAAGGGCAATAACTCCAAGAAATAATAGAATAGGTATATGGATCTTGTGCACTGCACTTGACCATAACATGATCTATTTGTGTATGAAGATTGCAGCTAAAGGCTTTTATACTTTGAAAGTTATGCTCTAGACAAAAATCAAATTTCTAAAATAGCTAAGGGCAACAACTCCAAAAATAATGGAGACATAGATATGGATCTGGTGCACTGCACTTGTCAAGAACATGGTCTATCTGTATATGTAGTTTAAAGTCAATAGCTTTTATACTTTTGGAGGTAACCTCCGGACAATATTTCACCCTTTAAAATAACTAAGCGCAATAACTCCAAAAATAATCGAGACAGATTTATGCATTTTGAGCACTGCACTTCTCATTGTGATCAGTCTGCATATAAAGTTTTAAGTTGATAGCTTCTATACTTTGGAAGTTCTTCTCCGGACAAAAATCCAACAAGTTAAATAACAAAAGGCAATAACTCTAAAATTAATGATGATAGAGCTATGAATCTTGTGCACTGCACATGTCCTTGATGTGATCTATCTGCATATGAAGTTTGAGGTTGATAGCTTCCATAGCTACTTTAGAAGTTATGATCCGAATAAAAGTCCAACATGTAAAATAACAAAGGGTAATAACTCAAAAAAATAATGATGACAGAGTTATGGATCTTCTGCACTGCACTTCTCCTTGATGTGATCTATCTACATATGAAGTTTGAAGTTGATGTACATTTGACCAAAGTGTAATGAAAATCTTTCTAAGGGTTCAGAAGATATGGAGCGGACAAGAAAGTGTTACGGACGGACGGGGGGACGGTCGGACAGACGGACAGACGAAGGCCATTCCTATAATCCCCTCCCGCTTCGCGGCGGTGATTGAAAAACATTATTATCAATGTCCGACTATTACACTTTTGAATTATCAATGAGTTCTACATACAAAAACAATAAATAACGTTGATCGTTTTATTTTTTTCCGCAAGCAATAAAACACAGATTCAATGAAGCTTTTTCATGTTACAGTTTCAAAATTATATATTCATTTTTTAACATTTTAATCTTCTAGCGCCAAAGACAGTTTTCTTTTTTTAAGCAGAGAGTTTTGATCGGGATCAGACTGCGCTTGAAAGATGGTCTAATCTTGGTAAAAAAAAAAGATGTATCATGCGGAATCTGGACAGAAAAAGTTTAACTAACGAGTATATTAGCCTATTCATTTACGGTAAAATTAGTTCTGCTTCAGCAGATATTATGGATTAAGAACAGACTGCTTATGTCAGGTGGTCTGATTCTAACTTAAAAATGGCGCTCTTGGTATTGATTCAATGCATTGCTATTTATTTTTAGACTGTAAAATTTTTGTTTCATTCTTCTCAGATAGTAAAAACCTATTTAGTTCTTTGTTTTCTGCTCATGTGGACATTAATTAGTTTTTCACGTTATAAGCTATGACCATGCAAGTGCTGACTTACGCTGAATAAATATTATGTTATGTTATAATTAGATCTCATCATTTAATTCCATCTGTAATCTTTTATATGTTTAGCAAAATGTATTGGTGCTGTTTTCAGTTGATAAGTTCTGAAGATTATCTGGCCTGCAACACGCGAAAAAGGACATTCGGACGTTTGCGTAAAGCGTCGTCTCGGATCAGCCTGCGCATTCCGCGCAGACTAATCCGAGACGACACTTTCCGGTCTAATGTATTTTTCTGTTTTGTGTAAGTCTACTGTAGGATAAAATTTAATATAGTCGTAAAGTGCCGTCTCGGATTAGCCTGCGCGGTCTGCGCAGGCTGAATCGAGACGACACTTTACGCAAATGTCCAAATGCCCTTTTTCGCGTGTTGAAGGCCAATTCTGGAGTTGTCATGTTCGTATTAACTCTTTAAGCGCCAAATACGTAAACTTGGACTCCCAAGGCTGGAAGTACAACCCATTCAGACCCAGAAAGATTTTTAATCTTATAGGCTTCACTAAACTAGCGGATAGTATACATCAAAGATCAGACTGCACGTTCTGTGCAGTTGTCCCCAAAAGCCCGTGTTTTTTTCGCCTTTGGTGCTGAAAGGTTTAGGATATCTTCAACTGCTAGATGGTTGCTGGTAGAATCCACATCATATTCAAATGAGCATAGTTCACATATTTTCTAGAAGTTTACACTTTTTTCTTGTTGCTGTTCTTGAACTGCAAGACAATTTTGGTTTCAAAATGTTCGTTATGTAGGTCTAAAGGCCAATATTTCCAAAGTTAAATAATCTACAATTCATCCCTTTGTCATAGGACGAAATTTCAGTGTTCAATTTATGTACTCTTCGGCAAAAGGGGGCTTAATGCATCTCCGTGATAGATGATACCAAACAAGCAATCATACAGTTATAGATCCATAATAGCCGCTTATTTCAAACAACCGACCTAAACATGAGGCAGTCTGGTCTTTGGACATATAGAAAATTTATCAGCAGCGAAAAGTTTCGGCCTAGGTCAGCCTGCGCGGACTGCGCAGGCTGACCTGGGTCGATACTTTTCGCAGATGCATTAAGCCCCCTTTTCACAGAACATGGCTCATATTTTTTTCAATTGTTCTTACCAACATGTCGAGAACACTTAATATCATGTAAAATATATATTTTCTTACGAAGGTTTAATAGGATCTATTTTGGAATATTGCATCTGGCCAGCTACTTGTGTTTGTTGAATTCCCCGTATTAGAAAAATTAAAATATTTCTCCATCTGTCATAACGAGTAGCCAGAACCTTCACAAAGTATTTATGTCGGAATTATTGCCACTAGGTTGACCAGCTATTTGTGCTTTTGGAATTCACTATTCCAGAAAAATAAAAATATTTGCCTTCTTTCATGACGAGTTCCTGGCAACTGTATTGCACAGAAGTATATCCAATTTATTATGCACAAAGGAAAATACTTTTTAAAGTTTGTTACAAGATTTGAGTTCGGAAAAGCACATTTGAGGCCGCCAGGTACGTGTCCATGTTCAACAGACTATATCAAATCAAGGTGCCATGATGGCCCTGTATCACTCCTCCTTTATGAGCAAATGTACCATACATATAACTGGCATCAACAGAGACATTTAACCGCAAGAACAAAGTATTAAATAACATTTCATTGAGAAAATAAAGATAGGCAAAAAAGATCATATCTTTCTCAAATGCCAAGACCATGTAAATGAATACAAGCACACCTATCTAAGTATCAAAGAACTCTAACAAACAGTATTTTGATAAGAGTATTTCGAAAATTTCAGTTGTAGAAGAAAACGTTTTTTTGATGGAATGGTTGGATAAATTTTACAAACCGTCATTGCACATCAGAGCATGATAATTTACATCAAAATAAATGATCATGAATGAAAACTGAACATCCTTTATCCGAATCACTTGAATATACGACATCATCCATTCTACAGTGAAAGAGCACTTTCAAGGGACATAAATGGTGACAAACTGTCATGAATAAAACTGGAGACAATTCCTCACGTTATAAGCTTATCACCAACAATTCATTCCCCCCCTCCGAAAAAAAAAGCCATATTTTTTTTGCTGCATCAAAAGTATATCAAGAAATCTAACAAAGGTAATGTGAGGAATCATTTTTGCCAATTTTTAGAGAATTCCAAACTGCCGTTTTAAAGGAGAAGATTTTTGCTATGCAAACAGATTTTTTAAATAATGGAATCAAATTCTTTGAAGAAATTCTTAAGAGGGCCATGGCGAGATAATTTCTATGAAGTTTTGCCAAAAGTGTATAGGTAGTTTCCGAACGCACAGAAGGACGGACGGCCGCGCAACGGGCACAGGTCCATGACGTAATGTCGCTGGCCTTCTACCATTGGAGATAAAAATGAATCATTCTAAATTCTCTCACGACGGGTAGTTTTCCGATTTGCATTTATAATACAAGTACTTTTTTAAATGTCAAGTAGCTGGCTACAAGTAGCAAACTTTCCTGAATGAGTAACTTAAACAAGTAGCTAGCTACTAGTAGCGAACCTTCCCTATCAAAGTGTGTCTCCATACAGCCAATAATTCAAATTGCTTCATTTGTCATAGTTGTACATTCTATACAAGCCTTACACAACCATAGGGCCAAATAGGTAAAACTTCTCCTTTTTCCTCGATGTTTCCAGAAGTTTTCTTTTTTAGGGTTGTTAGGACTTGAGATTGTTTGCAAACGGATTTAACGGCTTTATTTCAATATCTATGAAAATTGTGAAATATAATTTGTTTGAGCCACGTTTTGGTAAAAGGGGGCTTAATGCATTTCCGCGATACATGATACCAAGCAGGTCATCACATAATTTTGGGTCCGTGAATTCCGTTTTGTCTAACAGCCAACTGGATCTGGAGGTAGAATGGTCCTTAGAGAAGTAGAATATTTAAAAAAAGCAAAAAGTTTCGGCCCAGGTCAGCCTGCGCACTCTGCGCAGGCTGACCGGGGTCGATTCATTTTGCATATACATTAAGCCCCCTTTTCACAGAGCATAGCCCATTTGCTTCTTCCTGTTTCAGGCATATTTAAAACAACCCCTTACAGGCACCAGAGTAGTCTGCTAGAAAGCTACGTGTTTTCTCACTATTTGCTTAACTCTTTACCAAACAACAAAATTTTAGACTTGTCCAAATTGAAAGCATTTGCAGACGACAAAATAAACGTGACTCAAAAATTGAAACTTGACTTTAGAAGAGTAGAAAACATTGTGGGAAAAGGAGCAAATGCTGGTTACCAGCATTTTCTCCTTTTCCCACAATGTTTTCAGAAGGCTTCTTCCTCTGGGTCGTAAAAACCAGGGATTGTTTGGTAAAGGGTTAGAATTAGTTAACTCTGTACCTAACAAAAAATGTTAGACTGGTCCAAAATGAAAGCATTTTGCAGATGATACATTTAATTTGACTTAAAAGATGGGATTCGTCTTTGATAAGGAAGCAAACATTGTTGGAAAAGGAGAAAATCTTGGTTAACAGTATTTTCTCCTTTTACCACAAAAACGTCAAAAGCTTTCTTCCTCATGCGTCGTTGAAACATGGGAATGTGTGGTACAAGGCAACATATAACACACACACAAAAAAAACTTTTTGACAGACCACTTACTGGTAAAACACGCAAGCAAGCACGCACGCAGGCACGTACGCACATTATGAAAGAGGACAAATTGTTTGCAGCAAGAAACTTCTTTTAATAAAAATTTACAAAAAAATTTGTAAGAGTTCCTCTACATCGGTGTCAAAAACGTGGTGATCGGTTAATTCTTTATCAAACAATCACAGAGTTTCAAAGACCCTGAGGAAGAAGGCTTTTGAAAAGATTGGAAAGCAAAGGAGAAAACGCTAGTAACCAGCATTTTTTCCTTTCCCACAATGTCCCATATTCTTTTAGAGACCAATCCAACTGTTTGAGTCGTATTTAATTTGTCGTCTAAAATTGCTTCAAATTTGAACAAGTATAAGATCTCTCTCGTTTGGTGAAGAGTTATGGAGTGATTACGAGTATTATGCTGCATGGCAGTCTTTGTTAACTTTGAAAAGGTTGAAATTCCTTCAAGGACAAAAAACAATAATAAATGTATTATAGTTGTAGATCTATTTACATGAAATGCAAAGGTCTGGTTTATGAAATTATTGTTCACACTGACAGGTGGTGTCTTTTAACTATTTCCCAAACAATCCTGAGTGTTAACGATTCTTCAGAAGAATACATTTTAAAACATTGTAGAAAAAGGAGAAAATGCTGGTAACCAGCATTTTCTCCTTTTTCGAGCAATGTTTTCTACTTTTCCAAAAACAAATCTTAAATTTTGAGTCACATATATTTGGTTGTCTGCAAATGCTTTCAAATTGGACAAGTCTAAAATTTTGTCGTTTAATAAAGAGTTAAAGGGACATCTAATAAGGCCTAGATTTCGTTTCGCGATATTTCTGGATTTTGTATTTGTATAGCATTTTTTTTTTAACCGTTTTAAACCTAAGTTCACTTAATTCGCGGCGGCCAATGCACATGTCCATGCGTGGATTTTTTTTATAACACTTGTTCGTATGATATTCTTTTTCCAAGTCACTGGCTGCTTTTCCCAATAACCATCGCCGAGGCAAAATTTACAGAAAATCTTGCCAAGGTCTACAAAATTTCATTCGCCTACTAAGATGGTTTCAAAACTCGGGGATTAGCTTTTTGTATTTTCACAGTAAAATTTCCTATTCCATTAGTATAGGCCTCTGAAACTTCATTGGTCTATTAAGGGATAACGAAATTTTCATTATCGAACACCGTTACTATAAATAGCACATTGTCGATTCCCTCTTTATCGTATATAGTAAGACAAGGTGTGCAACGAAATCGAAGAAAATTTGACCCCCGTCCACTTTCAGGGCTAATATTTAAACGAAAACGGATAAATGATCCTAGTTACCGGTGCAGATGGTTCATAAAAAAATTTTTTTTCTGTACCCTGACCTTCGAAACGTCCAAACGGCTTTTGCCATCAAGCAATAGCTCTCATCTAAAAAGATTTCAAAAGCTTCCACATTTTCCGGATCGCCATGCGCTGACGTCATGCGATTTGTAATCCTGCAGCGAGTATATACATATACATGTATATATAGTTGGTGTATTGATGAAATTATTAAATTAATATTTCGTCTGATAAAATTTATCTTTTCATCTTATCCAGTATAACGATTTTCATCTCCCATTTCGCATATTTTTAAAAGCGTTTTTACCGTTCAAAAAATTTGGCGCGTCTTTTGATAGCGAATTTACATGAGTTATAATTCGCTGCGTCATAGTGAATTGCGTGACGTCAGCGCATGGCGATCCGGAAAATGTGGAAACTTTTTTTAAATTTTTTGAGATGAGAGCTATTGCTTGATGGCAAATGTCGTTTGGAAGTTTTGAAGGTCAGGGTACAGAAGAAAAATCATTTGTGAACCCATCTGCATCGGTAATTAGGTTTATTTTCTATTTTCTGTTAAATATTTTCTCTGAAAGGGGACGGTGGTCATTTCCTTTCCGATTTCGTTGCGCACCTTGTCTTACTGTTTATACGAGTATACGATATAGTGGGAGTCGCCAATGTGCTATTTATAGAAACGGTGTTAATAAAAATTTGAGTATATATTCCGTGATATACAGGCGATGCACTAATGTGCTATAAGTGTTCGATGTTCGACCAAGGAAAATTGTAGTGTTCCGTGATAGAACAATAGAGCTTCAAAGGCCTGTTCCATTAGTAAGTTAACTGTAGAGTCGTTTTTGCATAGTAAGGGATAAATACATTTATCACATAAAACTCCTCCAGCGGTGTATTTAACCCATGACTTATTTTCGATAAAACACTAGTGTATTATCGTTTTTGGGCCCCATTTCTGGTCAATTTATAGTTATGAGCGCATGAAGGTGGCGAAACCAACCATTGCTCGTGCCGGAATTTGCATCACTTTGTCATTTTTCGGTAAAATGACGCCATCATTGCTAAGGCGTGTATGCGTGCGAAGTTGAATGATTTGCATATTTAATGACAACGAAAAATGCTGCGAAAGCTATTCAAAATCATGAAAATTGTGGAAATTGTTCGATTTAATCCCGCCATAAACTGTTTAATTTTGCTTCCGATGTAAATATCACAGAACTATCTTCCCTATGTATGAACACATTTCAAACCGAACTACATCTGTAGACATGGACCCGTGAACGGTTTATAAGCTAAAGGTGATAATGGCGGATACTTGTTTGGCCCACCATTCGTTTCATGTGATAAATAGAATCTTCGTGCATATGCATATGACGCTTGCCGAGGCACGCGTCATATGACTTTAGTCAACTCGTTTGATAAAATGGAAAATACAGAAACACTCATGTAAGATCCTCTATTTTTAACATAGCAAAATACATCTTGGTCCCATATCTTACTTGGTACATTCTTCGACAATAATTTGGAAGGTCGTGAGTGCGAGTTCCACAAGAGGCACATTTTTCAGCATTTTACCACCAGCTTAGGGTAAACAGCTGCATCCTGATGATTTTTCTTACAAAATATCAACTCTCTCTCTCCTCCCGTCCCTCTTTCCGAAAACAGGCCAGAATCTGGTTTGGTGCCTCGTTTTCTTTTTATTAGATTCATGCGAGGATAACTGTGAAAGCGGAAAGACATGGTTTGGTCTTCAACAAGGGAGTAGGCATTATGTTCTGAAATTAATATACAGAATATCAATGTCTTGTGTGCTATTTTTCTTTTGTCAATCCATTTTCTAGGCTTGCTATTTCATACGATTAATACCTGTATGAAGAACGATTGTTAAGCATTAGCGTTACGAGTATATGCATGCACCATTGAAAAATAACCTTAAGTTTATAACTCCTTAAATATATATACGCTCGACCTCTTTCGACAGCAATCCAGTGAGACTCTGAAAGATATTTATCCTGCAGGCTAGTCTTACCTAGTAAACGCTATAGAACAAAATCAGACTGCACGATCACTGCAGTCTAATTTTGATCTGCACAGTCCCCAAAAGTCCCTGTCTTCACCTAAAGTTCACATATACAAAAATACCGGTTATTGTAAGAGCCGATAAATTCTGTTGGACTGATTCACACTAGTTTTTACCTGCAGACACAGTGTCTTTGAGTCGTTTCACTATATCATCTTAATGCAATTTATGCGAATCAAAAATATGAAAAAGGTAATTACAAATACCTAAAAGCGACAGATTTTTCCTATAGCTTGACAACAAATATTCAAACAACGAAAAATTAATAATAATTATAATAAAAAAAAGATAGAATTTGTAAACTTCAAGTCAGCCCCCCTCACTCCCTCTCTCTCCACCCTCTCTCTAGGATAAGTAGATTGGTGGGGAAAAAATGGGTGTATGAGCCAATCATAATAATTTGCGTTGCCTTAATTTATCATTTCTAAACACTCAGGTATATTTTTCAAATTCTTTACGCATCGGAAATTTCAAATAGATATTGACAGGAATAAAGGAAACATTTTTAAATGAAGACCGTGCAGAGAATATTTGATCTTGGAGATTACATAATAAAACATAATTGGCACTGATGTCTCAGAGGATCTGAGAGTCGCTTGGACAGGTAAGAAAACTTTTTTGAAATATAGAGCGCACTGTAATTTGTTACGAAACAGCTGTTGTTTGTTACAAACTGTTGTGGTAATAATTAAGTAATATTATTAGTTTCTTCTATATTTGAATTTTAGATTTGATTTTTATATATTTTAAGTCTTTAATTCTTTCTTTTTGGAAAATTTCGCTGTGCTCTCTTCCATATCAAACATCTGTAGGACTTATCTGTCGATTCTGAGCACGGTGCGGCCATCAGCACTTCCATATGAGCGGAGTTTCTGGAAAAAAAGGGCTTAATTCATTTTCGTAATGCATGATAGCAGGCAAGTTGTTGCATAATATCAGTCGATTTTATCTTTAAAAAAAACCCTACCGAATCATAACATAGAATGGTTTTGTGAAATGCAGAAATTTTACAAACAGCAAAAAGTTTCGACTCACTTCAGCCTGCGCGAACTGCGCAGGCTGACGTGGTCGATACAATTTTGCATTCGCATTAAAACCACCATTTGACAACATGACACATATATTTTTGCTCATCCGACATTGTCGACTAAAAATTAGGCTGTACAGGATTTGCATTACGATTTTACCTGTTCGACAACTTACGGTATAAGTTCCTCAAACTGCTTGCATTACAATTGCAACATTAAGGTCCTCTTCGGCTGCTTTTCCATGTGTCCGTCATCCGACTGCGTTATCCGTTTGCGTCTGTGCGATTTTTGGACGCAGGTTCGGATCATATTATTTTCAATATGAATTTTTCCATTTATCCGACTGCGTTGTCCGTCAATACAATGGTTCGATTACGATAAAAAAGTTCGCTACATGCAGAGTTCTTTTTCATCGCAATGGACCATCGGTCGGCATTTCAAGCAGATATGAAAAGAAAAATCATTGTTTTGCCCTTATTGAGTCGCTTGTAGTCGATCTTCTTGTAATTTTGGCTTCAACGCATTCTAGAAAGACGGCAAAGAAACATGGACAGTCTTCATCAATTTTAAAACTCCAACTCGCCCACTAAATGATTTTATGTGCCATTATCATTTCTGTCCCTTAATATTGATAGCTCTCACCCCACTTCTGTGTTTTCGTTTCTGTTTTCTACATCTAAAATATAAGAGTATAGTAATCAACAACAAACTGACAACAAACTGCGTTCTGTTTCATCCGACATGTTTCTGTTTAGGGTCCAATTTCAAAAGACAGATCGCACGGTCGGAACATATATACGAGGACTGTTCAGGAATTCCGTATAAAAAGCATCTCGCGTCCCATATTCCGACATTATATGAAATTTAGAATTTCTTTTTGGTAATCTATCGGTCCTTTTGGACTTACTCAGCGCAGAAAGAAAAATACATTTACGCTGTTATTTTCGATATTATAGGGCAAAATATCATCCCGCGTACCGTGCACCGGGGCAGGTTGATTTTGACATACAGCGGTCTAAATATCGCCTAGATGCTTCAATCATCATAATCAAAGGACTGAAAGTCCTGAAAAGCGGATTTGTTGAACAGTTTTAAGCTATGTTTTGATGTAATGAAAATTGAAATCTTTTATCACATGTAATACATGTAGATCTATAATATGTAAGTAATAAATAGAGTAAGCAAGGACAATGGGAGTCTCTAAGTTGTTTACCAAGTGTGCTGTGCAGCAACTGTTATTTTACTACTTTATTTGAGTAGTAATTTGATTCAACAATCTGACATGATTTTATGCTAGTATTCAATTAAGATCTGTAAATATGCGTAGGACTGTATACACAGTGTTTAAAAAAGTGACATTGTGGTGTACTAGCTAAAACTTAAAGTAGGATGGTTAGTGCGCAAACATGACAGTATTTGTACGGTCTTGAAAAAAGAATATTTTTCAAGGCTAATATCAGCATAAACTGAAGAAGTTTTAGAGATAATTATGGCTCTTTATTAAAGACCTGTACAATTTACTCTTGTTTATTTCGTCGGAATTCTAAGACCTTTCTTCTAAAGCTTTCAAAATCATTCAAACATTTAACATTTTTTGTAGCAGAATGGTGTAGTGAAGCTACATGTAAACATACTAGAAAATATAAACATATAGATACAGACTAAGGTAGATTTATATAAGTGAAAATTATTTGACAAATATGTAGATTACTTCAATTGTTGATGAGTAAGATTAAAAAAAAAATAAATACACAAAATAGGAAATTTTTTGCTACAATGACAATGATATATAATGATAATTCTGTAAAAACAAAGTTTTAAGGTCTACAACTGTCAATCAGTTTCAGCAATCATAAACAAATTTGATCAAAGAGTGCAATATATTGCTACTTACACATGTAATATGAAATTTTTGCACCTTCTTGCTGAACACTTTACAAAAGGACAAAATTTTTGACTCTCCCAAATTAAAACCAACTACCAGTATTCAGATTTTCATACTCTCACCAAACTCAAAAAATGACTTATCACTGAATTATAGCTGGAAAATCATTACTACAGAAGAAAGCTAAGATTAAGAAAAAAAAAAAAAAAAAAATCTTAATTGGTATTTCCTTAATAGGCTACATAGCCTCAATGGTTATTATTAGATTTCATGCCACAGTTTTTGAAAACCTTGTGAGAATGGTATAATCAGTAACATGCATCGTCGACAATGACTCATATTCAAATAAGTATCAAGACGTTATATCTGATGTGATAAAAATAAACAGGGTTACCTATTGCTAAAGTACATTTTCACTATCAAACGCCCAAAATTGCATCATTTACTGAATTTAACCATACACTTTTATATTAAAAGAAATATATATCTGGTAGTATTTATTGGCCTTTAAAAAAAATTGATTTTTGATATAAAAACTAAATAGCTCCATATTTAGAGCATTAACAAACAATTCAATAAATATGGCTCAGATTATGTGGTTTGTATTTGTATAGGGCACAAAAAATTCTAGGATAAAAGAAAAGAAATACTGATGTCTTGTTTTCCAACAATGTTTTAATAAGCCCTTTTACGCAGGACTCATAAAACATGGGATCTATCGTGTAAAGGGCTAAAAAAAGGAAAGTCTTCAAAAAAATTCTCCCTATTTAACTTTGTATGACACAAAATTCAAAATTAAAGGGTCAAATATAGGTCATGTTTGGACAAACCATAAGGTATTCCGAATACTGATTATATGTATTTGTAACAGTTCTGTTAAATAGCCTTCCAAGGCTGGGATTGAACCCAGAACCTTCAGGTCCCAAGGCGAACGCTCTACCACATTGCTACAAAAGCTAGCTCTATAGCAAGACAGTATAAGTGTCCCCTTATAAAAACACAAACTATACATTTACATTAATCTGTGGGATAGACCAGTATACAACATATCCATGTCAGGTCATGGCATCTGACAACTGGATCTGGAGAAAATTTTGATTTTTTTGGTTTATTTTAACGCTTTAAAGAGTAAATACCAAACACTCCGTGTTAATAATCCTGAAGGAAATAGGCAATTGAAAGCATTATGGGACAAAGACAAAATTCTGGTAAACAGTATTTTCTCCTGTTCCAACAGTGTTTTCAATCATGTGAGTGAACTTCAGTTCATTTGTATCAATTTCTGAACTGTTGTCTGCAGATGCATTTAAAGTGCCTAAAACTTGTTATATGGGGAAGGAATGAATAATGAAATGGCATCCATTTGATTACCAGTTTTAATTTAAAAAACAAAAAGTAACTTATGCATAGATGGTGGACATAGACTAATCTGAACAATCTTACAAAAATTAACTCCCCTCTAAATATGGATATGGGGTCCTGCATGGCTCACCAGTAAAGTGTAGGACTTGTTACCTGATGGCCTAGGTTCTAGCCTCACTGGAAGCACCATGGTTTTCTGTGAGAGTGCCCTTAGGCAAGACACTTCAAAGCCCTAGCCTAGTACTGCTAAAACCCCCTAAAAACATACATAAATAAGCTAGCTGTAGCAGGTATATGACTGAAATAATGTTGAAAGTGACATTAAACACCATTCAATTAATCAAATGATCTAAAATTGGCCTGCAAGGTTAACCTTAATCTAACATTTCTGTCAGCCACACAAAATGTGGCTCTTAAGTGTTTGAAAACATTGGTAGACCAAAAGTTTTTTTAATTTTCATTGTTACTAAAGTAGTTTTTCCCCATCCCATAACACCGTAAAGGATACAATGTGTTTTATCTTAGGTAAGTGTGGCTATATTATCCATTTTGAAGGATGTTCAGAAAAAATTTTGAAACAGCTTATCCAATTGGCTGAGCTTTATTTAGCAATTTTAGCTAAACTAAAAATCAAGGGTTTTAAGAAGAACTAGTGAAGGTGGTTTTTGTCTGAGACTTTGCTTTAAACAAGATTGAAAATATTAACAGCACACCCCAGGGTTTGTAAACATGTGAGCTTACATAGCTACACTAAACATGATGACTATATTTTTCTTTTTTTTTTAATAGCATTTTAAGCATTTTTAAAATCATCATTATTCATCATTATGCAAGACTCTTTTGAAATATTGAAACTTCTGTACTCAGACATCAAGGTTTTGATTTTTACAACAGCATTTTACAAATCTAGTCAGGCTATAAACACAACATTTTCTAAACTTTTATATAGTTGGTATAATCATATAGACTGTAAACAATTCAAATCTAAAATAGTGTGCCTATAAGAATGGAATTTTACTATGTTAGGCAGTCTGATCTTAATCTACTCTTGTTACATAGCATAGAAACTGTCCTCATTCTGAGGTATAAAGCATGCGTTGTTTTGAAACGGTTTAGTTCAGAAAAAACAACACAGGAGTCCTCTCAGGGAAATAGAAACAGTGGTATTTTGTATGTCAGTTCTTACTGAAAGCACATTGTCCTTTCCATAACTCTAACACCTAGGAATCCTTTCAGGGGTTCTTCCTAATTACTACACAACTTCAAACTATTGATTTCAAAATGAAATACAAAATCAAACAAGAAACAATAATTTGATTGTTCAGGTACAATGATTTCTTCTTTCCTTTCAAAAGAATATTCTTGGTTTCATTCCTGAAATCAAAATTGTTATGTAATAGTCTGAAAGGTGAAAACCAAGTGGTGTGTTTAGTATTTTCTGAGATTTAGGCCATGTGTAATTCATGAATATTGAATGTACCTTCCTTCTATTACATAACTGAAAATTTACCAGTATCTTCATAAAGAAACAAGTCAAGAAAATAATGATTTTACAAAGGAAAAGTAAGGTCAACTCGTACAGTGCCACAAAACATGAAATTAATGGGAGACAAAAGTGAAATCCAAATTATCTCCCTTGTTAGACAAAAACCAAGGTAACCAAATTGCAACCAGGTCCTTTTGTTTGATTTCCTTTGTTTTTATCCTTGCTTTACTAGGAGATGTTGCGATTATTATTATTTGACTGATGATATATATCTAAGGTCTTCATGATATTTGCAAATTGAAATTCACTCACTATTACCATCTTAATGCATCGAATAGATCGAATTTGTGGTTTGATAAATTTTGAAGGCAATATTTAACCCTGAACATTCCTAAATAGTGCAAAGGATATCAAGGATAAAAACCAAGTAATACCTTATTCAGGACCTAGTTAGTAGTGGAGAGTTATCAAGGGAAGTAACTTTCTTTTGTCTCCCATTGTAACTACCTTCAAAAATAATTTGATGGATGACTGATTTTTGGTGGTTACATTAGTTTCAACACTGTTTCAGTCTTACAGTGACAACAACTTATTTATTTGTGTACCTCTCTAGTTTTACTGGGGCTTGGTTGGTTCTCTGCAGTGTCTATATAGATCAAATTTTCTTTTTGAAGTTTTGAGCCTTGTCTTTGTGTATTTTAGTCATACTACCAAAGTTGAGCAGTCGAAACCAGGGGCAGTTTTAAGCGGCAGTTTTAACCGGTTAAAACCGCCCCAGTCAATACTCCAAAAGTGGTCAATAGTGGTCGATTGAATATTTGTAGTGGTCATTTTGAAACTTTAATGGTCAGACGAGGTTTAACAGGACAGTTATGCTATTTAGTGGATGATTTGTGTTGGATTCATCAATATGTAAGAGTTGACTTGAGTGGAAAAACTGTTTTGTCCCTGCAAAGGGTACTCATCAGCTGGCCATTGCAACTTTTCCAAAACTGTGTAGAAGTTCCAAATAAGGTCCCCAGGTTTCATGTTTGACACCTTACGTAATTGCTTGATGATGAGATATTATCATGATTGCATATAAGTCAATATTTCACACTTTAGGAATAAAGCCTGGTGTCAAGTATAATACCCCTATAGGGACACATGATTTGTCCCTTTGGTAATTGATTTAAGCCACACCCACTGGGTTAGAAAGAGGCAACTTCTACACCATTCAATGTGTTTTGACAGCAATTTAAAGGTGTAAGTAGACACTTAAATATACTTCAAATAGATTAATGTATCCTTAACCATTGTTTATTTAATCAGTTAGAGCCTTCTTCATGTGTACCTCAATATGTCTATAGATTAATGACAGGTACATTTCACATGTATGCCTTTGTGTGACAGTTTTTTCTGCAATTTTACTTGAAAATTATATATTGGCTGCTTTATGATGCTATCTTTGAACTTTTATGACCATAGACTATGTTAAATTATCTATATTTTTAAAATTTAAATGTGTTTATGGAGAGAGAGACACAGAGAGAGAGAGAGAGAGAGAGTGTGTAGAACTATAAACATTATCTACATTCTCTGTAAGGAATGATGATAGATAAAAAATATTTGGTTGAAAAGAACCAACATCTATGTAACTTCAGTAAGGAAAATCAATCCAACAACCTCTTCAGTTGACCAGCAATAGTGTCTTTTGAATTATGATCAAATAAAAAAGGACCTTATTGATAAAAACTATGATACTGATGATAATATGTAATAAACCTTCATGTACAGGATGTAAGAGGAGAGCTTTTAATATTAATTTAGAAACCAGACGGGTATGTAAGCCAGTGATTAAATCATCCCAATCAACCACTTCAATCGACCACCAATCGACCACTTGTGACCAGTACTGACCGCTTGTAAAACAGCCGGCCTGGTCAATACTCATATTAACCTGCTTTTTGCCAACCTTGCATACTAAGTAACTGAACAATTGCAGGGACATGTGCAAAAAATACCTGATGTAGCATTATGAGATACTTGAAATTTCAGTATTTACACTGGTAAAAAGGTTATTCATTACATCCAATGCAGCTTTGAGTGAATCCATTTTCATGGTCTAAAGAAAAGAATTGAAATCATCACTCATCACCTGGCAGAACATAGTCCTTTTTTCATATGTGTAAATCCCTGCCCTTGGTAAAGCTGAAGGTACTTTAGTAGCCAGAATGGATCAAGATCACACTCAGTGTGACAAGTTAATTGCCATGCAAAGTAAAAAATAAGCTTTACATAAACAAAATGAAACTTTCAAGTCGAATGTACATTTCCAATTATTGCTATTTTAAAGTTATTTTTAGGGAAAAATATAGATTGAAGATCAGACTGCATTTTCTGTGCAATCTGATCTTAATCATCACTGTCTGCAAAAGGTCCTTGAGTAGCACTTAGTAGCCTAATGGTTAAAAGAATTATGTCCCTCTATAAAACTTTAAAAACTATAGGCATACTTTCATTCTAAGGTTTGAATTACTTGCTGTTTTCATAAAACAAGTCACCATCTTAAATATGGGTTGAACAACAGCAGCAGTTCATCATAAAAATTTACAGTATAAGTAAAGTACAAATACGTTCAACTTGCTCTGTACATGCACTTCTATTTCCAAGCATCAAAAATATATAAAAAAATTTAAATGTACATGTCTAAATAGAAAGACGTATAGATGCATTCCTGTGGATCTTTTATCATAAATCTATCTGCAAATTCTGCAATCTTTTTTCTTGCATGAAACGTAACAAAATAAAATTCAATATATCAGGAGTATAAATGGGTTTCTACACCTTGAAGACAAATAGTGAGCTTGTTTGAGTCTCTGAGGCTTCAAGTTAGTGGATGTCTAGTTCACTGAGAAGGACACGATTTCCCAACAAAAATCCTCAGTATAAATTCATGTCCCGGGTTCGTATTTGATCGGGGCCGTTTGTTTGTAAATAAAGGATTTCTTAATGACCTTTCGATAACTAGAGAGAAATATTGGAAGCTTTACCAACGCAGTCTTGCATAAATCAAACATCAAATATTTTTTTTGGATAGATTGCACGATTTCCATTCCTTCAAACGTTTCGAAGAAATGTTTCAAACAATTCAGAAATTCATCGATAGCGTTATACGAAGGGCAGTAACAAGGTGCCGAGTCAACTTTATGGGTACTGTGTTATTCGTTCTCGAAAGGGCTTTAAATTATTTATGGCCAAATTCTAGCTAGCTGTCTGAACAGTTAAAGATATCTGATATAATACTATGGTTGAAAATGTAATTTTATTGAGAAAATACTGCTTAATCTCGTTGTTTATGTTGGCAGCGAACGATACAAGCTATGAATGAACGTTTCTTGAATGAAAACGAGGGCAGTCTGTGTAAACAATGTTCATACGCATATGGCCATATTAAAAAAAAAGACCAAACTTTGTTTAAGTCTTTAGAGTATTTCAAACTGACAACTGTTTTAGTTTTGACGAAATTTCGATAAAGAAATGAAACCTTATTTGTATGATTTGTTCAGGGTCAGAGCTGAATATCATTTGTAGATCTGCGTTGTTCGTCCCATGCCAGCCATGCAAAACTGAAAGTGAGCGCGCATGCGTCGTTACGCATGATGTATTTGGTTCCGGTCAAAACGATCACAGTAAGCGAATTTGCTATATAGCAAATCCGCTAAAAATTGTCCGAGAAAAGCCGTGATGTTCTATAAATACGTTGACGTCATTGCCTTAAAGTTTGGTGTGGCTAAGTAACACCAAACTTAGAAAAGTTTCTCGTTTGGTAAATCGAATCGATTTTTATTTCAGATAATGAAATGATTTTCTTTTCTCACCTAAAAAAGTGAGGATGAAGATTGTTTCGGTAGTATTAGAATCTCTGCTGATGGTTGAGCCTACCAAAGCCCCTACAAGTTCGATTCGTACAGGCATACAGGTTTTCCGTACATTTGACATTCCATGTAATTTTGAAACTGTGATTTCGGCGGGACATTGAAGGAGTCGGACTTAACGTCCCAGAGTAACATAGACAAAATACTGGTGAAAGGCATGTCCTCAATTTCCAATTGGATTTTCCCAAGCCTTTATTCTTAGGGTCGAAACTGCGCGATGATGGGTTTATGGTAGTAAAGTAGTAGACCCCTAATGGAAAACAGCTATTTCCACTATTATAATTGGCCTGCAACACGCGAAAAGGGGCATTCGGACATTTGCGTAAAGTGTCGTTTCGGATCAGCTTGTGCAGTCCGCGCAGGCTAATCCGGAACGACACTTTCCGTTTTTATGTAATTTTCTGTTTTGCGTAAGTCTAATGAAGGACAAAATCTAGTGTAGTCGTAAAGTGCCGTCTCGGATTAGCCTGCGCGGACTGCGCAGGCTGATCCGAGACGACACTTTACGCAAATGTCCGAATGTCTCTTTCCGCGTGTTGCAAGCCATATTATCCTACAAAATTTGCTATGATTAAAAATGAGTATTATTCATTGTACTTCTTTAACCGAGCCATTTTTTCGTTTTTTTTCTCCTTCTTAGAGTTATCATTTATAAATCTAAAACCACTTTATTCTCCTTACAAAGGAAGATAATACTTACCTCCCTTTTCAGGAAACTAACAAAAGTATCAACAAATAATTTCAAGATAGACATCAAAAGAATTTCTGGTCGGTTAAAAATGTGTAAAAGTATTATATCAGTATAAATCCTTATCTATCAACTAACAAAAAATTTTATTCCATATTGCACTAAAAGGGTTAGGGGTCTACTACCTTAAAGTAAATATGATCTGTACCCTGGTAGGAAATGGGACAAATTTTTATATACTTGAGTTATGCTCTGTGGAAAGGGTTTTTAATGTATCTGCAAAAGGTATCGACCGAGATCAACCTGTGCAGACCTCACGGGCTGACCTTGGTCGGCACTTTTCGCTGTTGGTCAATTTTCTGTATGTCAAAGGACATATCTACTTCATGATTCAGTAGGTTGTTAAACAAAATGGATTTTATGAATCCATAAAGACATGTGTGTGATGACTTGCTTGATATAATGCATCACGGCAACGCATTACATACAACTTTGTTGAAACATATTGCTTATATATTTTTTATCTACGTTTACACAGGTGACTAGATTATGACATCGTCAAGTTTTAACAGCATTTGTGTACTCTCTGGTTGTAAAGATGTCTCTTTAATAAATTACTTCACGTCCGTCGCCCGATTTAGATATTTCATGTTGGAAGTAGAAACCTATGTGTTACCCATAAACGTCATATATTAAATTTTGAAAAAAAAAAAAAAATCAAAGTCCAAAACTGACAGACGTATATCTTAGCTTTGGAGTCAGATGTATTGATTGAAAAAGAAGTTCCTTCACAATCAATTCGCTTTTTTTCCCATACCGTAATTGGAATATACCAAAATTTATACAGAAAAGCTATTACAAAAGGTTTTTTCTTTATATAGTTCTTAAACAATTTTGGTAGATGAATAATTCCTCTCCAGTGCTTCGTCTGAATCAGCCGTCTACTTTGGTCACATAAAAAGATATATATATAATCTGACATGAGTTTGCGTTGAGATAAAAATTTATTAAACGAGTCTAGGGAAAATGTTATTAAGCGAGCCTTTGGCGAGCTTAATAACATTTTTTCTTGACGAGTTTAATAAAAATTTTATCTCATACGCCAACGAATGTCAGATTCTTTTTATCACATAACGATATTTCACAAATCATAGATAAGAAGATGCAAAACCATCTATATATACACACGCGGTAATATCCATAAAACCCATTCACCCCTTTGAAATACGTACAAAATGACGTCAAAAATGACGTCACACAATTGTGATATTAAACGTGTATGAGATAAGAAAATTCGTAATGGGTATATTACACAGAAAATAAGGGAGATTATGTGATAAATAAATTTCATCATGGACTTGGCATAACCTTTCATGTAATCAACCCTTCACCACCCTTTACCACGAAATCCCGAGTTTGAAAGATTTTAACCCTTATCTTGCTAAATAAATAAAATGAAACTTTGAAGCCGATAGTAAAAACTCGACTAATGATATTTCAAATTCATTTTTTGGATAATGAATATCTCCTTATCGGACAGTGTAGATCCAAGATCAGACTGCACGTTCTGTGCAGTCTGATCTTGATCTACACTGTCCGGAAAAGGTCAGTGAGTCGCGATTAGCAGCCTAGGGGTTAAGACCTTGAGGAAGAAGGCTCGTAAAATGTTTGTGGTTAAAAAGAGAAATGCTAGTTACGAGCATTTTCTTCTTTTTCTCCATATGTTTTCTTTTATTCTTTCAAAGACAATCTCACAATTTGAACCGCATGTAATATGTCATCTTCGAATCATTTAGACTAGTCTAAAATTGTTTCGTTTTAGCGAAGCGTTAAGTCTTTGTTTCTGTCTTGATCTCTCTCCCATATCCAAATTGAGAAAGATAAGAGTTTGCCTTTTTTTTGCGTATTTTAATAAGAACTCTGTTCCAAGGTGGACCATCTAATAATAATAATAAAGCTCTAATTTTACTACATTTGGGAGCATTTTGGTTTATCACACGCTAAATATTTCTTGTCGGGAGATTTTAATTCTATCTCTTTGATTTAGGAACATGACAAACCGAACAGCGAAACGAATATAATGGAAAAGAGCATTTATAAAAAGGACCTAAATGTTACAAGCAGATTTAGCAACTTACACCACAAGTTGTCGAACTATCAAAATCCTTATGCGAATACTGTATTCTGATCTATGATCGACAATGTAGCATGAATAAGAAATTGTATGAGCATGCTCTGTGAAAAGGTAGAATAACGCAAATGCAAAAAGTATCGGCCCATGTCAACATGCATACTCTGCGCAAGCTGACTGAAGGTCGAAACCTTTTGCTATTGCTAAAATTTCTGCGATTCAAAAGACTACTCTTTCTTATGATTTAGCAGGTTTTTAGATGAAATCATGTTATGCAACGACTTGCTTGGTATTATGCATTTGGAGATGCATTAAGCCCCCTTTTCCAAGAGTGCTGCTCATACACAAGAACAGTTGGCCGTATTGTACCCAGAATCGACAGATAAGTCCTACAAATGTTTAATGAGGAATAGTGCACAGCATAATATTCCAAAAAGAAAGAGCTAAAGATTGACTTTTTTTTTTTTTAAATCAAATCTAAACTTGATATATATAGAAAATAAAATGTATTATCCCCCGCCGAAGGCGGAGGGATATAGTTTTAGCGTTGTCCGTCCGTCCGTCCATCCGTCCGTCCGTCAATACGTCCGTGTGTCCGTCCGAGACAATATCTCCAATACCATTGGACGGAATTTTGTGAAACTTTATACGTGTGTACAATAACCTATTCCTCCGATATACTTTTTTTTTGATTCGATGCAAAATGGCCGACTGGGAGTGATTTTGAGTTACGCGGTCGCGCAAATTTTTGAAAAGGTCTTTTCGGCGGGGGATATCATTTCAACGAAATTGCTTGTTACCACAAAAGTTTCTGACAAACAACAGCTCTTTCATAATCAAAGCGTTGAAAGTACTGGTATGGGATTTGTCAAGGAAGCCGTCGCGTGGAATTGATAATTATTTTAAAAAAAAGGGAACAACA
Source organism: Hippopus hippopus (assembly GCA_946811185.2). Taxonomy (NCBI): domain Eukaryota; kingdom Metazoa; phylum Mollusca; class Bivalvia; order Cardiida; family Cardiidae; genus Hippopus; species Hippopus hippopus. The sequence goes on from OX328097.1 coordinate 26,512,978, forward strand.
GAAATGTTATCCAAATATTTACTTGAAAGTCTACCTACTAACTAAAGAAAAAACCTTTCTCAGGAGGCAAGTGTAAAAGAATGTTAACTCTTATCTTGCATATCATGACCAAGGATATCCTTTTTGACAAGTGAAGACCAAAATAAGATTGCACATCCATGGAGTCTTATCTTTATTTACACTGTTCGTTTATAACTTGTAACATCAGGCCAACAATCCTATAAATATGAATAAACTGGTCAAAAAACAGGTATAAAGAAGACTACAGTATTTATTTAGCATGGTTGGAATTAAAAGTCAAATACCGACTTTCAGTCAGTCACAGTTATATTTTATTTCTTCTTTGTTAGCGTCTGTAAGGCAGTCACTAGCGACTCAGCGACTTGTTTGTAATCCATTGGACACAAGCTTGCACTGGTTTGAACATTGGCTCACCAACACGTACGTTGGTATAACTGAGTTCAATGAGTGAAAAGACATTATGAAAACATTTTTATTTTTAAAACTTTTCTCAGCTTAACAGTTAAGTGTATTGTGATATTTACACCAAAACTAAAAGTTTTTAAAATAATTTCACAAGAGACATCTTCAGAATACATTGATTTTTTGTGTACACAAGAAGCGAGGGAAAGAGACTCAATTAAAACAAATCATGACAACTTCGGAAGTTTTTTATAAAGGTATACTCTTGTAACGTAATGATGTTTTATAATACTGCTAGTAGTGTGAGGTCATTCCTGTGTAGACTGCCTCAGGAGATACAAATTCCTAGAGACAAATAAGTCTGAAGCAAACAAATGCTTTTCTACAACTTTTCGCTCATACAGATGACTTTTTACATGCATGCTGCAGGTAACAACTTTAAACAAAGTACTGCAAATATTGCAAGCCGGGTTACTGTAAGTTACACTCAAGTATTTCTGTCTGTAAGTATTCGTATTCATGCGCAACCCAATTGAGAAGCGTGTAATTTAGTTGGACGAACAAGCACAGGAACGAACTGGTTTTGGGACGAACAAGCCCGGAACGAGCGGTCAGAAGACAAAGATTGTGTGTATCATTGTGCCAATGGTAGGCTAAGAGCAGATTAAGCTATTTTCAAAAAAATAAGAAGTATTTCCACGATCGATGGCCAAATCTAGTTTATCTTAACACGCCATCTTCAATTATACAGCTGAGTAGTATCGAAACACTTATTTGTCTGAGAAAAATTGACTTAAATTGGGTTTACTTCCTTTGGTTTTGCACAAACTACGATACGTGATTTTCAAAATACCTTATTGAACTCATAGTGGCATAGTACCCACTGAGCATGAAAATATGAACTGTTGCCATGAAATACTGTTAAAATGGCCTCAATCTATTACCATTTTTCTATAACAGAAGGAGAGTAAAAAATTTTAGTCTGAAGTAAAGCATGTTACGTTGCAAGGTTTTTCAAAGTTTGTTTCAGGATAAAATACATAGTATTTATGTCAGGAAAAATATAATTTGCAACCAATGTACTTGTTCACTACAGTAGTCTCTCCTGCACATAAATTGTGGGAAAGCAGCCAGTGGCTTGGAAAGAAAATTGTGCGGAGTACTGATAAAAGAGGTGCACTGGCCTCCGTGATATAATTTAAATCATGTTGAAAACGGCGTTAAACACCAAACAAACAAACAATGAATCAATCAATCCTGCACATAAAAAAAAAAAAAGTCCCGAGGAAAAGGTTGTTTTTTTTTCATAAATTCTAAGGTAGAGTGTAAAACATGCTAAATTTAGAAATGCTCATTATGAGCAATTTCTATAACTAATAGGCTATTACATTTTCAAAAGGTGGCAATCTTGGCATCATGCATAATTTATCTCACCAAATTGTATAAGTTCATAATTGTATTGATTAGGGGTATTCGAAACGGGGACTTTCTCCAGGAGCATACACTATCAAGTTTGCTAAGAAGTGTATGGAACGGCGACAGAACAAGCAGCAGAAAGCTTCCTTGCATGCAAAAGTTTACTAAGGGAAACGATCTATATAAAAGTTCTTACGGTGTTCTGTGATAGATATCATTATGATTATAAGGAATATAGGATATATATTTTATCACGTTGGCTTTTGGTCATGTGAATGCGATACAGAAAGTATTGGCATTGTTAGGAACAAGAACCTAGCTTCCGTTTAAATCCTTGCAGCAAAATGTTTAAACAAAGTTGTAATGTATAACGCATTTATCTCTGCAAATAGAATGTATCTTTAGAAACGAACCTATCTGTATTTTTCTTGCTCATCATACGTTAAAGCACTACGATTAATAACACTTATTATTTCAGTGATGGCCGATCTTCATGCAAGACTTCAAAATCCAAATTTCCAGCGCTGGGTAAAATGTGCTTTGGCTCTTAAATTCGCGAGAACTGCGTGTCTGGAAATCGTTGAAAATGTGATCCGCAAATTTCACTGTAAAGTGACACAGAGAATCCCAAAAGGACAAAGTTGTTCCAGATGCGACAAAAATACTGTTGCTTCTTGTGAGAAGGATGTCTGTAACAAAATCAGGGACGAGATCATGCAACACAGCCGTCTTCAAACCATACCCTTTCACAATATGGATATAAGTAGATGGCAACATAGTCATTGGGAGATTGCCAAATGCTTTATTGCTGCATTTGGATATCGAGACAAAGAATCAGCCTTGGAGACAGACTTCAGCGGTATCATTAGTATTATCATCAACTATTCCGGTTTTCAAAACTATGTCAAAAGTGACTTAAGCAGTGACAACAACATTTTCAGAAAGGTAAGAGGAAATCCAGGCCAAATATCGCAATGCAAGCATTTTATGTTCATTTTCAGAGATGGACCAATGAAGTATGTAGTACAGGATGGCTTTTCCTTCTGTCTTTGGATGAGGCAGGGACTGTAATATGTTCAATAGTATCAAAACTTTTGTCAAACCACATCATATACATTTGCTAACTCTGGCAAAAGGGGGGTTAATGAATCTCTGAATAATTAAACAAAGCATGTCATCACACAATTATGGATCCATAAAATCCATTTTGCCTAACAACTTACTGAATCATGAGATAGAATGATCGTTTGATATGAAGAAAATTTACCAAAAGCAAAAAGATTCGAATCAGGTCAGCCTGCCTGGGTGTGCAGGCTGGAACAGGTCGATAAGTTTTGCAGATGCGTTAAATCCCCTTTTCACATAGCATTGCTCAAATGAATCAACAAGTTCTACTTAAAGTGCAAGCCTACAAACAAAGACTATCATTATAAAGCGCTGACGGCTGTACCATGTCGAAACAGCTAAGTCTTAAAACAGTAAAAATGATTTTATTAAGTTTTACTTTGTTTAAGTGTCATCCTTTTATTAGCCTGATGACTTAAATTGAGTAATCAAAATCGTTGCAAAATCATTATTGTGCGGACGACCGTTTTGATAATTCGGTGAGATGTCCAAAATACTGTGGAATCGTACCTTAAAAAATTGTAAAGCGTTTTTATTATACTGCAAAGAAATTTCTCGCAATCTGATTGGGTAATATGCCCCGTACGTCATGTACACTGGCAAAATCAACGTAAAAGCACTTTCCCTTTTGGGAGCCCCGTATACATGACTGCACTTTCAACATAACATCCAAAATGGCGGCGTCGACCGATACGAGCCGCCCACAAGACAAACATACGGAGTAGCCTGCACCATATAATTACTAGTGTTCCTTGATAGTTGTCATTAAAAAGGAAAGAATTAATTATTTTTTAAAATAAATGAATATAGTTGCGTGTATTATCATTTGTTGTCATTCTAAAACAAAATGTACGGGGTTAAAACGAGCCATCCCTTCGTCAGGTAAGCAAACTGTGAAGTGCCGAAACTCATATATTGTAACGTTAAAAGGATAACCTAATGGTCGTTTGAGGCAATTAATGGTCGTATACTTTTGTCAACAAATCATTAAAATGTATAGTTACTTACCTTGAAGTTGTTTGAATCCATGTTTGAATAAAAATACTTTGAATGTCTATCGCAGTAACATCATCAAGTTTACGCTCGTATGCATCAAACTGCACGTTTTACCAAGGTTTCTGTGACATCAGTTCTCAGTGACGTCAGTTTCCATTGAAATGGGGCACTCAGAAGGGAAATTCTATCATGTCAGCGTACTCAATTTGTGAGAACATAAAACGGGGAAATTTCGCTGAATACACGTTGGAATGGTAAAAGTTTACAGTATAATAAATTCGTTGTACGGTCAGGTGGCCTGCCACTCCGGTGGCGACATGATTCGCCACAGCCGTGAACAAGTTTCCAAGTCCCCTGCCACCTGACCCTACAACTAATAATGTCGACGACACAGTAAAAGATAAAGAAAATAAAAGTCTGTATATTCAATCGCACATTAAGTTTTTGTGGTATTTATCATTTTTTCATCAAATTTTAACGACTCACAGAGTATCAGTTATTTTTCTAGGTCAGGCAAGTTCGAAACCGAATAATGCACATTACCGAGTATGAACTGAGTGAAGAAGACATGAAAGCTAACTGCAACTTGATTATCAGTATGCTTCAAGACTTCAAGACCATCGATACAGCAGAATCTGTATCAAAGATTTTTGAGGTTTGTCTTTTAGCACGACAGTATACAGAGTTTTATACAAGAATATTTATCCCGTAAAGTGTGCATATTGTTAATGCAGTTAGTATATTTTATACGTTCCAAACTTTAATTTGGAATGATTCTCACGAAAAGATTATTTTTGAAAAACGTGTAACTCGATAACCGGAATTAAGTTTTATTACGTTCATGATAATTTTCTTGATTTATACATCATGTTTGCTTTTCACGGTCACGGGTTTTCTTCTGCATCTAAATCTTGAAGACAATACTCATATCCTACGACTGACTGTGTCGTTTTGTTATTGTTTTTTTGTTCCCGAAGACAATTTGATTGGTCCTTTGACACGCAGAAAATTGACTGATAGTAAATAGTTTCGACTTAGGTCAGCCTGCGTAGATATGTATATAGCATTTTAATTTTTGACATAATGAAGGTTTTATACGTTTTAATAGGAATATTAATATGAAATAAAAACAAACCCAATTGTTTTCAGCTACAACAGGCAACAACCTTTGACCCATTCAATGTGAGATCTAGTTTAGAAGAAGCTGCAGAGGCGCTGAAAATGATGAAACAAGATCTGGATGAAAATATTAAGGCCGCTAAAAGTTTGCTTGAAGAGGCAACAGAAGATGGGGTTGCGAAGATACAAGATGTGGTCGACATTTACGTTAAAGGTATGAGAAAATGGTCATTTCTTACACTATAATTATGATTCCATTTTAATGATTGATCGGTTTTTATATAGAATGTTGTAAAATGAAACACAGATGTTTTATAGTGTGTTCATGTTGATTTTTAATAGCATTTTGTAAGTTAAAGCAGCTAGCTTCGTTCTCACTTAAAAGGGTTCTAAAATTAATCTTACCGAAATGAGAGAAATGACGAAATGGATTTTGTAATGTGAATGATGTCCAAAGAATGGAATGGTAGCACATCAATATAATGCCTGTATAACAATAAACTTTGTTCTTCGTGGTCACTTAAATTAATCTGTGCAATCATATGTTTTGTCAACAGGACTGGATGACCAATTCAATGAAGCACACATGAAATTCTTAGAGATATGCAGGGAGACCTTGTTGGACATCGTCTCGAGTCACATTCAAAACCAAAAACCTGACTATGCGTCAGTCTGGAACCACAAAACATTTTTGGATTTCATAAGAAACGGACAAGGTATGGGACTGATGTTGCATCATCACAAAGAGGTGTTGTACCCAAGAGATGGAGAATCAGCCAAGGTATCCGAATGGGATCTTTCCTTATTAGCGTTTATCCTGATGATACCATGTCGCAGAAGTGTCAATAAGGAAACAGTGGACTTCGTTAACAAACTCAAAGTTGTGCGTGACAGTATTTTAGGGAACAAAGAGATACAGATGGAGAGCTTGAAACATCTTGTTAGACAAGCACCGGAGACACTCCAAGCCAAGATGCAAGAAATCACAGAATGCGATTTTCACCAAATTTCACGAGAAACACCGCCAAGGGATATTTTGAAAAACTGGCTATTGAATGACTTGAAAATTGATCTTCAAAGAAAATCACAAGGCAGGTGTCTTCTAGAAAGTAACAAGAACAACGAAGTAGAATTTTATTAGCTCGGCTATTTTCAAAGAAAAAGGCCGAGGTATTGTCGTAGCCCTGGCGCCGTCGTCGTCGTCGTTTGCGTCGTCGAGCAAAAACTTTGACATTTTGTCATAGCTCTTTCATTACTGAAGATATTATTTCAACCTTGGATAAGTTGTTGACTATCAAAAGGGGAATTTATACAAAAGGGGCAGGTAACCACCAAACTATTTTTGACACAGTTATGTCCCTTTCTCAACTTAGAAGTTTCACTGAAAATCAAGCACTTGCAGCCGAGCGTTGGCACCTGCATGCGGTGCTCTTGTTTACTTTTAGCCAGGTTTCTTATTTTCTACAGGTCTATGATGTGAAGGAAAATCTTTTTAATCAAAGATTTGGATGCTTAAGGTTTCATATAATACCAGAAATGACCGTTGGCCGTTTTGTCTGTTGATCTATGTCTACTAATCCTTGACTGTGCTTATCCGTCTTAATTAATCTATGGCTTAATTACATTTATTTTACACTGCCAATTTGTGTTTCAGACAATACAGCGCTCGAACTCCGACTGCAATATTTAGAAGAACGATTCAGTAGACTCATCGATGCTCTTCAATCTGCTCCCCAAGAAGTGAAACACCGAGTGAACGAAACTGAAAACAGTACGTCTCTTTTTTCAAACTTATGAGAGATACTCGACTACTTTTCTTGTATAAGTGTAAAATTGAGAATTTGTATAGTAAGTCATACATTGCCAAAAGGGGGTTTAATGCATCTCCGTGATGCATTATACTAAGCAAGTCAGCATATGGTTATGGAACCATAGAATCCACTTTTGTCGCACAACCAGCTGAATCCTGGGATAGACTGGTCCTTCGACATGCAGAAAATTAACCAATAGCAAAAAGTTTCATCAAGGATTGATACTTTTTTGCAAATTTATTAAACCCCCTTTTGCCAGAGCATAGCTCGAGTCCTTTTCTCGTGGATTAATTCGAGATTGGACTGCCATTTTAAAGATGTTCATCAAAAGCTGAAATCCTCGGTCGCTTGGTGAATACATGTGATCAAAATTTTAAATTACTGTTTTGACCGAGTAGATTTCTTTTAGTTAACTTTCTTTTCAGGAACGTACATCATTGTCAGACCTGATAATTTACCGCTTGATCGACATGGAGAGTTGGTAAAACTGATATCTCCTGAGACACAGCCAGAACTTCTGTACTCTCGCTTGAACAAAGAAATCGCGCCAAACCACGTTGAGTGGATAGGAGTTGGATGTATAATCCTAGAAATTACTTGTCCTACAGTAAAATCGCTCTTTTCATTTTGGAAACAATGCATCTCTGGTAAGATCCTTAAGGCTTTTGACAGCATCAAAGGCGCATGTCGAGAAAGGTTACAATGTGACTCACTTGAGTTCCAAATCCTTTTGACAGAGGCAGAAATGGAACGCTGTTTTAACAGTATCGGTAAATATTGCCATTTTTGTTTTTAGTAAGTGAGTGTATCAAATCGTTTGAAAGGATATTCAAATTAAAGATTCAAATCTCATCTTTAAACCAAAGAAACCTGCTTGCTTTCCATTAAGTTCTAATTTTATCTTAGCTTGACCACGCGGGCAATTCTTCTTTCATATTTTCTTTGTAGAGTACACTTACAAACTTGAAGTTAAGAAACTAGACGATGAACAGACTTTTGGCAAGATTGGTAAGAATATTTCTGAGTTTTCACATATTTTAGCTATACTTGAATATCTTAAGAGTTCGACGCGTAACTTTATTATGTGCGTAATCATTGGAATCGGTCCCACAATTTCGTTCTGATAAGTGACACAACAATATAGGTTTAATGTAGATTGACTATTTTCAGGATATACCTAAGTAGAATCTGGAGTGTTAATTTTTTAAGAACCAAATACCCCCAAAATAGGTTCTTCATTTGCTACGCAGTCTGATATACTGTTTCAACAACAGAAGCACTCTATAAGGACAATAAAAGAGGTCGGGATTGTGTTAGAAATTTAATTCTAATTTAGCATACAATTACATTTAATGAATATATAACGGATATTATTTAAATGAGGTCATACTTAGGCCTTGAAATTATCTGAAACGAAGAAATACGACAAAAAATCTTACCGTCAGAAAGGATAGAAGTCGTTGATACCAAAACTTTCATCTGCTATCTAGAACCCCTAGTATGACTGACTAAAGCAAACAAAACCAAAATTTGGTCACGTTTTATTGATCGAGTTTTCAGCATGTCAAAACTCATCTCATTTCCTTATCACCATGAAATGTTTATTTCATAGCCAGCAAACATTTAATATCATTAACTTTATTTGAGGTGTACAAAGTACGCAAAAGCCCACATCTTTGTCTAAGAAACAAACATTGTAATGAACTTAAACATTCTGATACTGTATCAAAGTTATTCAGCAGATGTCTCTGCTGAAGATCATTGTTTTGAAGTTTTAAGTTTAAGAAAACTTTTAACTTTGAAAGAGAAATGCGTTTTTAAAGGTTTGCTGCACCAACCCAGAAAACCCAAAAAACAAAATAAACAACAACAATAACCAAATTAACAGCAGCAAAGACGACTACATGTACTTAGCTTAGAAATAATTCTATTCTTACATCTAACTTTTTCAGATGTGACGAATTCGTCGGACGGAGTAGATTTCGATAGTCTACAAATACGGTATGTTCTTTATGTAATGATAGAGCGGCGGTCTAGATAAAGGGGGTTTATTGCATACCCGTGAAGCTATATCCGAAGCATATCATCACATAATCATGGTTCCAGGATCTGTAACATCCATTTTGTTTAGCAACCGACTAAATAATGTGCTAGACTGGTTCATTGACATGCAGAAAATTGACTAATAGCAAAGATTTTGACTTGGGTCAGCCTGGGCAGACTGACCTGGATCAAAAGTTTTTTTTTCTTCCAAATGCATGACTCATATAAGAGTAAAAATGCTTAGAGATAGATGAAAGCATAGACCTCTGAAACTCGACTGGTCTATCAAGGGATAACGAAATTTTCATTATCGGACACTGTTACTATAAATAGCACATTGACGATTCCCTCTTTAAGGTATATAGTAAGACAAGGTATGCAACGAAATCAAAGAAAATTTGACACTCGTCCCCTTTCAGAGATAACATTTAAACGAAAAGAACGTAGTTACCGGTGAAGATGGGTTCATAAATGATTTATCTTCTGTACCCTGACCTTCATAAGTTCCAAATGACTCTTGCCATCAAGCAATAGCTCCCAACAGCCAATAATAATTTAACTTTTTTTTTTTAAACCTAGATCGAAAATTTTTTTGTGGCTGTATTGGTGAAATTATTAAATTAATATTTCGTCTTATATAATTTATCTTTTCATCTAATTCAGTATCATGATTTTCATCTCCCATTTCGCATATTTTGAAATGCATTTTTACTGTTCATTGGTCAAAAACTTTGGCGCGTCTTTTGATAGCAAATTCACTTGAGTTATTATTCGCTGCGTCATAATGAATTGTTTGACCTCAGAGCAAGGCGATCCGAAAAATGTGGAAGCTTTTTATTTTTTTTGAGATGAGAGGTATTGCTTGATGGTAAGACCCGTTTGAAACTTTAGAGGGTCAGGGTACAGAAGAAAAATCATTTGTGAATCCATCTGCATCAGTAATTAGGTTTATTTTTCCATTTTCTGTTAAATATTATCTCTGAAAAGGGACGGGGGTCAATTTTTTTTTCGATTTCGTTGCACACCTTGTCTTACTATATACGATATAGGGGGAGTCGCCATTGTGCTATTTACAGAAATACGGTGTTAATAGAAATTTTAGTATAATCCGTGATATACAGGCGATGCAGCAATGTGCTATAAGTGTTCGATGATCGACCAAAGAAAAATTTAATGTTCCGTGATAGACTAATAGAGCTTCAAAGGCCTGTGATGAAAGATAAAGCGCTATTCATTGTACATAGTATAATCGAAGTCTGACTGTTTCCTTAATACTAAAACACTGTTGTTTTAAAATTTCATTAAATGTTTGCATTACTATGACAGGACGATGAAGCAGGTTTGGAAACACACTTTATCAATAATATAACGAATGCAGGTATATATATTCGGAATCTTTGGATAGATGCTTTGAATACCTGCTTTTCGTAATTCATAGTAAAGTGAAGATTGGTCATCAAAACGGCAGGTAAAATTGTCTAGAAGTAAATCATATGATTCAAGGATTTGGAAGAATAAGCTAGTTTCGAGAAACAGACGTAATTTGCAAGAAAACAATAATATTTTTAATGATTCTAAAACGAGCCGGTGTAACTATATGTAAAATCTTTTCGTATTTTGTAGAGATCAAGGCTTGATCTTGAGTCATCAAAGATTTGTAAGTAAATTGTTGTCGTCTTGCATCTGTGCGAGAGAATCTTTGCAAATATTTAATTTTTCATGTAACATCTTTAACATCATTTGTCACAATAGTGATGCATGTGAGAATAGTAGTCAGTGACTTGGAAAGTCACTTCTAAACAATAAGAAAAAATAAAAAAGGCACCTATCCGTGCTTATATCCTCAAAAAACATTGATGAAGATCACTGTGGAAGTTATTCTTTAAAGGAAAAAAGGATAAAAGCTCAGCAGACATAGTGAGAAAAGGAGAAATTGCGCAGCAGGACCGATTTCTCCTTTTCCCACAATAATTTTGAAAGTGGAAACAGCTAGACTTCCACAGCCTTAAATTTCATGCTTTTGTTTGCTTGTTTGATGTGTAACGCCGTGTTAACATTATTTCAAATATTTCACGCTGACATTTCACACATCCATTTTTTTACTATTTACTAATACTACCCGAAATAAGTGCTACTTATTTTAGTGCACCAATAGTATTACCATATGTGCGAAAAATACATAGGTGCACTTTTGATTCACTATCCATGACAAAAAAAAAACATGCGCACAAACATTTGTGATATACGTCATTAATGACAGGTTTATCGAGTTTGAGTTATACAACCCAATACATATGAGCCGTGCTCTGGCAAAAGGGGGCTTAATGCATCTCCGTTATACACATAATTATGGATCCATAGGAGCCACTTTTTTCAATAACCGACTTAATCATGATGTAGATTGGTCCTTTGACATACAGAAAATTGACCAATAGGGAAAAGTTTCGACCCAGGTCAGCCTGCGCGGACTGCGCAGGCTGACCTGGGTCGATACTTTTCGCAGATGCTTTAAGCCCCCTTTTCACAGAGCACGGCTCATATGTATACCGGTACCAGCACCCCAGCCATTTGTAAGCATTTTTCATCTATGTCTAAACTGGAATGGTAAAAAGTCGGTACATTTAGCATATTCTATTGTAATTTGTCTTCGAACTGGTACAACTGTTACAAAGTACCGTGTAAATGGATAAATTTTAAAGAAACATCTACACTCGTTTTTCGGCCAGTTTTTTAACCCATTTCATCTTTATTTTATGAAACTATAACCATTACTGATTTTTATTTTTTCATGCTAGATGTTGTCTCTGATGGTTGCAAGGTTGCGCAGATTACGACCGATAGAAATAGCATACAATTTTTTACGGCCTTCAAAGAAATTACTGTTGTCGTTTTTAAATCGGTTTTAAATCGAAGAGAAAGCCCTAAGATTGTATCCTTTACACCATATATAGCGGTAATTTATCTATGTTTATATAACTGACTTACTTCTGAACCATTCTACACAGTATCAAACGGTTTAGCAAATCAAAAGTTGTGTTTCTTTCTAAATCTAGAACTTTACTTGAATAAGAGTCTAGATTAGACTTGTATAATGGAACTAAAATAAAAATTGTTGGTTAATACAGACCCAGGTCAACAAAATGATGCTTTGTTCCAGGAGAGTATGAAGACCAGTAAACCAATCTGTGCTGGAGTTACCACTGATACCATTTCATTACAATGGGAGGTGCCTAAATACGACGGAAGTATATCGTACCTCATTCGGTATAAAAAGACAACAGAGACGAGTTGGAAATATTTTGAACAACCAAACAAAGCGTATGTAACAATAGAAGGGCTAACGCCGGGCTTCTCCTACATATTTCAAGTCCGAGCTATACATGATGATTTTGAGGGTCCATACAGCGCCATAAGCGATGAAATGAAAACACGGCCCTCTCTTAAGAAAGTGTTGCAACCTGCCATAATAAAAGAGGAAGACGGGACACCATCCACATGCTATATACAGGGTCAGTTAAATGAGAAGGGTACAAACGTAGAGGCAAAAACAAGGAAAATTGAAATAGGTCAGTATAAAACACATACACAAAAAGATACACAGTTTATTGGTCATACCTACTTGTAATCCTGAACATAAAAGATTGAATAAACTTCTGATTCGTTATGTATGTTATCATTTATGTATGTTATCAAAGTATGTCTGATTTTCTTCTAGGTAATAAGCCAGCACTCAAGGAAAAGGAGAAAACGGTTCTGCTTGTTGGAAATACTGAGGTAGGAAAGAGCAGAATGGTCAATTGGATGGTAAACTATGTCGCCGGTATTTCCTGGAAAGACGCCTTCCGTTTTAAACTACAACACCCAAACGACAGACATGTAGAACAGGTATCTATAATTTCATTGTTATCATCTCGTTTATCAAATTCAACAAATTTGTAGACCTGTGCAATTTGAAAGCATTCGCAGACAGACGGTAACTAAAATACGGCTAAAATTATGCGATTTGTCCTTGAAAAAGTAGAAAACATCACACGATGGGAAAAAGAGAAAATGCTGATTACAAGCTATTTCTTCTTTTCCCCACATTGTTTAAAAAAGCCCTTCTCCTCAGGGTCGTTAGAACACGGGATTGTTTAGAAAAGGGTTAAAGCTTCGATATCACGTGCTTTGAAACTCGCGATGCATCTAAGAAAGTTCTGAAACCATACAAAACGAATTGAAAAAAATCTAATTACACAATCGTCAAAAGAAATTTTCTGTGATACTTTTTTAACTATTGTGGAGTGTCTTCCCTCACGTCTTGTTTTGAATCTCTTACGGGGATGCAAAATTAGCTCTGACGGGTCCCTTTCACTTTGTTTTAAGCAAACGACGAAAAAGTTTGCGATCTGAACTTCAAGTAAAGTCATAATCATATGCTCTCCTTAATTGCGCAGGCTCAACAAGATCTTGATTGGATAACATGCACCACGATATATTCGGAAGGAAGCCGACTGGACTATCAACTCAACATCGTTGATACACCAGGATTTGAAAATTCGCCACACAAGGACGACAAACTTATAGATCGACTGGAGAGACTTTTCAAAGCAGAGGGAGAAGACGGTCTCTTGTACATAGATGCAGTATGCTTCATTATAAAGGCAGCAGATGTTAGGCTTTCGAAAGCATTAAAGGAATTTTACAAGACTCTTCTCAAGACGTTTCGAGAGGACATAGTTGGAAACATATGTATTTTCTTTACATATGCTGATGATCAAAGTCCGATGGTACTGGAAGAAATGAAAAATATTGGGATACCAACCAGCGTATACTATTCATTCAACAACAATTGTCTATTTGCAGATAACATCAATACCAGCAAATTCAGTATTTCACAGTTGAGTTGGGACATGGGAACTGACAGTTTACAGAGGTTCTTTAAATTTCTAGAAACAGTGAATGTAAAAAGCCTGCAGCACGAGAGACCCTTACTGTTGGTGAGACAAAGACTTGAGGCAATAATTAGTGGTCTCCAACCAAAAATAGACGCTGGGTTGAACAAGTTTTATGAGTTACGTGAGGAGATCATAATTTTGAGACAAAACAAAGAGGAAATCCTGGCAAACAAAACATTTGAATACAAAGTTGAGGAGACAAGACAAATAAAGACACAGCTTCCAGCCGGACGGCATATGACCACTTGCTTGAACTGCAACAGAACATGCCATGACAACTGTTCCTACGGTAATGATGAATCAAAGAGAAAATGCTGTGTTATGGACATCGAAGGAAACTGCACCGTGTGTGATGACAAATGCTCTTGGCAACATCATCATAACACGAAATACACATTTTCTTTTGTCACAGAAATGGTAAAGAGGAAGCCATATTCAATTCTAAAATTTGCAGATAATCCAGGATCTGAAAAGAAGATTTTGGAAAAGGCTTTGGAAAAGTTGGAAACAGATATCACAGAGTTATATGAATCGGTCGGAGGCATGATAGAAACCATAAACAGCTGCAGTAACAGACTTAAAGAAATAATTCGCCAGTATAAACCATTGGCACTATCAGATCACATCGACTTGCTGCTCAAAAGAGAAGATGAACAAAGAAGGGAAGGGTATAGAAAGAGGATTGAAATATTACAATCATTCAAAGACAGAAAGCTGCAGTCGACAAAGAGTGACTCTGTTGCGCAAGGGTTTAAGAGGCAAGGCGACTGGAAACATGTGGCAGGTCTTTTTGCGTAAGGAAAAACAAATAACAATTAACTGTACATGTGTTTGTTACAGCCAAATCGGCGTTTGTATTAAAACCATTTTACCAATCGAAGAAAGAGGAGTTATACACGTACTTTTAATTTTTTCGAAACTTCCCGGCAAGAATGACTTAAAGGTCGGGATAAAAATGTATTTATATATTTTTTGTTTTCATGATTTAAGGATATGCACCCAGTATTTTTTTCTGTGAGTTCTAACACTGACGTTGTTTGTTCTTTTTTGATTATATAGCTACATTAGATGTTTTTCGCTGATGTAATATTTCCAACGTCCTCTTTACAATTTACGAAGCACTATGGGTTTATTTTTACCATATGTTTTATAAAGAGTGCTTTGTATTGTAAAGATGTTGTTAGTGTTTGAGAAGGGTCGCACTGCCAGTTAACCCATGGACCAATTTTAAATGGATGAGCCGAACAATGTAAGAAAACCAAACAGAGTTTTAACCCATATCAAACATTACGAACATAACAGGCAAATCTTGTCCACTCTGTACATCTGTAGAAGGTTATTCCACAATTTGATTACGCTAATGATGAACCTTATTAGGGGCATAGCTGCCTGTACACAAAAAACGCAGTTGTGCACACAGTAAAAAAAAAAAAAAATGCGCAAAACGTCTGAAGAGGCCACCAAAATGCTTCTACATTTCAAAAATGTTTTGGAGGAGAATCTCCAGACCCACTTGTGAAACCCCACTCCACTCTCGCCTCGGGTAATAGCTTCGGTATTACTTTAAAGTACACTTTATTTTGAGCTTGTGCGTCCCCGCTTATGATCCGCGTAACTCATGGGATGGTTGGAAATTAGAAGTGGACAAATTTGATGTTTGTTTAAGCCTTGATCCATTACAACTTCTGAGATGAACATAATGTATCATTACAATATGTTATTATTAATAGAATTTAGTAACATTTTCCACTGAAAATGGTGTAATATCAGTGTGATTTGTGGATTTGTATGTCAACGCGAGGGCAGATGGTGCAGGGTAAGCGGCTGATATCTGGTATCCTGTCCGTTAATATTTATTCTACATCTATATAGCAACAGAACCCTCGCCCGTTCTCTAAACATCCTGTTTAAAGAATGACTTTATCAGTCCGTGAAACGCTAGCGGACAGATCTTTAGAACAAGGGGCAATTATTGAATTGAAAAACCAGCAAAGAAACGGTAAAGGGAAAGTTTGTCGGGCAAGGCGGAGGAATTTATCTGGTGAACCGAGGCCGATAAACTTTCCCAGCCATCTATTCTATTTATCCTGTATCTCATTTATAATTCATAAATTATAGCCACCTCGAAAACTCCCCTCGGGCTAAAGCCCTCATGGCAGATATCAAGGTGGCGCGCCATCATCAGCTGTGTAATAACCTCTTTATTATACTGCAAAGAAATTTCTCGCGATCTGATTGGATAATATACCCCGTACATACAAGTTATGTACACTGGCAAAATCCACGTAAATTTAAGCAGTTTCTCTTTTTAAAGCCCTGTATACATGACTACACTTTCAAAACAACATCAAAAATGGCGGCGTCGACCGATACGAGCCGCCCACAAGACAAACATAATGAGTAGCCTGCACCGTATTATTTCTAGCTTCCCTTGCTGGTTGTCATTAAAGCGGAAAGAATGGATTATTTTTGAAAATAAATGAATATAGTTACAAAATTATCGTTTTTTGTCATTCTAAGACAAATACACGGGGTTAAAACGAACCATCCCTTCGTCAGGTAAGCAAATTGTGAAGGGTCGAAACTCATTCATTTCAATGTTAAAAGGATAACCAAATTGTCGTTTGTGGTAACTAATGGTCTCTTACTTTTTGACAACAAATCATTAAAATGCATAGTTACTTACCTTGAAGTTGTTTAAATCCATGTTTAAATAAAAGTATGACAAATTTCTATCGCAGAGACATCATCAAGTTCATCCACCAAACTGCACGTTTTACCAAGGTTTCAGTGACGTCAGTTCTCAGTGACGTCAATTTTCATTGAATTGGGGCACTCAAATGGGAAATTCTATGTCGTCAGCGCACTCAATTCGTGAGTACATAAACGGGGAAATTTCGCTGAATACACATTGGAATGGTAAAACTTTGCAGTATAATAATTTAGTTGTACGGTCAGGTGACCGGGGACTTGAAAACTTGTTCACGGCTGTGGCGAATCATGTCGCCACCTCGGCTTCGGATCGGGGCGACATGATTTGCCACAGCCGTTTCCAAGTTCCCTGCCACCAGACCTTACAATAATATACTTCCGAGTGCTCTAGACGCAGCTGGGGTTAGGCTTGGTATAAGTTCTTAGGTTACACGTCATGAACTGTAACAACAGTTCTTACCAGCTGAAATAAATCTATTCAGTATGAAAGTTTTTCTGTACCAGAACATCAGCGGAATTGACTTGTGTGGGGTGTTGTTGATCGTTTTTTGGCTTTATTTCTCTCCATTTTGTGAAAGATCTAAATATTTTCATTGCTTGTGTGTGTGTGTGTGTGTGTGTGTGTGTGTGTTTGTGTGTGTTTTTTTTTCGCACAATCTTATGCTACACATGACGTGCAAAGTCAGTTCAATCAGAATATATCTAAATTTTGAGCTGACAGAACGCTTTTTTAACACAATTTTGATCCACTGAATGGGTTTTTTGCGTTTTTTTTTTAATGCTAGGTCTCACTTGATAAGATAGTCTAATACTTGGGTGTGCAAAGAGACAAAGAAATATGAACACATACTCCTTGAGAAAAGTCATCACAACTAAGCAAAGGTACGACTTCCTGAGTTGTATTTTTTAAGTTAGAACTCAATCCACGACCTTAAGTGTAAATGCTCTTAGCGTTACAATATTAACGGGATGGGGGGGGAGTCCCCGATTGGGGTGGGGGGAGTCCCCGAGGGGCAACTGTTCCTTGTGTATAGTAATCAAAACTAAACAAAAACACGAGTATCTAAGTGGGATTTTGAGGTCGAAACTCCATCTATAAACTCATGGGGTTACTGTTCTCAGCGTTCCAATAATTGCTGTGAGAAGGAAAGAGAATATTTAAAGGCTGAAAAGCGATATCACAAAAAAGGGCATACATCCGAAAGAAAGAATTGATTAAAAAAAATATTCTGTAGTTAGATCTATCCTTTTTCCACCTAAATACCAAAATGATCAATAATTCTTCTGCTAGTATGATCTTTGTTTTTGCTCAAACGACGTCAAATCGACGTCGGACAGATATTGCACATTACGTCATCGTTTTAACGTTACTTACATGCTTTTTTTCTTTTTTTCATAAACCTATGTTAAATTAACACCGGACTAATAAATTAAAATCTTTTTCTGTGTTTCATTTTTTTTTTTTTTTTTAAATCTGAACTACTGTTGGATTTAATTTTGTTGCTGAAAGCAAGAAAGCATTTAAAACTAGATCTACATGTATGTATTTCACCGTAACCACTTTATGATTGTTTTCTGTCATTATTAAAGGATTTTTTTTTTACATCCTTGTTCACTCAATATTCTTAAAGTTCTTACAAATGCAAGCTCATAACGCAATATGATAAAATCCAACATCTGTATAGCTTAAAGAAGCACGAAGCTTTTATGATCGTGCTCTTCGTCATCCGGCGTGTTTCGTCCTTCAAGCGACATCAACTTTTACTGTGCATACGCTCTAGAGACTACTTTTTCAGTCATGAAAATTGGTCAGAATGGTTGTCTTAGTTATATCTCGAATGAGTTCGAAGTGGGTTATGTCGGGTAATCTGGCCCTAATCTTTGAAAAAAACCTTGTATACGCTCTGAAGGCCACTTTTTTTTTGTTCAGTTCTTATGAAATTTAGTCGAAATGTTTGTGTAGATGATATCTTTGACGAGATTGAAAATGGGTAACATACTGTCGAAACGTAGGTCACCCGGCCGATTCTTGAAAAAAAAAAAAAACTTGTGTACACACTAGATACCACAAGTTTAGTTCAATACTAATGAAAGCTTGACAGAGTGTTTGTCTCGATGATACCTTAGACGAGCTTTTAAATAGGTCACGTCATTCTAAAACCTTGGAAACCAGGTCAAATCTTTGAAAAACCTTTTGTATACTCTAGGGTCAACATTCTCTGTCCAGAAATCATACTTGACAAGTTTATGAGAATGTTTGTCTTGTTCATAACTCAAATGGGTCTAAAAATGGGTCACGTAGGGTCAAAAACTAGGTAAACACGTCAAGTTTTTGAAAAACATTGTGTAAACGCTGGGGGCCAAATTTTCTGTTTATGTCCAATACTCATGGAAATTGGGCAGAATGCTTGTCTTGATGATATCTCAAACGAGTTTAAAACCTTTAAACCTTTAAAAATCATTGTGTACGCTCTAGAGCAGACATTTTCGGTCAAATACTCATGAAACTTGGTCAAAATGTAAGTATTGGTGATATCTCGGACGATTTTGAAATGGGTCAAGAATAGCCAAAAACTAGGTCACTGGGTACACTCTTGATGTTAAATTTTCATTCCAATAGTCATGAAAGTAGATGTGAATATTGACTTCATCGATTTTAAAATGAGTCACGTCAGGCCTAACACTAGGTCACCAGATCAAATCTTTGAAAAATCCTTGTGCATGCTCTAGATGCCACATTTTCTGTCAAGTTCTCTTGAAAGTTGGTTAGAATGTTGTCTTGATGATATGTCGAATGAGTTTGGAAATGGGTAGGGTCAAAATGTAGGTCATGGAGACAAATTCTAGAATAAGCTTGTGAACAGTCATGTGACCAAATTATTCTTATACTTAAAGTTTGGCTGAATGCTTATCTTGATATCTGGGAAGAGATTCGAAATGATTCATGTTGTGTCAAAAAGGCTAGAGTGGGCGACCTTAGGGCCTAATAAACGGCGACAGAAAGCAAATCAATTTTTCAAATATAATTTGTATCCAGCCCTTTATCATCTTTTCACTGTAAAAATGACGAACGAGCGGTAAATGTATGGATCCTCTAATGTCCGTATTTACCAACTAGTCTTAGGAACATTCTTAGTCTTGTTCTCAAGAATTTCTAGATTTGAAAGTAACAAAACTTCTGAATAGCTAAACCAAATAGTTTAGCCAATCAGAAGTCGTGTTACTTTCTTAATCTAGAATAGGAAAAAGAATGAAACTGAGATTGGTTGGTGATTATGAATCCATAACTTCAAGAAGGACAACCGTTCTCCAATTGGTTTATAGCTTTTCAGTTTCATTTTCTATTTCACACACAGACGAAGAAGATTGGGGATGAGCAGGGGCCAAGCCCTTCCAATAGCTCTGGGAGAGACATAAGGTTGTATTTACCCTTATTCCATTTTAAATACATATAATATCATTTTTTTCAACATAGTTTATTCAGTTTTTCGCCCGAGAAAAAATGCTGGCCTCAAATGCCACATTTTTCCTCCATCTTTGTATACTTTACATCTTAATCAGGTAAATCTTTGCCAAACAATCACGTGTTTGAAGATTTTAAAAAAATTGTAAGTAAAGTAGAAAATACGCGTAACCAGCATTTTCTCTTTTTCCTGTTTTTCTACCCAGTGGAAAAAAACCTTCAATCATTTGAAGCACCTCTAATTTGTTGTCTGCATTTGCTTGAAATTTGTAAAGTCAATAATTTTGTCGTTAGGTAAAGAGTAAAACCGTTACTCGAAATGCTATTTTAAGTCCTATCGAGACAAAAAAAAAAAAGCTTAAAACAGAATATAAAACAGTGGGAAAAGATGCAAGTGCTAGTTACAAGAAATCGCTTAGTCTTCCTCTGTATTTTTTAACCCATTACCACACAATCCCTACTTTTGAGGACCCTGAGAAAGAAGCCTTTAGAAAACATTGTGGGAAAAGGAGAAAATGCTGGTAACCAGCATTTTCTCCTTTTCCCACAATGTTTTCTACCCTTCACAAAACAAATTTCAAATTTTCAGTCACTTTTATTTTGGTCGTCTGCAAATGCTTTCGATTTGGACAAGCCTAAGATATTGTCGTTTGGTAAAGAGTTAAAAGCTGCCACAGGATGTAAGATTTGACCGTAAAAGTCGCACTTGTGTACTAGTGTTGTTATTAAAGTATCATAGAGTCTCCGAACCGAGGTATAAAGTGCAGAAAGACGGCTTCGATAATTGTTCAAACTTCTTTTCAAGTGAATAGCATTTCCATGTCACAGAAATATTTATATAGAGGTTTCCAGCCGAGTCAAAGGATTGTTTTCGTTGAACCTTGCAATCGGCTATCGGAAACTGGTTTCATATTTACCAGCTATTCTTAATTTCATTCTTTGTCCATTCTAGATAAAGTAACACAACTTCTGACTGGCTAATCATTTGGTTTAGCCAGTCAGAAGTTGTGTTACTTTCAAATTCAGAAAATTCTTGATAATAAGACTAAGAATGTTCTTAGGAATGAGCGTGAATACGTCATTCTTTATCTAGATCTAGAAAGTAACACAACTTCTGATTGGCTAAACCATTTGGTTTAGCCAATCAGAAGTTGAGTCACTTTCAAAATCAGAAAACTCTTGAGAATTAGACTAAGAATGTTCTTAAGAATGGTTGGTGAATACGTACCCGGGATCGAATCGGAATGACTTTGGTGTTGCCCATTGAAAACGTCTTCCCTATACTTCCAATTATCTTAAGAATAGTATAGAATACACAGGAAGGGGAAATTTCATCGATTCTAAGGCCATCACTTTGGCTTTTTATCTGTCTCAGTGCAGCTTTACGCGAAGCCAAGTAACATAAATAGTATCTGGATAGCTATATTTTGACTTTCTAAACTCGAAAGAAACGCAATTTCTGGTGGGCTTAATAATGTAGTTTTACCGATAAGAAAATTTTTCTCGCTTTAGAATCAGAAATAGAATATTTGGTTAATAAAAACCCATGACATTTTGGTATGCCCTGTCCATAGTCGAGAATGTAATAGTGCACAGTGACCGTAATGGTTTGAAGTAGATAGTAATAGTTTGAAAATGGTTCGATGGACAAAGCTCATTCCGTTCTAATAGCATTTCTCTATCATACATATGAGCCATGCTCTGTGAAAAGGGAGCTTAATGCATCTGCGAAAAGTATCGACCCAGGTCAGCCTGGTCAGACCTGGGCCGAAACTTGTCACTTTTGGTCAATTTTCTGTGTGTCCAAGGACTAGTCTACCTCATGATTTAACGGTTGTCAAAAAAAGTGGTCATTATAGATCCGTAATCATGTGCTGACTTGCTTGGTATCATGTATCACGGAGATGCATTAAGTCTCCCTTTGCCAAAACACGGCTCATATCTTATAATAGGTCCGTCCGTCTGTTCGTTCGTCCTTCTATCCATATCCTTATCACAAACAAGTTCATCCATTCATCAGTCGTACAATACATGGACTAAAATTAAAACTAAACAAAAGAGTTACTTAATACTTACATTATTCCTTTTATATAGCGGCCTTTGGCCTAAAATACAGTATTATACATCAACAAAAAATGATGTTGTAACCCCCCCTCCTACACGCACGCACACATGCACGCACATTTCCTATATTACACTACACATAGGGTATTTTTAAAAAGTCAATTGCACAAGTTACATGTTATTTTCCAAAAAAAAAAGTGGTATTCAATGAACTTTACACCATATGAAAGCAAAATAACTATACAAGTTAAAAGACTGGTGTGGTAAAATATGTTAATGATATGTTTATGCGTAGTTATGTGTAGTCTGGTCTTGATCAATACCGTCCACAATGACCCTCGTTGTCGCCTATTGCACTAAAAGGGTTAAGACAATTTTACTGGCCAATGTAGATCAAGATCAGACTGCATCTCTGATCTACACTGTCCACTTCTTTATTTTAGATTAAGTCAAAACAGTCTCTTCATCTTGCAGTGGAACCATATTTATAGCCGATGAAAAAGTGTAATTTATATACTTAGTAGTGAAAGAGTTAACGACGATTCCGTAAGTTTGTTGCCGATGAAGAACACTACACTTTAGTATCTCTTGTTTGCAGCCATTCCAGAGAAATTGACCACAAAGAAAGATGGCGGGTTGAATGTACGTGCATATCCCAGCATGCCTCGTTTTAACCACTTCCAGGAACCTCGTATTGCTTTCCGTGTACGTTTAACGACCTGGAAAAAAAAAGGGAGTGAGCATTTTAAAACAAAAGAGCTGCAAGCAATGCCGAATTTCCTTCTCGCAAGCAATTTTGAGTCCGGTTAGATTTTCTTTCCCGGACAGTGGAGATCAAGATCAGACTGCAGTAAAAGTGCAGTTTGATCTTCGATCAACAATGTCCTTTATTGTGTGAGATATTCTTAAAAAACTATCTTCAAATTGCAATGTTTTGATTTTTTGCCTGAAAAAAAAAATTTGATACCTTTAGCAGCCAATGATTTACCAAAAGTGAAAACGAAAAATATCTTAAAAAAATCAAAGATATCGGCGGAAAATTGCCCGCAATTAGGCTGGAAGGGGCCCTCAAAATAAACATACATGTATCCACATTTTTTTTTTACCAATCGCTAGTTTCTATTTATTCATTTGATTACGCTCGTATATGAAGACCAAGATGTCAAAGTCAAAAGCCACCGCATTCAACTATGCAAAAAAAAAGATTGCTGTGTATGTTTTAATTTTAAAAGTATTTTCTTTTCATTATCCAGAGTAACGTTTTGTTTACATATGCGGTAATCTTCATTGCTACATGTACTTTAAGAACTGATGTAAATGGCCGATAAAAAACCTTACAAGGGCGGAGTTAAAACCTTCAACCTGCTGGTCTGTAAGCAAATATTTTGCCTCGTTAAGTTACTACAGATAACCCTGAAATAAAATAGTATAAGCGCCAATTTCAACTAGACATGGCTAGATTGATTTGTGTAAATGATATGAGCAACACTGTGTGAAAAGGGGGTTTAATGTATCTGCAAAAAGTATTGATCCAGGTCAGCCTGCGCAGTCCGCGCAGGTTGACCTGGATCGAAACTTTTTGCTAAGAAAATATTACTGCATGTCCAAGGACCATACTATCTCATGATTCAGTCGGTTGTGAGGTAAATTGGATTTTATAGATCCATAATTTTGTGATAACATGCATGGCACAATGAATAACGGAGATGCATTAAACCCCGCTTTCCCAGAGCACGGTTCATATGTTATTTGTTATACTTGTTCAAATCACAATCTGAAGATTTGATCAAGGTTAGAATCACAATTTGAAATGATTATGTATGTCCGCTATCTGCAATCTTCTTTTAGAAAATTATGTGAAAGATAATCTTCTGTCTGTTGTCTTTAAAATCCCTTGAGGAGGTCTTGAAAAATGAGACCATAAACCAAGGTCCTCTTGTGTCTTTACCCTTTACTACACGCTAAAATTTGGACTCATTAAAATTGAAAGCATTTGCAGACGACAATTCTGATGTGTATAGAATCGTGATATTTTTCTGTGGAAGGATAGAAAACGTTGTGGAAAAAGGAGAAAATGCTGGTTACCAGCATTTTCTCCTTTTTCCGCAATGTTTTCCAAAGCTTTATTCTTCAGGGTCGTTTAAACTCGGGATTGTACGGTAAAGGGTTAAAACTCTTATTTAACCATTTACCAAATGACAAAATTTTGGACTTGTCCAAATTGGAAGCAATTGCAGACGACAATTTAAGTATGACTTAACCAATGGGATTGCCTTTGGAAGGGTAGAAAGCATTGTGGGAAAAGTAGAAAATACTGGTACCAGCATTTCCTCCTTGTCCAAAAGTGTTTTCGAAAGCTTTCATTTGCATGGTCGTTAAAACTAGGGATTGTTTGGTAAAGGGTTAAACCTTTATTGAAACAATCCCGAGTCGTAACAACAAGCATAACCAGTATTTTCTTCTTTTTCCACAATATTTCCTTCCTTTCAAAAGAAAAAAAATAATGTTAGAGTCACGTGTACTTTTGTCGTCTGCAAACACTTTCAATTTTGGGGGGCAAGTCTCAAATTTTGTCGCCTGGTAAGGAATGAACCATTCAAGAGTAAATACACTGTTATAGTAAAACCTGGGCAAAGCCAATACCAAGAAGAACCACACACACACGCAAAATTATAAGAGCCAATTATAGCCTGTAATCAGAGTTATTTAAACATTCGACACAAAAAATATTTTACGAAAAAATTCTCCTTTTTCCACAATGATTTCAAAGGCGTTCTTTTGCCAGACGAACCTAAGAAGGAAAGCTTTTGAAAACATGGTAGGAAAAGGAGAAAATGCTGGTAACCAGACTTTTCTCCTTTTCAAATGATAAATCTGATCATTTGAGTCATATTAAATTTGTCGTATGCAGGTGCTTTCAATTTGTATAAGTCTAAAATTTTGTCGTCTGGTAAAGAGTTTATGGAACGCCAATAATAACTTTGAACCGGTCACAATTTCCATATGGCTTGCAACACGCGAAAAGGGGCATTCGGACATTTGCGTAAAGCGTCGTTTCGGATCAGCCTGTGCAGTCCGCGATCGTGTGCGTTTTTCTGTTTCACGCAAGTCTACTGTAGAACAAAATCTAATGTAGTCGTAAAGTGCCGTCTAGGATTAGCCTGCGCGGACTGCGCAGGCTGATCCTAGACGACACTTTACGCAAATGTCCGAATGCCCCTTTTCGCGTGTTGCAAGCCATATGGAATGAATTTTATTATTGAAGTTCAATTAAATGTACGTTTCAGTAAAGTATGGTAAAATATAGAACAAAACAAGATAGAATTAGATTGGGTTTTTTTTTGTCGCAGTAAGTTTCAAAAGAGAAAAAACTTGAATAGAACTGAAAATACATGCATATTGGCACATAATAGATTTTAGAGCGATTTCGAGCTGTATTATTTGCGTTCATCTAAATACATTTTAGAAAGTATAGTGAAGTATTTATCAAAGCAAAACACAATTCGACTGGTTTCAAAGAAAAATTTGTACAGACCTTACCATCTAAGTACATTGATGCATACTTGACTTTTGGGCGATTTTAAGCTATATAATTTCGGTTCAAATAAAACTATGTTTCAGTAAGGAAATACGGTTAAACACGGCAAAACACAGTTCGATTAGTTTGTGGCAGGGTTTTAAGGAAAAAACTTGTACAGAACTGAAAATCTAAACATTTTAGAAGTGAAATTCAACTTATCTCCCTTGTTAGATAAAAACCAAGGTGACCAAAATGGAAATAGGTCCTTTTATTTGGTTTCCTTTGTTTTTATTCTTGCTTTACTAAGAGATGCTGCGATTATTATAATTTGACTTGTGATGTATATGTAAGATCTTCATATCGAATTTCACACACTATTACCATTGAAATGCGTCAAATAGATCGAATTTGTGGTTTGATAAATTTTGAAGGAGATATCTAGACCTGAACATTCCTAAACAGTGCAAAGGATATCAAGGATAAAAACCAAAGTGTACCTTACTCAGGACCTAGTAAGTTGTAGAGAGCTATCAAGGGAAGTAACTGTCTTTTGTCTCCCATTACCCACATGAATAATGATGCATGCTGGAGTCTTATGCCATTTCATGTCGAAACATTGTGTTCATTAACCTACTCTTTCAGTTCTAAATATATATAAACCATGTTTTGCGAAAAGCGGATTTAAAGCATCTGCAAAATGTATGCATCACGGTGATACATTAACCCTTATCCTGCTAAATAAATGAAATGAAACTTTCAAACAGATAGTAAAAAAAACCTAAATGTAAGCTATTTCAAAGGCATTTTCGGAGAAAAAAAAATCTCCTATTGGGAAAGTGTAGATCAAGATCAGACTGCACGTTCCGTGCAGTCTGATCTTGATCTACTACTGTCCGCTAAAAGGTCCTTATGTCGGACTTAGCAGCCCAAGGGTTAGCATCCTCTTTTACCAGAGCATGGCTCATTTAGACTCGATCTTTATCGACAGTTGAAAATACAGAACATTGAAACTCAAAAATCGGCATAGAGGGTATAATGCAGCTCCGTGATAATAATAATGGTTTGCAACACGCGAAAAAGGGCATTCGGATATTTGCGTAAAGTGTCGTCTCGGATTAGCCTGCGCAGTCCGCGCAGGCTAATCCGAGACGGCACTTTACGACTACATTAGATTTTTTCCAACAGTTGACTTGCCCAAATCAGAAAATTACATAAAAACGGAAAGTGTCATTTCGGATTAGCCTGCACGGACTGCACAGGCTGATCCGAGACGACACTTTACGCAAATGTCCGAATGCCCCTTTTCGCGTGTTGCAGACTATATAGTATACCAAGCAAGTTATCTAATACCTATGGATCTATTAACCTTTATCGCCGAGCCTCGGTAGCTCAGTCGGTAGCGTGCAGGACTTGAGAACACGGGGTCCAGGGTTCGATCCCTTGCTACGACCCCCGGCTCGGCCAATTTCTTTCCGAGGATTGATGATACTCACTGCGACAGGATTCATTCCTCTCCCACCGCTGACCATTGTTTCGACGATGATTATGTGGGAAAGCAGCCAGTGGCTTGGAAAGAAAAATGTGCGAAGTACTGGTAAAAGAGACTCCAGGAACGCATGGATAGGTGCACTGGCCGCCGCGATATAACTGAAATAATGTTGAAAACGGCGTTAAACACCATACGACATACAACATATTAACCTTTATCCTGCTAATTAACTTCAAAGAAACTTCCAAGCCGATAGTATCAACCCCAAAAAATGCTATTTCATACTTCATGATTTCTGGAGAAGATTATCTTTATCGGACAGTGTAGATCCAAGATCAGACTGCACGTTCTGTGCAGTTTGATCTTGATCTTCATTGTCCGCAAAAGGTCAGTGAGTCGCGCTTAGGAGCCTAAGGGGTTTAATTCATAATGTCCTACAACCAAATGAACTGTGGTGTAGAATGGTCCTTGGATATGCAGAAAAATGACCAATAGTAAAGGGGGGTTTCAGCATTCCACACTGGCTGACCTGAGTCGATACTTTTCAAGATGCATTAAACCCCCTTTCCACAGACTTGCTCAATTATTTTGATACAATTGGCTTGACTAAACAAGCGGATGGTATAGATCAAAGATCAGATGGCACGTTCTGTGCTGTGTGATCTTGATCTATGGCATTAACAAAAGCCCCTGTTTTCGTCTATGGTGCTGAAAGGCCCAGTAACTGTGCATGGGTAGATTCACTCAAGGCTGACTCTCGATGAATATATTGTTCAGCTAACCATACCATATTTTGACATTAATCACATTATAAAGTCAAAACTTAGCAAAGGTACATAAAAGGTAAGGGAAACTGCTTTTGCCATAGAGAACTATTTCAGCGAAAGCACGATACATGGGCAACATGCAGGTTGGGCTCTGTTCGCCGATCGAGTCAAATGCACCAGTATATAAACGGAGTTTACCTATTGATTGATTAAACTGTGTTTAATGCCGCTTTCAACGTTATTTCAGTCGTATCGTGGCAACAGCTTAGATGTTCATATATGTCCTTGTTTTAACAGTATCAGTCTAAGTCTCTGAAGTATCTTGCCCATGACATTCCCTCGAAAAACCCAGTGCTTCGAGTAAAGAAAGAATATGGGGCCCCAGCTTTCGAGTTCTACATCTTATCGCCGAGCCGCGTAGGAACCATGGAATTAAACACATTACCTATTTTAACAAATTTGCCGCTGCTGCTGCTGCCAACGACGACGACGACAACAACGACGAAGAAGAAGCCACAGCAGCAGAAGAAGAAGAAGAAGCAGCCAATATCAATAATTGTTTAAATAATAACCTGAACAGCCATGTCTGTTATACTGATACCCCTATAAAATCTGATTGATATTATCAAAATGTGAAACAATCACATTAACTTAAACGAGCAAAATTTAGTCTATTTTTTTTGTCTTCATTTGAATTATCGTTTATAGGTAAATAACCAATCTATTTTTATTTCAAATGTAGACATCAATTACCTCCCTTTGAAGGAAAATTTCCAAAAACGCATTAAAATACATCTAATTAAGATGAAATGGAAAAAAAGATAGAAAAAATAGCGGCTGAAGAAAAGCAGCTATAACTGAGTCATGCTCTGTGAAAAGAGGGTATAATGCATCTGCAAAAAGTATCGATTCATGTCAACATGAGCAGTCCGCGCAGACTTATTTGGGTCGAAACATTTTTTCTATTCAGTTCAAAACTGTGCTATAAGTAATAGCCTACCAATGCCTTAACTCTTGGTTAAGATTGAGATCTAACTCATCGATTGGATGGCTGCTTAATTCCATTTAACAGAACTGGTGTAGAAGGAAGTACAATATGTCAGAGTTTACGCACCAGGGACACATTTCACTAAACTGCATACGAACGAAATTTGCGTACGCAGTTTTTGTAAGCAAGCATTAAGTCTGAAAACAAGTTTCACTGAACTACATAACTTTACGATTTGATTAAGAATTTGGATAACATAACGCCACTTCATATGTATGGGTAAAGTAGGGATCCTAAATGTGTTTATCCAATCCCCCAAAAATTGGCGTAAATCTACGCAGTTTGTTGAAATGGACCCCAGCTGATCTTTGCCGACCTTCTACAGGTACGACATCAGCCGCGACAAGCAGGATACAAGACACAATATTGATCCTGCAAGTGTTCGCTCCCTTAGAGAACTTCGGCGCTCGACGACCTGATGATTGTACTGATTGACTGTATGTTGTGTTACGCCGTTTTCAACAATATTTCAGTTATATTGCGGCGGCTAGCGCACCTACCCATGCTTTCTTGGAGTTTCTGTTGCCATTACTTCGCACAATATTCTTCCCAAGTGACTGGCATAACCCCCGTCGAGACAATGATAGCGGTATGAGACAGGGATGCATCCTGTCACAATGACTGTCATCAATCCTTGGAAGGAAATTGGCCGAGCTAGGGATTCGCACCAGTGACACCTTCAAGTCCTATACAATGCGGACTGTGCTACCGGGGCTGGGCTTGACGACATTACAATGATGGTTTGACTTTCCGCCTCCTTCATTATTTTGGTATTTAACCCTATACCAAACAATCTCGACATTAAACAACCACGAGGAAGACTTTTGAAAATGTTGAGGAAGATGAAGAAAATGCTGGTAACCATCATTCTCTTCTTTTTCAAAAAAGTTGTCTACCCTATCAAAGACAAATCATTTGAATCACATTTGATTGGTCATCTGCAAATGCTTTGAATACGGATAAGTTCAAAATTTTGTCGTTTGGTAAAGGGTTAAGCCGTTTTGAATAATATCTCTGTAATATCACGGCTGTCGATACACCTATCCGTGTTTCCATCTATTTCTTATACAGGTTCTAAACAAAAAAATCTTCCCAAGGCACTTGTTTATGCTCTCACGTACTGAAGTCCGTGAGAGAGGTATGAAAACGGTTACAACAACTTCTTTCTAGCATAGACGCTAAAAATAAGAATCAGCGGTGTACAAGCTTTGGCGGAGTCAGGATTCGAACTAAAAACTACCTAATTATAATCTCTGTGTCTGCTTTTCGGTTTATAAACAAGGGCACACAGACCCCCACTCACACCCCCCCCCCCCACACACACATACACACAAACACACATAACCCATGACGCCGAAAATGCAAAAGAAATAATGATTTTAATTGGAAACAATATCTGTCCATAGTATAATTACTCGTTCTCAAACATAAGAAAAATAAACTCGAAAATAATGTACAGAAAACGTAACATATAAAATTATCTATAAGTCAAAACACATTATACGCGAGTCATGCTCTGCGAAAAAGGTGATTAAATGCACCTTCAGAAAGTATCGACTCATGTCGGCCTGCGCAATCCGCGCAGGCTGACATGAGTCGAAACTTTTTGGTGTAGGAAAATTTTCTGTATGTCAAAGGACCATATTACTTCATGATTCAGTCGGTTTTTAGACAAAGTGGAACCATTCTAGGCAACGATTAGCTTGGTAAAATGTCTTTCGAAGATGCATTAAACCCGCTTCTCCGAAAGCCCCGCTCAATTTTAATGTTCTGTATAACAAAACAAAATATTAATGATAACAATAATAATACCGTTTGCAGAATGATATGTATTTACCCCAAAATTGAGGATTGTATATTTCCTGGTTAAAAGCTTATTCGACCCCCGACATTCAGTGGAAGAACTGTCCTAGATTATCAAAAATTGCGTTACATTTCAAATTCAGAATTAGACTTGGAAAACAATCTTGGCCAATCAGATGGGTATAATGCACGCTTTTGTTGACAATTTAGATCAAGATTAGATTGCACGAATCTTGGATTGAAAATTCTGGTAACCAGCCGGGTAACTTCTCCTTTTCCTATAATGTCTTTTACCGTCATTCCATCATTTGAGCAAAATTCAAATTGTCTCCTGCGAATGCTTTCAGTTTGGACAAGTATAAAAGTTTTCTCGGTTTAATCCTTGTGTATGCCACTATTACCACATCACCTTCCATAGATGACTTCATCCCTTGCAACTGCCTACTGATGAAAACATTGTGTCAGAATGAAATTGCTAGTTACGATAAATACTTGCCTTTTTCACAATGTTTTCACATCATTGATGAACTATACAACCACGTTTCATGCTGAGCATTCAGATTTTGCAAGGATTCTTTTTAAGTCGTTTCAAGCCGTTTCAGACAGTGATAAGTAAAAAAGGGTCTTGCTGTCTCCTATAAATTCTCTAAAATGATCTGTCTTTAGCAATCAAATACGAGGGTTGTTCGATATGTAATGTGTATTGTACGATATCTCAAAAGCATTCGACTCAAATAGTGAAATGAACATTACATCCCTTCAAAATATTCTCCGCGGTTTGAAATACATAATTTCAATCTCTGAATCCATTTCTGAAATGCGTCACGGTACGCTGATTTAGGTAGACCTCTGAGGCACTGACTGATGGCTGAGCCAAGGGCTTGTCGGGACTTGCAACGACGACCAGATAAGAACTTTTTAAGTTTTGGAAAAAGGAAAAAGTCGCATGGGGCTAGATCTGGAGAGTATGGTGGGTGTGGCAAGACAGTAACCTTCTCCGACTTCAAAAATTGCTTCCCAAGCTCAGATGTATGTGATGGAGCATTATCATGAAGTAGACGAACATGCCTAAATCCTGACACAGGGCGTCGTTTAAGATAATATTTCTTGAGCTTTTTTAGTATAACATCTCGGTAATACCAACCTGTAACACTTTTGCCTTTCGGCACCGGAATTTGTACGGCTATACCATAATATGAGAAGAATATGCAATAAGGAACCTTCTTTGTGCTTATGCTTCTTTTGGCAAATACAGGCCTTCTACTGTGTTTAGTTAGCCATATTTTGTTTCCAATTTTTCTTACTGGTTCGAAATAGTGAACCCATGTTTCGTCACCAGTAACAATGATTGTAAATTGTCTTTGAATGAATTTGGGGAACATTTTGAGCAATTGCTTAGCGGTTTGTACTCGTACCCGTTTTTGGTCATCTGTCAGTATATGCGGTATCCATCTGGCAGAAATCTTTCGTACTTTCAAAATACGCTTCAAAATGAAATGCACCCGCGATAGCGATATGCCAACAGCGTTGGCAATATCACGAATCGTGTATCTGCCATCACTTTCAATTATTTCCCTGACTTTTGAGACATTTGCCTTGCCTGTTACAGTCACAGGTCGGCCAGAATTTGCTGCATCTTTGACGGACTCTGTGCCAGTCAGAAATTTCTTTCTCCACCTACGAACTGTATCATAAGATACCTTATCAGACCCATAAACTTCCCCCAATTCAGTAAAAACCTGCATTACCGAATGACCGAGTTTTGTGCGAACTTTTATATAAGCTCTAATTTCTTCAATATTCTTAATCCGTTTCCCAACCATTTTTACAACAGTGGTCAACGACTAGCGCTAATGAAATGACTATAAGTTTAAAACTATGTGGAGCTAAAGGCTCGTGTTTATACCGTTGGAAAGGTATTGAATAGAGCTATTCAAGCGTACCATCATCCACGAAATCGTTGAAAGCGTTATCGCGCTGTGGTACAATACACATTACATATCGAACAGCCCTCGTACAATAGTACCCATACAACTTAAACTACCAAACAACGCTATAACATAATAACCAACTACAGTTTTCTAGGAATTAAACATCTCTCTGGCAAAACAGGATTTTATGCATCTTCGTAAGGTATTATATCAGGCAAGTCATTATTTAATTATGGATCGATAAATTTTATATTGTCTAAAAACCGACTGAATCATGAGGTGGAATGGACTTTGGACATGCTAAAATTTAAAAATAGGAAAAAGTTTCGACCCATGTCAGCCTGCGCGAAATGCGCAGGCTGACATGAGTCGATACTTTTTGCAAAAACAGTAAATTCCCTATTCACAGATCATCGCTTATATAGAACTATGCTTATTCTCCCCATGGGGGTGAGAGAGAGAGAGAGAGAGAGACAGAGAGAGAGAGACAGAGAGAGAGAAATGGGGCATATTTCATAAAAGTAAAACATTTAGACTATTACAGATAGTTTGCATTTTTTTCCAGTCTCGTTAAGTATGTGAATAACATATAAAAAGTAACATCTATTGATCGAGAAAACTGCGAGATCTGCTGTGAGTTGCGAACTTGAAAAAAGTGTAAATAAACCTAGGTAAATAAACTCTGTTCAAACTGTACCCTTGAAACAATGCTAAAGAGCTGTTTTTGTTTACTACGGCAGCTTATAAGGGACTTGTGACTGTTTTTCGCTCGTATCCACGACACAAATGATAATATCTTCCGTTAAGCCCATTAACCCTTTACCAAACAGTTGCGTGTTCCAACGACTCTGCGAGGAAAATGCATTTGAAAATATCATAGGAAGGGGAGAAAATGCTTGTAATATACTTTTCTCACAGGGCTTCCTTCCCTTTCATAGACAAATCTCATTATTTAAGGTACTTTAAATTTGTCGTCTGCCAATCCTTTCAGTTTTGATCACTTTAACTCTTTATCAAACGACAAGATTTTAGACTTGTCTTAATTCAAAGAATTAGCAGACGACAAATAAAACGCGGTTCATACCATGGAATTTTTCTTTGAGAAGGTAGAAAGCATTTGGATATCGAAGAAAATACTGCATACCAGCATTTTCTCCTTTTTTTTTTTTCGTCAGGGTCATTTAAACTCAAGATTGTTTAGGAAGGGGTTAAAATTTTGTCGTCTGGTAAAGAGCCAAGTCGATTTTTGGAACGAGTTATTTAACTCGAGCGAACAAGATGTTATCTCTAGAAGATGAGATATAATGTTGTGCATTCAAAATAAAAAGGAATCCGGATGTCCATAGTTTACGGTATTCCGACCGACCCTGTTTCTGACCCAAGAACCTGTCTATTTCCATACATAAAATGAAAAATGAATCGACAAAACTCAACCGTTTCACCCTTTCATATTTTTGTTTTGCTAGACCAATAAACATTGATCTACCAACCCTGTATTTTTTATACTAAAAGAACCCATAAGTACCCACACACCATATTACATTTCAGAGCTGTAGAGGCGAAAACTACATAATGTGATAGATCTTTCACTGCAAAAGGACGCTAAAATGGATTTGCAGAAAACGTTGTTTAATATCAGACTGTGCAGTCTGACATAGGATTTACACCGCACGCTTCACGATGCTTTACTTTGGTCAAAATGATTGTCAGCTTTACAAGAGATCTACCTTTATACCTCATACAGAGTCGACCCTACTTTAAGTTGGCAGCTATAAAGATAAGGCCTCCTGCAGTTCAGGTCCTATATAGTTATATGGTAAAGTATGATGGTTACCGACTTTTTTCTTCGGTCTTTTTAACAACTGACAAAACTTTGGGCCGGTTCAACTTTGAATTATTTGCAGACGAAAGCTTAAATGTGGTTCAAATGATGCAACTTGTATCTGAAAGAGTAGAAAACATCGTGGGAAAAGGTGAAAATGCTGGTTACCAGCATTTTCTCCTTTTCCTACAATGTTTTCCAAAATTATTCTTCAGGGTCGTTATAAGTCGGGATTGAGTAGTACAGGCTTAAAACAAACATACACCATGAACAAATGAAATATACAAGCATACGACAACCGGAAACTAAAGAAAACCTTGTACAGACTCTTTCAGTTACATTTTTTGTACCTAAACCTACCCTATTATTTACCGGTGATATCAAATACAGTTGAGTCAAAGTTGAAATAACTTTTTATGTTGTTAGGCCCTGAATCAAATGTACAGCTGAAGAATTTGTTGCCATTTTATGGTTGTAAAATAGAAAAAAAAAAAAATTTCATCAGTTACATTATTGACAATTACACCTGAAAACACAGGTAGAAACTGCTCGTTACGCACAGCTTCTTCTTTTAACAAAGTTTAAAAAAATGTATGGTGCAAGTTAAAAAAATAAGTCTGCAGGTTGTTATGAGTTTAACAAAAAAGTCACGTGTTTTCCCCACATGTAACATGACACAGGATGTGTAACCGGATGGGGTCCTATTGTTAAGGTAATCGTTTGATATCACACCTAAAGTATTCCACATATTCACTTGA
The DNA here is from genome assembly GCA_946811185.2 of Hippopus hippopus. Classification (NCBI taxonomy): domain Eukaryota; kingdom Metazoa; phylum Mollusca; class Bivalvia; order Cardiida; family Cardiidae; genus Hippopus; species Hippopus hippopus. The sequence continues at coordinate 26,548,225 of OX328097.1, forward strand.
AGTAAATAATACCCCCCCCCCCCAAAAAAAAAAAAGACTGAAAAAATTGTAGTGAAAAAACAAGGAGGGGGGAAATGATGATCAATTGTGTAGTTTCCTTAAAAGATGTTTTTAAAGCTCTATCGAGGGGAAACGAATGTATTCAATATATGAGGTAAACGTTTTAAGTAGGTCACATAGGTTGGTATATCATGAATGGATTATATATCAACGTCAATCGACATATGTAAATAAATAACAAGAGAGAAAAAAAAAGACCCTTAACTTCACCCGACAGGTAATTTCAAAAGAATTGAACCGCGCAGGCTGACCTGGATGGGTACTTTTTACAACTGGTCAGTTTTCTGCTTTACAAATGACTAGTTTACCTAATGATTCAGTCGGTTGTTAGACAAAACGGATTTCGTGGATTCATAATTATGTGATTATTCGCTTGTTATAATGCATCACGGACATGCATTACACACCTATTGGCCACAGCGTGGCTTAATTGCATCATGAGACCAATTTAGCCGCTCTCGTGTTTGTCCCAAGTGATTTTAAACATTTTCCGTTTTTTTTTTTAAAGAACTGCCCAAAATGAAGCATTTGCAAACAACAATATATGGCTTAAATAATGTATTTCGGTAAAAACACTTCGGGAAAAGGAGAAAATGCTAATTAGCAACATTTTCGCCTTTTCTTACAATGTGTTCACAAGGCTCTTCGTCAGAATCGCAAAAAAGTCGGGATCGTGTGGTGAGAGACGGACAAATTCCACGAAAGAGTTTTGGCTTCGTCAAAACACCCAAACCATTTAAGCTGTCTGAATTTCTGAAATACAAGTTATGTCGGCTACCGAGCAACAATCGTACTCTGGGATACTGAAACGTTTGGAAAATGGTTATCTTAGTAAATGATGACTATATATTGTCGCAATTTGATCTCATGATTCCTTGGAACCGATTTAACAATTTAAGCTATGCCGTACATTATACATGAAGTCGGTGGGCGTTAACCCTGTGCCAAATGAAAAAAGGTGTGTTCAAATCGAAAGCATGATTTGTAGACAACAAGTCAAGTATGCCTCAAATGATGCGATTTGTCTCTGAAAAGGTAAAAACATTGAGGAAAAAGGAGAAATTGTTGTTTTCTTTTTTTTTCATAACACTTTCAATAACCTCTTCTCTGAGGATCGTCCACACTTTGGATAATTTGATTAAGGTTATACAGCATACTGTATTTAGTCACGGAGAGCTTGTAAAATGTGCATAGGTAGTTTCCAATGGGGCAACTTCTTTTAAACGGTCATGTTCTCGTACAACCTACTGAACATTTTAGTGTAGTGCTCAGAAAACGGAAAACAGTTCATATACCAAGGATGCCAAAGTGATCTTGTTGGACCCTCCCCATAAAAAAAATGGGAGGGGGGATTCCTGTTGTTTTCACCTGCCAATTCGCCTTTTTGCCTATCTATTTCATATCTTATTTACATCTCACGTGTTAACTTAAGCCCTTCTTAGGAAACACCAGAGACAAAGATCAGAGGAGACGTTCCGGACTCAGAGTAAAATCTGTTTTGTTAATCTTTAAAATCTACGTTGTGGATACGAATTTTAGATCTGTCTCATCGAGACAATGCAAATTACTGTCTACAACTTAGTTTTCAGTAAAGAAATAATGTTAAGAGAATTTGCAACCCCCCTCTAATCTTGACCTCCGGCGCAACCATTTCATTAGCCTAGGTTTATAAAGGTTTGTAATATGTGCATATATCACAAAGCAAGATTTGGATATACATGTATACTGGAAAACACAAATATTGGAGTTCTGGGCCCGTATTCACGAACCATTCTTAAGAACATTCTTGGTCTTATTCTTCAGAATTTTCTAAATTTGAAAGTAACACAACTTCTGATTGGCTGAACCATTTGGTTAAGCCAATCAGATGTTGCGTAACTTTCGAATTCAGTAAATGTTGGAGAATAAGAAAAAGAATGTTTCTAAGAATCGTTGATGAATACGGACCCTGCTCTGTGAAAAGGGGGCTTAATGCATCTGCAAATTGTTTCGACCCATGGTACCCTGCACAGTCCGCGCAGGCTGAAATTGGTCGAAACATTTTGTTATCTATAAATTTTCTGACTTTTCAAGGACGCTTCTGCCTCATGTTAGATGTTAGACAAAATGGATTTTAAGAATCCATGATTAAGAGAAGAATTGCTTGGTGTAATACTTTCCCCATTTTCCCACAGCGCCACTAATTGATATTCTAAGTCCATTGAGCAATCCCAGAATGCCGGAACAAAGTACCAAAGTGTGCTCTTTTCAGTTATATGTGAACCTTAGACGTTTAAACAATATAGACGTACACGTGATAACATAGTTACCATTGGCACATAAACAGATCATCTTGTAAAAGAATCAGAGTAAAGAAATATCATATTATAATGAATAGGAGACATATATCCAACTTTGGATAACAATAAGACATTGTAGAGATTCACTTATGCCCGATAATTATGTGTAAAAATCACTCTATTAAGGTTTACTCGGTCTCTCCAAAACAGTGGTAAGATTTCAGTAAATTATATATAAATAACACTGAAATACGCGACCAGAAAATCCCCAAGTCCTGGAGCTTGATTGACAAATTAATATCTTGATACTACATTAAAGAACATATTCATCCACTATATAATTTGCTATATTATGCGCAAATGTGATCCTGGGGTTCATCTCGTCAAATACTTAGATCGTTGTTTAATCTTCGACATTTCGTTTGAGACTTCTTCCACCTTATTTATCGGCAAAAATGGAAGAAGAAGAAGAAATAAAAAAAAAAGTTTATAATATTAAATCCTATGGTATTCTACTAAAGCTCATTCTTCGATCTTATCACTGATACTGGTATTATGTTGTCCCTGAATCTAGCAAAACTCTTGACTTGCTTTCAAATCATACATGGCTGTTATAAATCCGTCACACTGCATTCGATTGAAGATGTCCCAGCTCTTTATACTTTGATACAGTGTCAAATAGGAAAATAACTTTGATCACTTTGTTCCAGATTCGTACGAACTGCCACGAAATGGAAAGCGTATAAGCCCTCGAAAAAATCTGAATAATGGTACCTTGTTTCTTTTCTGGGTTTTCTTCTCTTTGTCTTTGGATTTCTGTTTTGCGGATTTTACTTTTCCATTTGTAGCACCATTTAAGTCATCGATATTGTCATTTTTATCCTTTTCCACTTCTTGTTCACCCTGGCCGTTATCATTGTCCATTTTACTGTATTGTCTTTGTGAGAAACTACTTATTCTTCGGTGAACCTTTTTGAATGCTGAAGAAGACGCATTTCTGATGAGACCATTTGTCGGTTTATCGTCCGTTTCTAATATTTTGGCAGATTCCTTGTGATTATGGTCTTCGTCATGGTTGTAAATATCGTCCTTATCTTCAGTTTTCATACTATCATCATTTTCAACACCAATACCCTCATCTTCATCATTACTAGACTCCTCGGACTGACTAGGATTGTCAACATTAACAAGATCTCGTGTACCTGTCGGAGACCCGTTAGCAGCTTTCTTGAACACTATTGAGGATTTGTGGTTTTCTATCGTAACAATTCTCTCATCTTCTTCTTCGTCCACGTCCAATAATTCCTCTCTTGCATCGCTAAAGATTTCTTCCTCGTCGCTATCTATCTCATTGTAACTTTTAGATTTCGACCCAAACAGGTTCGTCAAGAATTTCAAGCTCAAATTTGCCTTCACATTCGCGCCCCATCTTCCTATGGCTTTAAACATTGCCAACTGTGCTATGCTATCGTTCCTCTGGTAAGAAAAATGAGATTAAACTATATACAGCTCATTTTTGCTATAAACAAATAGAAATCCTATTACTCTGCACAAATTTGTAATGTGATATTGCATTTATATTACCCGATACACATTTACAATAAATATATTTTTTTAATGTACTAAATAAGAGCATGTAAGGTATAAAGCTTTAATCCGTGTCACTTACAAACCACACCTACTAAAACTATGAATTTTCTACACCGAGTAAAGTCAATAGTCAATTGGTCATGAAAAGATTAATTTTCACGATCTTTGTACGGCCCTTATCGGGTCACCAAAACAAACTGTCCTACACAATCTACTGCGATACACAGTACTATATTCTGAACCCTTTAGTGTTTAAAACCATTACTAAAGTTTAAAAAAAAAAATCAGACGGTAAACGTTAGAAGTTGTGGGAAAAGAGGCCACGGCTTGTTTTCAGTTTTCTTTTGTCCATGTTTTACCTACACAATCAGTGAAATTTATACAATACTAATATTGCAATAATTGTCTTTTATGTTGACATTTCCCGTCTTTTTGGTGGCTGTATATAGCAACGGCTTGTGTTGCAATGGGTAAACCATTTATGCTTCACTTATCAGCTAGTGTATATAGGTTGCTTGCTACCTGTATGTACGTATTTTCAGTATACTGAGGCACCCGTCACTGTAAAGGTTCGTCCAGCTTTCAATATGGATTTCCCTCTCTCTTTCTCTCTATAATTCATTGTTAATCGTTTGCTAGACAATCCTATACTTTAACAAGCCTAGGGCAAAGCAGACTATCGAAAACATTGCAGGAAAAACAAATATCGTATGGCAGACATATCGCATCATCTGAATCGCATGTAAGCGATGGATGTGGTCTCAGGAACCCCTAGTCCAGGATTCACCAACGAACCGCGGTTCTAGTTAATATCCAAATAACTTCAAGACCCCTGCTTAAGCAACTGAGCTTTCTAAATCAACATGAGTGGCGCTCTGGCAAAAGGAAATAATGCATCTCCGTGATGCATAAGACAAAGCAAGCCATCTCATAATTATGGATCCACGAATTCAATTTTGTCTAATAACCGGCTGAATCATGAAGTAGACACACGTAGAAAATTGACCAAGAGTAAAAAGTTTCGATTCAGGCCAGCTTGCGCGAACTCCGCAGGCTAATCTGTGCCGATCCTCAAAGAACGTGACTAAACATGGCCTGCAACACGCGAAAAGAGGCATTAGTACATTTGTGTAAAGTGTCGTCTCGGATCAGCCAGCGCAGTCCGCGCAGGCTAATCCGAGACGGCACTTTACGACTACATTAGATTTTGTCCAGCCGTAGACTTGCGCGAAACAGAAAATTACATAAAAACGGAGTGTCGTTTCAGATCAACCTGCGCGGAGTGCGCAGGCTGATCCGAGACGACACTTTACACAAATGTACTAATGCCCCTTTTCGCGTGTTGCAGGCCATATATGAGTCATGTTCTGGCAAAAGGGTGTTTAATGCGTCTCCGTGATGCATGTTACAAAGCAAGTCATCACATAATCATGGATCCATAAAATGCATTTCGTCTAACAATCGACTGAATTATGAGGTAAATTGGTCCTTGGACATACAGAAAATTGCCCAATAGCAAAATGTTTCGGCCCAGGTCAGCCTGCGCGAACAGCGCAGGCTGACCTGGGTCGATACTTTTCGCAGATGCATTAAACCCCCTTTTTTATTCTCTCAAAATTCCATACAGAAAGTAGGCCCATTCAACACACAACAAATGTCGAGGACCAGGATCGGTCGTAACCTTGGTTCTCGGCGTTTCGGTAACATAAAGAGGCTGGATTTCTAAGTGTTGGATTCTATCCCAGCCGGCGGCACTGGTCGAATGAGAGAGTGCTTGGGTAGGGCAATGAACAGCCAGAGTCTTGTACCCGTGAAACCCCAGGGAAACATATACATGTAGTTACAAGCAATCGCCGTGATATACATGTACATGTATATAAAAAGAAAATTATACAAATACACCTTGGGACTGTGAGATCAATAAGAAGAAGAAGAAGAAAAAAAAAACTTCGATAAAAAGGAGAAATTGCTCATTTTGAGCAAGTTCTCCTTTTGTCAAGAAATTTTCAAAAACCCGTGAATGCAATGGCGTCGAAAAGGCGCTAGCATTTGGGGGAGGGGGGGGGGGGGGCTTATTGATAAGCACATCAATTGAGAGGTCAGCGTAAATATCTATACGTAAAACTTGTATGGGCACTTTTAAGTATACCCACACTAAAACCATTAACGACGTACTTTCTTTTGTTGTCCCGTTGTTGCTGGGTTTTCCATACAATAAAATGTGATTTACTTAAACAAAAATGACGTTATGGTGCTTTTATGGATTTACGACGTTCAGTCAAGGCCATTTAAATTCTGTTTATACGAAATCTAAAAACTTGAAAAAAAAATTTGCTGTCAACAGCATTTTCTCCTTTTCTGTTATTGTTTGTACATGTTTATAATTACCCTTTCAAAGAAAAATTACATCATGTGAGCCACATTTGATTTGTAGTCCGTAAATTATTCAACGCTTTCACTACTGAATAAATAAACTGCATTTTCTCAAAGGCTATAAATACAGTTCCGCTTCAAGATCAAGAGACCGTTTGGTCATAATCTAGAATACAGCAGTGGACAGTGTAGATCAGAGATCAGACTGCAGTCTGATCTTAATCTACACTGTCCACAAAAGCTTCTGGTGTCGTGTATGGTATAGAAAGAGTTAGATAAGCATTGATCTATTTTAAAATGTTGTGGTCTACGAAAAGTTTTTTTTTTTCTAAATAAATTTCAAACCTGACCGAATGCAGGCGACCTTTGACGCCTGTGAAGTTAAAGGCGTTTGAAAACAGAATCAAAGGTAGAAATTTTTCTAAATTGACATTTTACCTTTTAACATACAGCAGTGAGTTTTAACGACTGCTAACCACCATTTTCTCCTTTTCCTACAATGCTTTCTACCCTATCAAAGTCAGGGATGACCAGTTGGGTTACATTTAATTTATCGTCTGTAAATGCTTCCAATTCGGTCTAGTTCAAAATTTAGTCGTTTGGTAAAGGGTTAAGCGAAAAATTTCCTTATCATTATTATTTTAACCCTTAGCCTGTTAAATAAGTGAATTGAAACTTTCAAACCGTTGGTAAAAACGCAATATTTGTTATTTTAAAGGTATTTTTTGCAGTAAATATATCTCCATATCGGACGGTGTAGATCCAAGATCAGACTGCACGTTCTGTGCAGTCTGATCTTGATCTATACACTGTCCGCCAAAGGTCACTGAGTCGCGCTGAGCAGCCTAAGGGTTAACCCAAGGTTATAATGTAGCTCAATTTTATAATTACCATCTTAAAGTATGGTAGAAAAATAATATCTTTTGTATAAGCATTTCGAAGCATTAGATAGGTTATTTACTGTTTTTCAAAGTGCATGGGAAAGTGCGGGAATATGGACAATTTCTTGAAACGGGAAGAACTCCTTTTCCCGTATTATTTTTACACGCCTCCTTCTCGGAAGAAAATGACGAAATGCGATATCTTATATTTAATCATAGCATAGAAGGCATTTAAAGTCTTCATTTGCCAAAGAGAATAAAAAAGAATTTAAGCCAAATGCAATATCGAAAGTGTCTCAATGCCAAAGCTGTTTTCACTTTGAAAAATATATATAATCGGACGATGATCAATGCAAATTTTGAGCAGTCAGATCTTGATCTACACTGTCCGAAAAAGAATACGTATATAGATGCGCTGTGCATAAGAAGGATTAAGCTATATTATGTTAAGATTGTAAAACGTTTTTTTTAACGCTTTTGCTGCTGAGCGCGACTCAAGCACCTTTTGCGGACAGTGTAGATCAAGATCAGACTGCACAGAACGTGCAGTCTGATCTTGGATCTACACTGTCCGATAAGGAGATTATCAATCCCCAAAAATTCCTTTGAAAAAGCAAAATTTGGGGTTTTTTTTATCGGCTTGAAAGTTTCATTTCACTTATTTAGCAGGATAAGAGTTAATGTTTCCTACATCATAACGTACATACATTGACAAAAGTCCCACCCACTTTATTCGAATGCCATGCCAACCTTGATATAATTTCAGTCCTTCGGTTAATAGATATGATATAAAAAAAATCAAGTTATATCCTGTGTCTAAAACAGAAATTTGTTGACGCGCCGTTTTGAAAATCATAATTTCGAAAACGGATGTTAAAAGAGGGATGGTTGGCCTTCAAAAAAGATGGGAAAAAAAAAAACCCGTATCCGTAATCTAATGCATGAAACTGAGATATTCGACTTGCATCATATTTCGAATGAACAGACCTATGTGGGTAGATACGAGGTCTTGCAAAATCGACTAGATGTCTCAGTGAAATGACAAAAATAAAAAAAAAACGATATATTTCGAATAAAAACATTTGAGCCGAACGCCGCCATATGATTATTTGTTCAACCCGCCGACCTTAGTCTACTGCACTGCCCCTCAATATAACATGGCTGCGGCAGTAAAATCATGAAACAATGGGAAGTTGTATATGAATTATGTATATTATGTATTTATGACTAGAAGCTGTACCAGCTTACGTCAATAAAGACTGTCTATGTCTATATCATGTCTGAAAGAAGTACCATCAAAACACACGAGCAATGCTCGGTGAAGTAGGTGTTTTATGCACTTGCAAAAAGTATCGACCCAGGTTAGTCTGCATTGACTGACCTTGGTCAAACGTGACTTTTTCGAACTTGACTTTTTGCTTTTGGTCAATTTTCTCCATGTCATGATTAATTCAGTCGGTCTTTAGACAAAACGGATTTTTAGGATATATAGATCTTACTGTATTGTCACTTGCCATAGACGAATGTATTACGGGCATGAATTTAACCCCCTTTTGCCAGAGTGCCACTCAAATTTAAACTTCTTAACCCTTTACCACACAATACCGACTTTTAACGACCTTGGGAAAGAAGCCTTTTGAAAACACTGTGGGAAAATGAGAAAATGCTGGTAACCAGCATTTTCTCCTTTTCCCACAATGTTTTCTACCCTGCTAGAAATAAAAATCAATTTCTTATTTACATTTACTTTGTCGTCTGGTAGTGCTTTCAATTTGGACCAGTCTAAAATTTTGTCGTTTGGTAAAGAGTTAAGGAACAAACATTTACTAAAACTGTGCGCTTTGGCCAAAGACGTAAAGCAAATATGGGTGATGGGGACAGACCGTTTTTTTTTCAAAAGTTTAACTTTTTACCAAACTACAAAATCTTAATCTGGTCCAAATTGGAAGCAATTGCAAAAAATAAATGCGACTCAAAAATTGAAATTTTATTTGGGAAGGGTAGAAAACATTGTGGGAAAAGGAGAAAATGCTGGTTACCAGCATTTTCTTCTTTTCCCACAATGTTTTCAAAAGCTTTCTGTGTCAGAGTCGTTGAAAGACGGGATTGTGTAGTAAAGGGTTAAGGTCTTCCAACTAAACTGATGATCTCGGGTTTCCAGGTAGCATGATCAAAAGACCGAATCTTTGTGCACAAGAGGCTGGCAAGGACTGATTGCAGGACGACATTACCCGCAAGTTCCAGCAAGACTCAGTACTAATGGACATCTGCCTGACTTTATTTAGTGCTCTGATGGCCTCCACTACTCTAATCTTAGCCAAGTTTTTTTTTTCTCAGATCGATCACACTCCAGGCGTTTGATAGATCTACGATGTTCATTACATTTAAAGTTGTGGATAAAAACACACACACACGCACAAAAAAGCTGTGCAGCACTAGGGAGAAAATTCTTTTACTTTGTCATACTTGAAATAAAACTACGGTTGAACTGTTTTTTACCCCCATCTTCAAAGGGACCAAAAAGTCTCTAATCCCTTTGAAGATGCAATGTTTTCACAGCAATTAACAGCAACACGAAACGTTCCATTCTTTTTCTTTTCCACAGCAGACAATTTTGGTGTATTTTCCTTGAAAAAATATTTCAATGGTTTGAAAAAATAATCTAAATCTTATAGTTATTTAAACAGTGAAATCCTTTCAGATTACTGATTGATTGTATGGTGTTTAACACCGTTTTCAATATCATTTCAGTAATACCGCAGCGGCCAGTAAACCTACACTCCGCACAATATTCTTACCAAGCCACATGCTGCTTTCCTACATAATCATCGTCGAAACAATGGTCAGCGGTGAGAGAGGAATGAATCCTATCGCAACAACTGTCATTATTCCTCGGAGGAAACTTGGCCGAGCAGGGTATCGAACCAGCGACCCCCTCGGGGCCATGTTCTCTAGTCCTGCACGCTACTGACCGAGCTACCGGAATTCGACTTTCACAGACCACGGCATTCGGCATACCTCGGGTGATGGGAGCCATGTAGATGTAGGTACGGAATCGGCCGAGTTGTGACGAGTGAGACCACGGGTATCAAACTTTTTCTCACGCTCCTTGAAATTCAAATGCGACACCTCTAGGGGACATAACTCCATAGTAATAGAGTGAAAACCGAGTGAACTAAACCAGAAGAAACAATGTAACATTTGTGGAGTCTTTCCATACAAAGGGAGTGACAGAGAGCTGGGGGAATGACGACCATCAGGCCATTTACCTGTGACGACTTATTTAAATTCAATAATGTGTAAGCAACTTACATTAGAACTTTACTAAATGGCTGAATGAGAAGTCGTCCCCTTGAGAAATCGTCCCATATTTGGACGATATGCATATGCTTATGTATCTCTTAAGAAATCACACAAACAATCCTTGTGTTTGTTAGAATGTATCATCTTTCAATGTTGAAAATAAAAAGATGTATCTATCTCCCTGTAATTTATTCTCAAAAAGATTTATATAGAGCTTCCTGTAGCCCTATCTACATAATTCCTGTCAAAATTCTGAGGGTAACCTTTGATGTCTCAAAATGTTGAATAACATAGGACTTGGAAAATTTTCTATGGTTTCCAGTGACAGTGTTATTAAAGGTAAAAAGGTTTTTCAAAATGTTTACCCAAGCTTTGTTTTTATCTACAATAACAAATACAATTATTTTTTCTTGTTTATTTAATAGGAACTTGGATCCATTGACAGAAACAGTATCCTTCAAGTATTGATCCACAGCAGATTTACATAAGCAATGGTCAACAAATTTTGTAAAAGATAGCATTTTTAACATGTAAATTGCATTTTACATTTTAAGTTACTATTGTGGCTAGTTTAGATCGAATTCAGAGTGCACAAAACATGCATGCTAATCTTTGATTGACAGGGTTGGCTTTGCTGAGACATTCTTGGCAAAAGCGATTTCAAAATTACAATTATTTTGGTCATATTTCTTCTCTGAAATATCTGTTGTGTTTATTCTGCAATGTCTGGGCTACTTATGGATGAAGATAATAGTGTGTAAGCGTTGTCTGCGCATGTCATATTCTTTGAAGATTCGACCTGTCTGCTATGATGCATCACTGATCCCATGTACTAGGGAAAAGTAGGACTTATACCGAAGCTATTACTCAAGCCTGAAGGGGCTGTTTTAATAAATGGCTGGTGCATAGGTTACATGCTAGCTGATCATAGCAGAATGAATAGCACCAGGTAGTGTTTTATTGAGTAAACATTTGTTTTATTTTAAAATTCAAAGTAACGGTTGTCGTTTTGAAAAGCAGTCCGGTTCTGTACCCAGAATGCCCAAATTAGATAGATGTGTACAGGGTTTTCCTTGATACACAATTTTGTGCGTTTTGACGCATTTTTAAGGAAAATGACCAGCAATTTTTTCAACAATGCGTCATTGTGGATGCACAAATACGATAAGAGTTACTAACGATCGTATATACTACCGACACTGTTACATCGCGAGTAGATAAAAAATCTGGAGTACGAAGAGAAAATGGGACGAAACACTGGGCTGTGTATCATTTTTACTAGCATACAGTTTGTTTTTAAACGGGTCAAAACTAAACCAGTCGATCTCTAAAGAAAACAATATGGCTCTGTCAAGATCAACGTCATTCTTGCTGTCTGCAAGGAAGAATAGCCCGTCAACAAAGATTACACAACGCCTGGTAAGAGCACACAGAAACACATTTCAAGGACTCGAGGGTTTACTGTAAATTACAATATAGCTAAAGAGATACACTTCGTTATTTGTTGAAAACAGCGGCATGAATGTGACCTGTGTGTTGAAATACAGGAATCAGCAGTTTAATTGGTGAAAATAGTTTATTTTCGGCCGAAATGGATATTCTCTATCAAGCAAAACAATAGAGGCTTTCCAGGCCGGCCGACAACAAGCTATTTTCAACAATTAAATAGTTGATTCCTGAGATAAAAACAAAACAAAACAACCTTTTTCATCAGACAGAGGCTGCACAAAATTCGAAATTCAACCCTTGTGCATCATCAAAACACTAGCGTTTATGATGATACCCTTCGAAGATTACAATTACTTAGAAATATGACAGTTTGTCTGAAGCTAGAGCATATTTGCATGTTAAAAACAGGCAAAAAATAATATACAGCATACTCCAGATACTGTTTATGAAAAAGGTGCCATCTAGGCTGTAAGCTCCCTCTATATAGAGACTCTCTGGTGTTATTATGTATCTATCACCATGTAATAATACATATGTAGGGTATACAAAGATTTACAGTGAATACAAAACACGAAAAAGACACATAGTTCCATAAATAGTAGCTTTTATCCAAGCTAATTACATTTTGGTGTGACCCCCAGAAATTCCAAAATGACCCCCATTATTTTTGACTAGGGGGTCACAATGACCTCCTATTTTTGTTGCCTAGGGAAAACCCTGTGTGTATTTGTAGAATGCTATCTAGCAGGAGATAATGAGTGTGTAAGTGCATGTTTGGAGGGAATAAATGTATTGGGATAACTTGGCAAAGGTAACTTGAATATTCTATTTCATTGGTTTTGCTAATACTTAATTTGGGCTCTGCTGTGCCTAGCAATGGGACTTTGAATTTGAAAACTAGCACAGCTTGTGAGGATTGAACTAACATTCACTTTATTACAAATCTAACACCTTAACCCTTGACCAAACAATCCCTGGTTTTTAAGACTCCGAAGAAGACGCCTTCTGAAAACATTGTGGGAAAAGGAGAAAATTCTGGTAACCAGCATTTTCTTCTTTTCCCACAATGTTTTGTACTCTTCCAAAGTCAAGTGTCCATTTTTGAGTCACGTTTATTTCGCCGTCTGCAAATGCTTTCAATTTGGACACGACTAAGATTTTGTCGTTTGGTAAAGACTTAAGCAATAACCATGGAGTTGAACACAACCCATCCTGTATGACAGATGGAGCTTATTGCCTCACTTAATTAACTCTTAACCACACAAGTACAGTTTTTACTTGCTGTTATTAACTTTCAGAAATATTATGACAGTAGGAGAAATTAGCATTTTCACCTTTGGCTTGAATTTTTTCACATCTACCCATGTACTATAAAACCTTATTTATGTTGAATATCCCTGATTTACAAGGATACTGATCGGTGAATAAAGACCTAGAACTGAAAAGAATTAACCCTTAAAAGGGCCTTTACCAGACAATACCTAGTTTTAACAACCCAGAGAATGAAGGCTTTTGAAAACATAGGGAACAAAAGAGAAAATGCTGGTTACCTATTTTTCCATTGTCATCAATATTTTCCAAGCTTTCACAGACAAATCCAATCATGTTAGCCAGATTAAGTTTCTCGTATGCAAATGCCTTAACCATTACAACACAGTTCTGTTTTTTAACGACCCAAAGAAAACCTTTGAAAATATTGTGAGAAAATGCTTGTTACTAGCATTTTCTACTTTTCCCACAATGCTTTCAAAAGCTTCATCCTCAAGGTTGTTAAAACTCGGGATTGCTAGGTAAAGGGCTAAGTAGTTAATTTGTTGATAATTGTGAGTGAAGTTTATATTTTCTTTGACAAGATTTTAGTATGGCCTGCCATTCTACATGCAGTATTTGGCACACTGGCCAGAGTATTTTCAGGTGGCAGAGTCTGCACATGGAGAAATCATGGGATACAGTAAGTTGGAACTTCAGCTTTCTTGTTTCTTTCTAACCTTTCAAAGGAACAATCTAGCATTTTCATAACCCTGTAGAGGAAGGCTTTTGGGAAGATTATGAGAAAAGGGAGATAATTTTGGTAACCAGTACTTTGTCCTTTTCCCAGATATTTTCTGCTGTTTCAAAGAAGATTTCCATCGTTTTAGCCTAAGGTGCATAAAATTGTTATTGAAGTAACACTTAAAATTAATGTCAAAAACCCTTGCCACCTTGCAGTCTTACTCAGAATAACTCTTCACCACACAGTCCTGAGTTTTAACAACCCTGGAAAAGAAGGCTTGTAAAAACATTGTGGGAAAAGGAGAAATTGCTTTTAACCAGCATTTACCCCCTTTCCCAAATGTTGAAAGCAGCATAAAACACCATTCAGGCAATCACTCAATCTTTCCTTCACAAAAAAATGATAAATTTTTGTCTCAGAAGTTGTGATAATTGGAATTCAACAAATTCTTACAAGAGCAATTTTTGCTCTCAATTCTTTGCTACTAAACTCTGAATTTTAAAAACCCTGAGGTAGAAGGCTTTTGAAAATATTTTGTGAAAAGGAGAAAATGCTTGTAACAAGCATTTTCTCCTTTTCTCATAACGTTTTCTGTCATTTCAGTCACAAATTTCATCATGTTAGGTGCATTTGTCTGCAAATGCTTTCAATTTGGACAAGTCAAATAATTTTGAATATAAAGTTAGATGTATGTCAAAGAAACTCATAAGAATATTCAACTGTCTTGATAAGCCAATTCTAAGTAGTACCAAACTTATTTTAGGATTTTAGAAGTAAAGAGATGATACTCTTCAAACCCAGAAAATTTTACCATATACCTGTGCCTTTGTTTCCGATCTATCTTTACAGTCATGGGTAAAGCAGAAGGAAGTGGAGATCTTTGGCATGGTCATGTGACGGCATTAACGGTGGCACCAGAATATAGACGTCTAGGACTAGCAGCTAAGTTGATGAGCAATCTTGAAGAAATATCAGAAAAGTAAGCATTGGCTTGCAATTATGATAATAGAGCTATGCTCTTTTAAAAGTGGGCGTTACGCATTGGCAAAAAGTATCTACTATCAACCCATGTCAGCCTGTGCAGTCTGCACAGGCTGATGTAGGTCAAAACTTTTTGCAATTGTTAAATTTTCTGCATGTCAAAGGACAATTTTACCTCATAATTCAGATAATTGTAAGGCAAAATGGACTTTTGGATCCTTAATTATGTAATGGCTTGCTTGATATGATGCATCATAGAGATGCATTAAACCTCCTTTTGGCACAGTGCCATTTATTTGATTTCCATGGGTATATTTTTATGCACTGGCAGACAGATGCAAAGGACAACTCCTTGTGTATTTGTACATATTATGGATTGAGATCAAACAGTACAATCTATGGATTCTAATTTCAGAATCTGCACTCTCCAGTAATTAGCGAGAAATGGCAAACTTAAGCTGACACTGCTGTAAATTCTTTCTGCAACGGATTGAAAATGTCCATTTTGTGCAATTTTCAGTTTGAACATTAAAATATCCTCGCTCATATTAACAAACCTTTTAACTCTTTACCACACAATCCCGAGTTTTAACAACCCCCCAAGAAAAATGCCTTTTGTAAACATCGTGGGAAAAGGAGAAAATGCTTGTAACCAGCATTTTCTCCTTTTCCCATAATGTTTTCTACTCTTCCAAAGTCAAGTTTCCATTTTTGAGTCATGTTTATTTTGCCGTCTGCAAATGCTTTCAATTTGACATGACTAAGATTTTGTCGTTTGGTAAAGAGTTAGATAAATGATGAATTCACTGGGATTTGTTGCATGTTGAAAGACATGTAATTGTATGATTGTTCCAATGTTTTTTCCAGAAAGAGATGTTACTTTGTGGATCTGTTCGTCCGTGTTTCTAACAAAGTTGCTGTGGACATGTATGTCAAGCTGGGATACAGCGTGTATAGGCGGGTACTTGAGTACTACTCTGGGGACGTAGATGAAGACGCTTTTGGTAATATTGTTTTGCTTTCAACCCTTAAAGTGCCTTTCACACCTACGGTTACCCTTGCGGACACTGTAGATCAAAATCAGACTGCACAGAACATGCAGTTTGAGGTTTGATCTATGACTGTCCACTCTGCTGAAAGACTACAGACAAAAAGCAGCCACTAAATGGAAATTATCCAGTCTCAATGTAGACTTAAAGACCTAAAATATCCATCAGGTTCATTCAGTGCTTTAACTGTTAACTTGTTACCATATGCAGCACTTTTTTTTTGGGGGGGGGGATGGGGGGGGAGTTATATTTGATCACTTGTAGTCAAAAGAAAAAAATGCTCATAACATTTTTGTCATGTTGCCTGATGTTTTTCATTTTTAGCTCGGCAGTGTTTCAAAGAAAAGGGTAAGGGTTTTGTAAAAGGTAAAGCATAGGTATTTTATGTTATCTCTGTCATTACTGAAGCTATTTGCTTGAAACTCAGGCAAGGTTTTAACTATTAAAAGGGGAACCCATACCAGAAGGTATCACAATGAGCCATGCTCTGGCAAAAGGAGGTTTAATACATCTCACATAACTATTGATCCATAGAATTCATTTTGTCTCGCAATCGGCTGAAAAATGAGGTAGAATGGTCCTTAGACATACTGAAAATTTACAAAAAGTAAAAGGTTGTGATACAGGTCAGCCTGTGCAGTTAGTGCAGGCTCGATACTCTGTACAGATGCATTAAACCCCCTTTTCCCACAGCATGGGAATATGTTTGATAAAGCTATGCTCCTGTGTTCATTATAAAAGCAACTCCAGTTGACCATCCACATGCTGTGATGTTGTTTACTACGTACATTGTATGATTAGCCAGAACCACCTTTTATAAATCTTTTTCTTCGGTAAGTTTTAAAGTCATCTGCCACAAATTTGTTTCAAGAGGTTCATAATGTAAGAGGTTGAACTATTTTCTTCATGTACAATAATACGTTGATAATTTGAAAATTTCTTAGTATGTCGGCGTTCCTGCATTCTATTGCAAGACGAGAAGTTGTCTGCGGGTAGAACATGTAATTTATTAAATGCCTGTTTATTGATTCTGCTGAATGCAAAAACATTTCCGATTCTGACTTTATTTCAGTTATCAAGGTTTTAACAGTACTCAGGTTTGAATGAAATTAGTTTGATGTAATAGAATTAAAAAATGTTCCAGATAATAGTTCTGTTAATCTTTGGTTAAGATTGTTAATATGCGTGTGATTGAGAGATCAAATGTGATTTCATATCTGTGAAGGGAAGTTACTCTGGCAGACTTGCCTTTGTGTACACTCGTGGTTGATGGGATTTTGTTTGTTTGATATCATACTATTTGACAGTAAGAGGTCTTGTATGTTGATTTAAAAGTAGTACCTCTGACACCTGTGCTTTTGGTACTCATTAGAAAAATTGTTTCATTGAGGCAATGCCACATGTAATAAGTACCTATATCATAAGTTTTTGTGAAGAAACAGTATTCTAGAACTGCGAAAATTTCCTTTGTCTGAACCTCTATACATCTCTTTCCTTTCTTATACCTTACAGATATGAGAAAAGCTTTATCCAGAGATGTGGAAAAGAAGTCCATTATTCCGTTATCCCACCCTGTACATCCGGAGGAGTTGGAATAACTATGAGTCAGATGGGTTACTATAGAAACAGATACTGGTTCCTTTATGACGAGGATTTCATCACTTTTGCAATGATAATTGTAGTACTGAATATTGTCCTCTTTCTGATAGTGGAGTATTATCTTTTTGTTTAGGAATGCTCGGTGCCATTTTCACCATGGGGATAAATGGTTAAACCTTCACCAAACAGTCTCATGTTTTAACAACCCTGATGAAGAGGGTTTTTGAAAACATCATGGGAAAAGCAGAAAATAAAAAAGCTAATAAAGGTGCCTGCAGAAAATGCCAGTCTTCTAGTGTGATAGTTTGATGGTCTTTCAGGGAAAATTGCTAGCTAAATTAACTTTATTACACGAGAGCTTACACAGTTTATCATTACCCTCTGTTGGGATTACTTCGTTCAGAATGTATGTTTATCTTTGTTCTGTCGAGGTTAAAATCTATATTAGGTGGTATATGGCGGAATATTTTGTTAGTAATGATAACTGGTCTCTACGTAATTCCAAAAAACAAATGGAGAAGAGGTTCTAGTCATAGATTGGAATCAAGAAATGGTTGTCAAAGATTCATCATCCATTCTTCAGACCATTCTTAGTCTATTTCTAGATTAGAAAGAAGCACAACTAATGATGGCTAAACCATTTTGGTTAGCTAAACTAAATTATTTAGCGAATTAAAAGTTGTGTTACTTTCAAATGATGAAAATTCTTCAGAGTAAGACAAAGGAAGTTCTTAAGACTGGCCGATGAAAATGGATCCTGATTTCACATTTTGTTTAGTTTGATCTTTATCAAATGTACACTATCCTCAGTAGCTAATGTTGCCTGTCGTTATGAAAGTTCTAATAGAATATACATTGCACTTTTGATAAAATGTACATTGTATTGTGTAACTGTAACAGTTATATCTAGAACGTTTGTTTGTATAGAAATTCATCTGACTATAAATTGCTATAAAGATATTGAAGCTTGGACATTTTGAAGATCATATTAAAGATATACGGACTTACAAATCTTTGTTCTTTTTAGTTTCGTTCTTTATATTTTTTTTGTTGGAAAACCAGAGCGCTCAACAGACAGAAGCGCGCGTATGCGAGCGTGTGTGTTTTTTTTTTACTTTTTCGTAATTGCTTTCTGTATACATTTCAAGTAGAGAAAGAGAAAGAGAGAGAGATGGCCTCTAAATGACTTATCTAAGCGCCTGTTTTGCTTATCTCTTGGAGAGAGTGTGTGTGCCGTCTGATGCTTGATCTACACTGTCCGTTTTGCGGAGACGTTCTGGGAAATAGCCGTATCGCAACTGCTTTTATTTGGGTCTTATTTCTGTTATAAATGCACATTGTGTTTATTCGGCGCTCAGAAGAATAATGCGATGTGAGTTGTTAAAAAATTTAACACCATTTATCGTCCTGAATATATCAACAGAAATTTCCGTGGATTGAAGTATTTTTATTGATAATAAAAATGGGTATTGTCAAGTTTAGATTAGACTGCACGAACGTCATTCTGATCTGAATTAACTGCCTCTATAAAGAACATCAGAGCTCAGACAAACTTGTACCAATCAATGTCTTATTTAGACGACCCTGCGGAAAAGGCCTCTTGAAGAGGTTTTGGCTGGTAACCAGCATTTTTTCCTTTAACCACAATTTTTTCTATTCATCCATAATAGTATCCCATCATTTTACCCACATTTAGTTTGTGTACCGCAAATGCTTTCAATTTGGACAAGTGTAAAATGTTGTCGTCAGGAACAGAGTTAACGATGGATGTTCGACCAACTAATTACCTGCCGCAGAAGCACTTTGAAAGTAATGATAATGAATATGAATGAAAGCTTGCTATTTCATACATTTGAAATCATCGTGGCTAAAGGAGAAATTGCTCGTAACGAGCCATTTTAGCCACAATGTTTTCAAAATTCGTCTGCTTCAAGACGCAAAATGTCGTCTGCAGGAGGTCTATTTCGACAGATTTGATAAGACAAACAGATGGCCCCTCTCTGCCTCTTCATAACTCGAATATAAACAATTTGAATGCAATTATATAAAACAAAACAAACTTTAACCCTGCACACAATCCCAAATTGTACCGACCCTGACAGAGAAAGCTTTTGAAAACCGTGTCGAAAAAGGAAAAAATACTGGTGACCGGCATTTTCTCCTTATCCAAACCTGTTTTCTTACTCTATCTCGGACAAATCCCGTAACTTGAGCCAACTCTGATTTGTCATCTGCAAATAGTTTCAATGTGGCTGAATGTAAAATTTTGTCGTTAAGAGTTAACTCTGTAGCAGATGTTGAAATTTTAGACTTGTCCCAATCAAAAGCATTTGCAGAATAGAAGTTAATTGTCGTTCAAATAATAAGATTCGTGTTGGAAAGGACAGAAAACATTGTGGGAAAAAGGAGAAAATGCTGGTTACCAGCATTTTCTCTTTTTTCCACGATGTTTACCAAAGCCTTTTTTCAATGGTAACTATTAAAGTTCGGGAATGTTGGGTAAAGGATAAAACAAGATATCGAATCTCGGTCTCGTTTCCTATGACGCACATGTGAACATTTTTGCCATGTTTGTCCGATATCCCCACTGTGCAAAACGTGAACTGTTTCATATTTTTTTGTTCTTGTTTGTTTATATCAAAATAATAATAATAATGAGCCGTGCACTGTGAAAAGGGGGTTTAATAAATCTGGAAAGAAATACCGATCAAGGTCAGCCAATGCAGTCTGAACAGGCTGACCTACTTCCAAACTTTTTGCTATTGGTCCATCTTCGGCTTGTCTACCTCATGATTTAGTCGCTTGTTAGACAAAATGACTTTTATGGACCTATAATTATGTGATGACTTATATCACAAAGATGCAATATGCCCCCTTTTGTGCAGATCTTATTTTGTTTAGGTATGATGTTTGAAGGAAAGAACTGTGTTTAGTTCTCTTCAAGACGACAATCTTATAGGCCTGGTCAAATTGAAAGGATTTGTAGACGATAGGATTTAGCTTTGAAAGGGTAGAAAACAACTTGATAAAAGGAAAAAAATTATGGTTAAAAACATTCCGTCCCCTTTTCCCAATGTTTTGACAAGCTTCTGTCCTTAGGATCGTTAAGCCATATCCTGCTAAATAACCTAAAAAAAACCTTTGAGGTAGACAGTTAAAACCTGAATTTGGCTCGTTCAATGTTATTTTTTTGGGGGAAAGATATCTTATTATCGGGCAGTGTAGATCCAAGATCAGACTGCACGTTCTGTGCAGTCTGATTTTGATCTACAGTGTCCGCAAAAGGTTTTTGAGTTACGCTTAGCAGCCTAAGAGTTGTAGCACGTGATCTTATAGTAAAGGGCAAAATGGTTGTTGACGAGTTTACATCTCATTCACTAATGTGCAATTCCGTTAAGACGACAGCTATACTATTCATGTCTTTCCTTGGCTTTCACCAGTAGTGAGTACTAAGTTAGATCTCTGTAGTGTCTTGCTCAAGGACACCCATTTGTAATCAGCGCCGCCGGTGGCACATATAGACAAGAAATAGAACAATGACTAATATGTGATAAAATTTTATACTTAAAATACACCTGTGATCTAGTGTTTAAGTCTACCAAAGAATCCCATGTTTTATCGTCCCTGACAAAGAAGGCATTTTGGTAACTAGCATTTTCTCCTTTTTCAACGTTTTCTGACCTTTCGGATAAAAATCTCATATGAGTCAAATTTATTATCTTTTTGTCTCCTTGAAATGTGACTAATATAAAGTTTTATTCTGTGGAAAAGTTTGTTGGTTTTGTTTGTATGGTGCTTTTAAAAACGCCGTTTTCAATATTACTATCGTCATATCGCGGTCATTGCACCTACCAATTCTTTCGTGGAGATTCTTTTAACAGTACTTCGCACAATATTCTTTCCATTCCACTGGTTTCGCACAGAACCGTCGTATAAACAATGACTAGCGATGAAAGAAGAATGAATTATATGGCTGCGACTATTATCAATCTTCAGAAAGAAATTTTCTGGGCTGGAGATTAGAACCAAAGGTCCCTTGGTTTCAAGCCCTGTACGTTACTGACTAAGCTACTAGGCTTGAAGGGTGAAGAATCGATCGATGATAATGTTTTAATTAAGAACATTTTCAACTTTCTGAACATAATCCAGAGCTGATAAAGAAGGCTTTCGAAAACATAGTGGGAAAAGAAGAAGATGCTGGTAAGCAGCATTTTCTTCTTTTCCCACAATGTTTTCTGCGCTTCCAAGGACGATTCATGCCTATCATTTGGAGCACAGTTAATTTGTTTTCTGCAAGTGCTTTCTATTTTGACACGTCTACAATTTTGTCGTCTGGTAAAGAGTTACAAAGAATCAAGAAATATAGATTTAGAACAAAAATTGTAACATGTACGAATGTGAATAGGACTTATGATATGCCCAAGATACAAATTGTTAAAGGTTAAGGGCCCAAAATAGTAATGAGCCATGCTCTGGCAAAAGGGGGCTTAATGCATCTCCGTAATCCATCATACCAAGAAAGCCATCACATACTTATGGATCCATAATAGCCACTTTTTTTAACAACCGACTCAATTATGAGGTAGACTGATCCTTTGACATGCAGAAAATCGACCAATAGCGAAAAGTTTCGGCCCAGGTCAGCCTGCGCAGACTGCGCAGGCTGACCTGAGTCGAAACGTTTCGCAGATGCATTAAGCCCCCTTTTCACAGAGCGTGGCTCAGTTATAAACTCTGCCTCTTTCGATGATTAAAATACCAATCCATAGAAACCCAAAGAAAGTTTTTTCTCTATCTTTTAAATAATTGACTATACAAGCGGGCTGTATAGATCCTTTTTCTGTACAGTCTGATCTTGGTCTTTGCCGTCCGCGAAAGCCGTCCTGTTTTCGCCTTTGCCGCTGAAAGGGTTGACGCCGTTGTCAGTAACTATGTCAATTATATCGCATCGAAAGCACGCACATGCGTGCCTCCTGAGGCTGTAAACAACAACAATTTTTAATATTGTTCTATTTCTGAATTCAAAATAATGCTTGGAATTTATAATTGAATGTATTTGTTTAATACTATCCTGAGATATCTACCAGGTTTTGGACAGGGAACTATGCCTTGCCCCGGGAGACACTATAAAGACAGGCTCAAGGGGGGGGGGGGGGGGGGGGAGTAGAAATAGTAGAAAATTCACTTTGCACAAGTAACAAGAAAAAATTGTGATAAAAGTCGGATGTGTGATTTCCTTTTTGTCTCTGGGCGGTTTAAAAGATTTCTGCTTCCCGGCTAGAACATATCAAGACTAGCTATTTATCCTTTTATTGCAATGTTTCAAAAAGTTGTCTGATACAAGGAAAATAGTCGTTCATTGGAGTACATGAGATAGTAGTGGTGGACACCGTTTCTCCTTGCGCAAATAGTAGACTAACCCAGCTGCTAAGCGCGACTGACTGACCTTTTGCGAACAGTGTAGATCAAGATCAGACTGCACAGAACGTGCAGTCAGGGCCTTTATTCACCAACCATTCTTGAGAATATTCTTAGTCTTAATCTCCAAGATTTTCTAAATTTGTAAGTAACATGACTTCTGATTGGCTAAACCGAATGGTTTAGCCAATCAGAAGTTGTGTTACTTTCAAATATAGACAATTCTGGATAATAAGACAAAGAACGTTCTTAAGAATGGTTTGTGAATGCGAGCCCTGATCTTTGATCTACACTGTCCGATGAAGACATCTTGTCCACCAAAATATATACCTTTGAAATGGCAAAATTTGGGGTTTTACTATTGGGTCAAATGCCTCAATGATTTCATTCCACTTACTCAGCAGGATAAGGGTTAAGGGGGATATAGCATGAGGGAAAGTAAATCCACCATTGTCTGGACAATGTGACTCTCAATATAGCTCTATGTCAAAAATAGCAAAGTCGGAATCTATATCTGAACGCGGTCGTTATGGAATTATAAATGACATATTTAACTCTGCCAGACGACAAAATTATAGACTGGTCAAAATTAGAATCATTTGCAGGCGACAAATTCACTGTTTCTCATATTGTGGGACTTGCCTGTGAAAGGATAGAAAACATTGTGGAAAAAGGGGAAAATGCTAGTTACCAGCATTTTCCCCTTTTCCATAATGTTTTCAAAAGGCTTCTTCTGCAAGGTCGTAAGAACAGGATATATAGTGTGGTAAAGGCTTACATAAGGAAACTATTCGCAAAAGCATAACAAGTTGTGGTTCGAGTCCTGCTGGTGGATTCCTATGGGGGTTAAACACTCTCAGATTGCCATTTATTCATTCAAAGGCCCACTTAAGGCCAAAACTATGCAACACGAGGGTCAAAATGCAGACAAATTTGATTCATACCATTTAAAAGTATGGATACTATTATGAGTCCCATAATGATGATGTTAAAGAGCAATCTGTAAAAGTTCCAGTCCAGTTATAGAAAAATGTATAATAAGATAAATGTAAAAATAGGACAAAATTTTGCAATTTTGTTCTAGTTTTACAATAGTTTTTTTTTCCTGTCAGCAACTGGAAGATTGACAAATTCCACTGAAACACATCATCAGACTCATAATGATATCCATACTTTTGAATGGAATGAATTATATTTGTCTACAATCTGATTGTCTGACTTCCAAATCGTTTACATTTGGCTGCTATTGGACCTTTAAATAGTTCCTTGTAGCAAAGTGGTCTCGATTGTTTTCACTTCCCACCAAAAAATATTTTTTGGGGGATTTTAAGTTCGCTTATGTTGCAAATGGAGTTTAATCACAGCTTAGAAAGGCTTTGTTCAGAAACTTTAGCAGGGAAAATCAAAGTACTCAAAGCATTGGGAATCTTTTTTACATAATTTTTGTGGTATTTGTCGAAGACAATACCACTATGAGTTCAATATTGAATTTTGAAGACTATGTATCGTATTTTGTGCAAAGCCGAAGGAAATAAACCCAATTAAACTCAATTTTTCTCAGGCAAATGAGTTTTTCGGTAGCACTCAGATATGTAATTGGAAATGGCATGTTAAAATACACTGGGTGAGGCCATCCATCGTGGAAATACTAATTTTTGATTGAAAATAGCTTCACTCGCTCATACCCTTCTATTGGTGCAATGATACAAAATTTGTCTACCGATCACTTGGTCCTGGGCGTTTTCGTTCCAAAACCAGTTCCTCCCATGGCTTGTTCATCCAATGATTGCGAGCTACTCCATTTGATTGGGCATGAATATTTATAGATCGAAATAATTGATTGTAATGTTGGGAATTAAATGTTAACGCCCAAAGATATTTCCAAGTCATAGTTTTCAGGTACAAACTTAATTTTATTCGATAGATTCACATGGTTTCTCTCTCTATCCATCATGCATCCTACTATCAAGGGACGTTACTCCTGACTCCTTCTAATGATCAAAGGGAGACCACCAATACACAAATAATCCTAACTTTGTCATGAGTACTCTCCCTTCAACCAAAATAGGTATTCATTTGCTTAGTAGGTTGACTTTCAAGCCAATATTTGAATAATATTTCTCTTTTTCTTTCAAATTATAAATTCCACACAGTGGCTTCCTTGACAAATACCACTTCAGCGTTCTCAACGCTTTGATTAGACCAGCGAAGCTAGTCTATAGGCATCCAGATTGAGCCAGACTCAATGTAAACAAAAAACCCCACAGTGGCCAAATACTGCCTCACAGAAAAATAACTCTTTACCGTTAGGAATCTTAATTCTCTCATATATGACAATTTTGACAAAAAGCACAGAATCTCTACCATCCCGATTTGAACATGTCTACTTACAAAGTAATAGACTGTACAACATGTCATTGATAAGGTACATGATTTTTTTTTTATATGTAAACCAAGTGACCTATGCAAACCAGGCTCATATCACTGATTCCTGCACAGCAGTAATTGAAATTATGAATGGATCTAAAAATAGATACCCCCAGGTAACTTGTAGCAAATCCAAGCTACACAAACCCTCACTGGACAGGGAACACTTGTCATTCCTTCAGTCATTTATTATTTAGATCATTGTGAACGTGAAACTGGTTTGTTAAACTGTTATTTTACGTCTTGTATATTAACCCTTTACCACACAATCCCGAGTTTTCACGAAAGTATGGAAGAAGCCCTTTGAAAACAATGCAGGAAAAGGAGAAAATGCTGGTTATCAGCACTTTCTTTTTCCTATATTGTTTTCAGCCCTTTTATAATATGGTTTCATCAATTGAGCCACATTTAACTTTATGGTCTGGAACAGCTTAAAAGGTTAAATAAAACTTTCAAGCTGATGGTAAAAACCTGAATATTGCTATTTCAAAATTATTTTTTTGAGAAAAATATCCCCAAGGTTATCGGATAGTGTAGATCCAAGATCAGACTGCACAGTCTGTGCAGTCTGATCTTGATCTACACTGTCTGTCTGTCCGTTCGTCCGTCCGGACAGACATCTTAGAATCCTTGATGAAAATTGATAGAACTTCATACATGTACTCGTATTCCTTACGACAGTTCACCTATGGAGATTTTTTCTTTTTTTTTATTCGATGCCGTGTCATCGAAAAAGGGGGCTTGATGGACTGATATCTCTTTAACTACTGGTCAACATTTTATGAAACTTCATATTTATCTTGTTTATCATAAGCCACAGACAATCATTATTTGTTTTTATCTAATGAAATGCTATGCTATGGAAAAAGGGGGCTTAATGGATAATTTCATAATGGACCAATAACAAAAAGGCCACGTGTGCATGCAAAACACAATACCTCTTATATGTTTCAATCAAAAGAGGTCTTTTTAGGCTGAAGATATCATTTCAACGAAATAGCTTGTTTAAATTGAAAGTGAACAAATTGAAATTTTTCGTGATATTTCTTGTTTTGAGAAGTAAATAGTCAAGAGCATTGGGTAAAGTCAGTGGATTGAATTGAATCTGGATTCGACCGGATTGGACTTAATAACCGGAATGAACCGATCGAACTGGAACGGACTCAATAACCGAATTTGACAATTTTTCTTTAATCTTGTATAAACCAACCAAGTTTTATATTTACCATAGCCACTTATTTCAAATTCGCTAGTCTGTCAGTACTTTCAGTACTTTGATTTATATTAATTTGAGAAAGTTAGTTTAACAAGATAGATTACGAATCCGATGGCCAAGAAATGGGTTTCATGGTTTCTTTTGTCAGTTTTATAACCTATAGTTTCTTTGGAGAATTCATATGTTCAATATTTACTTAATACATGTATTTGTATCCTGGGTGTTTAATTCACTTCGACCGGGGCAGAAACTCTACCATAATTGATCTTTGGACTGGTTCACAATCTTTTCAACGACATTTATATAGGCGAAGTAGCAACTTGCATGATTTAGATGTAGTACTCCAACACGATTTGTGATCGAAAGTCATTGAACAGGCACTCAGTTGAAACAAATTCACAATTTCCTTCTTAGTGTTGATATTCTCGAATGAACAAAAAGTAATTTGAAATTGGTAGAAAATCTGGACATGTTCACTCTGCGGGCCTCTGCAGGCTTCTTGCGGGTCTATTTATGACCACGTGATACAAGTGTTGCTATCGTGAAAATGATTCCCCGAGACACTTATTCATACCTTAGAAAATGAATGTGATAGGGCATAATCCGTTTCCTTTATAGTGCTTCCTAATTTGATATTTTAAAAGCATTACCCTATAACCCGTTACTGTCCAGACTAAACGTATTTTTAAGACACAACATTTTAGCATAGCATAGCATAGCATAGCATAGCATAGCATAGCATTTTATTTTCGACATAAAGCATACACCTCATTGTCATACAAAACAAATGCATTCAATACATACATAAGCAACATTTAGCAACAAATACTCTTTTTTCCTGCGACAGTCTGCACTACCATCTAATCTTGAAAAATATATCTGACGAATTTTTTTTTAATTTACAACAATATGCAAAACAATTACGAAAAAGCGGTTATTACTGAGTAGATTACTTTCCATTATTTCTGTTCATATTGAATCACAAAGGAGTTTCAGTAATATCCATAGCCTAGGTTCCAGTCGGATCATTTTTTCCCCTTTTACATATTCGGACATTACCTTGTCAAAAAATACGGAACACCATAAACAGTTTTGCCACAAATCTGTAGAGACCGTGATAAGGAGAGATTAAAATATTATTACCGCCTGGACCCAGACTAATTAACTCTGACACCGTCTATATTTTGTAAAAAAGAAATGACTTGTTTCAAAAGATTAAAAAAAAAAAAACGTATTTGCCTTTTTCTCGATTTTTGCTCCTGAGGGCCACATGTGTTACACGTAGCTTGGGATCTGTGTAAGGATTGACCGTAACAAACATGATTAGACAAAAATAATAAATTTGTGGTGTAGTAACTAGTGATATGCAGCGAATATATAAACAAAAACAGGATTGTTGAAGGGATCTGTAATGTGCGTAATGACAGTTATGTGTACAATAGACGGAGTCGGGTCTCTTGACGCACCGTAGTCCTCTGCGACAGAAATCAAACTGGGAAGGACTGAAGTTTAACCTGTCATGAACACAATGACGGGCGAAGTGCTGTCTAATCATAATACCTTTATGGTTAACCCTTTACCAAACAATCCCCTGTTCTATCGACCGCAAGGAATAAGGCTTTTGAAAACATTGTGGGAAAAAGGAGAAAATGCTGATAATCAGCATTTTCTCCTTTTTCCACAATGTTTTCTGTTCGATCAATAACAAAGATTATGTTAGTTGTCTGCAAATAGTTTCAAGCTGGACAAGTCTGAAATGTTATTGTTTGGTAAAGCCTTAACCCTTATCCTGCTAAATAACTAAAATGAAATTTTCGATTCGATGCTAAAAACCCAAATATTGCTATTTCGAAGTTAATTTTTGAGGAATAATGTCTCCTGATCGGACAGTGTAGATCCAAGATCAGACTACACGTTCTGTGCAGTCTGATCTTGATATACACTGTCCGCAAAAGGTCAGTGAGTCGCGCTTAGCAGCCTAAGGGTTAACAACGTCATAGGACCCAACCTTTTGACAGATAATAATTAGAAATGATACTGAAGTAGAGAAACTGATTGTGCTATTTCAATCTAGCTTGTGGTTAACGCTTTACCAAACGACAAAATTATAGACTTGTCCAAATTGAAAGAGTTTGCAGACGACAAATTCTATGTGACTCAAATGATGGGAATTTTATTAGAAAAGGTAGAAAACATTGTGGGAAAAAGGAGAAAATGCTGGTAACCAGCATTTTCTCCTTTTCCCACTATGTTTTCAAAAGCTTTATTCCTGTGGTCGTGCAAACACGGGGTTGTTTGGTAGAGCTATAATACGAGTATTCCATCATTTAACGGATGTACTTGTATATGAAATGATGTGGATGCAAGATCTGTCTTAATGTTTTGTGCAGTGTGATCTTAATCTACAATCATCAAGGTTACTAATCTCGGCATGCTGATGGTATGAAGTGTCTTTTTTTGAGCCTATAAACGATGACACTTAGAAACTATATCGATCAAGATGAGTCTGCAAGTTGTGTGCAGTCTCATCTTTTTTTAACACCGATATATTGTGATATAATTCCGGACAGGAAAAAAACTACAAACTGAAATTGCAATACGTAGGTATGGGTATGCAATTGTGCCAAGCTATAGCCCCCCCCCCCCCCCCCCTACGACGTTTTCCATACGATTCGAAAGAGACAATTGCCTTGATCTCAAAGAATTCTTCGTCGTGTTACTTGAACTATTTTTTTTTTCTTCTTGCTAACCCCCTCTTTTCTTCCCGCCCCCTCCACTACCCCTGTAACATCAGCCTGAATTTTATAAGTAAATAAAGACTCAAAATAGTGAATAATGAAGAGCAAGATCAACCTAGCATTAATTCTTAACCAACTAAAAACGTAAAGTAAAACTTTTCAAGCCCCAAATATTGCTATTTCAAAGTCAAAATTTTTTGGGGAAAGATATTTTTTGGGGAAAGATATTTCCTTATCGGACAGTGAAGATCAAAGATCAGACTGCACGGTCTGTGCAGTCTGATCTTGATCTGCACTGTCCGCAAAAGTTTTTTGAGTCCCACTTAGCAGCCTAAGCTTTAAACAGGTTTGCACATTAAACCGCACCCCGCCTATTTACATATCTATCTAGTTTGATATGTTATCATTTAAATAAGGATATCACATGAACTGATAACGACATTCTTTCATGGAAAATGACCGCCCTGCCTTTTTCCGAAATTAGACATTTAGATTCAGATAAACTCGTCATGTACGTATTATACTTTCGTTAAAGCTATGGGTATTTAGGTCAACACTGTGGGGTCTAACTGAAAGTGTAGTTTAAGACCAGAAGGATACCTATAGAATAGTGTAGATCAAGATCAGACCGTCCTTTATTCAAAAACGCGTAGAACATGTCTGGTCAATGATATACACTGTAAGCTACCTGATTACAGACCTAGATAAAATATCTTTCTTTATAGTGGAATAGTAACCTCAGACCAAGGAAAAAGTCTACTCCATTTTCTTGTAGGTAAGGGTAAATGGGCCAGTGATTGCATAGCAAAGGCTTCGTGAATCGTTTACCAAACAATACGATTGTTTTAACGACTGAGAAAACGGGCTTTTGAAAATATTGTTGGAAAAGGAGAAAATGCTTGAAACTAGCATTTTCTCCTTTTCCCACAATGTTTTCTTCCCCATTAAAGACAAATCATTCAATTTGGCTGATTTTTGAACATGTTCAGAAAAAATAAAAAATATGATAACGTAGTTAAGCCGTGATTTAATTGGGACATTGTAAAGATTTAAATAAGGATGTGGCAGCAACGGTATTTCCACAGTACTAAAGAAGTATGAACCTTAAACGGTCTTCTTTGACGAAAATCTCACCGCTGATCATTGTTTCGACGATGGTTATATGGGAAAGCAGCCAGTGGCTTTGAAAGAATATTGTGCGGTGTACTGATAAAAGAAACTCCAGGAAAGCATGGATAGGTACACTGGCCGCCGCGATATGACTGTAATAATGTTGAAAATGGCGTTAAACACCATACCATCAATCAATCAATTAACTTTGACGAAAAGCGCCGAAAAACGCAGGTAGAGCAGGGTCCGTACCCACCAGTCATTCCTTAGGACATTCTTAGTCTTATTCTCAATGTTTTTTTTTAGTTTGAAGTAACACAACTTCTCATTGACTAAACCAAATGGTTTAGCCATTCAGAAGTTGTGTCTTCTTTCTAAATCTATAATAAATATACAAAAAATGTTCTTAAGAATGACCCTGTTCTACTTGCGTCTTTCGGCGTAACTGAATGTGCTGGCTTTTGACCTACTTTTTGGTACTGATAACAAATAAATAAATAGAAATTTGTGATTGGCCAAAAATGTATACATGTTTATCCTAAGGTTCCCTGCCTACTTCCTTGCAAATTTACGCCGTCTATCTTTTTTTAAAGATATTTCTTGTTCCAAGTTTTAAGAATGCTAGCCTTTGTGGACTGAGTCTGAGTATGACTGGGGCCCTTACCTGCATTTCAAAGGGAGGTCATAAAGCTTTATGTCTGTTTCATAAGTAATGCACGATTGGTTATTTTTAGTTCCTTAGAAGTTTGAATCATTGGCTTTTTACCTTCCGGCACAAATTTGTAACAAAGGACTTTTTACATAGGCATGTAACTCTGGATAATGAACATAAGATAAAAAATAGCAGTATGTTGAAAGCATGGGAAAATATTGTGGTAAAAAGGAGAAAATGGTCATCATGACCTTTGTCTCCTTTTTGCCACAATGTTTTTAGAGGTGGTCTACTGCAAAAGGGAAAAAAAGGTCGTGTATAGAAAACTATGCTTAAACCGATAATCAAAAACAGGTGAGGAAACGTTGTTTTTTGATTTAGATTATCATATGCTTCTTTGATCTTTTTTGCACAGCTGTATAATTCTAGGACTAGCCTGTGAGCGCAGTCTGTAGCGTAGAGGACTAGAGACGGGGGGGGGGGGTTGTTGGTTCAAATCCCCAGCTTGCCCGATTTCTTTCCAAGGATTGATGAGCGACAGGATTCAATCTTATCTCACAGCTGATCATTTTTCTGACGATGGTCATGTGGGAGAGCATCCAGTGGCTTGCGAATTGCTGGTAAACGAAGCTCAAGGAAAGCATGGATAAGTGCACAGGCCACTGACATATAACTGAAATAATGTTGAAAACAGCGTAATCAGCATTTTCTTCTTTTCCCATAATGATTTGTACGCTATCAAATACAAATTCTCTTATTTGAGCCACATTTAAAATGTCTTCTGCAAATGCTTTCATTTTGGACAAGTCTGAATTTTGCTTGTGTCGTAAAGAGTTAAGTAACATTTAACTTATCGTCTGCAAAATGCTTTCAATTTGGATGAGTGTAAAATTGTGTCGTTTGGTAAAGAGATACTAGGATTATAGGTGGCGAGGTGTTGTAGTGGAAATACCACACCCATTTGTTCGATATCAGACATGGGAGTGGATCTCATAGAGGCGCTTTATATTTCTCGCCCAGCCAGAGGTGTATGGGTAAGAAACCGATGCTTCGTCATGTTTTTATTTTAACACTTAGGCTGCTAAGGGCGACTCACTGACCTTTTGCGGACAGCGTAGATCAAGATCAGACTGCACAGAACGTGCAGTCTGATCTTGGATCTACACTGTCCGACAAGGAGATGTCTTTCTTCCAAAATACCCTTGACATAGGAAAATTTGGGTTTTTTTCTATCTGCTTGACAGTTTCATGTCTTTTATTTAGCGGGATCAGGGTTAGCCTACTTACTACTATATCAATGCTTTTATTGCAAGAAAAGCTGGGATACTGTGGCGTGTCTTGCCTGTATCAGAATCTTTCTCTGTACAGGTCCATTACATATGAGCTATGCTCTGGCAAAAGGGCATTTGATGCATCTCCGGGATGCATTATACCGAGCAAGTTATCACACAGTCGTGGATCCTTTTATTTAACGTCCGACTGAATCATGAGGTAGACTAGTCCTTGGACATGCAAAAAAAACCCCGAACAGCAAAAGGTATCGGAATGCACAGGCTGACATGGGTCGATAGTTTTTGCAAATGCATTAAGTCCTCTTTTCACAGAGCATAGCTCATATATAATTGAAGATTAGAATGTCACAAATCCTATCAAATCATCATCGATTACTTTTATGTCGCCCAATATCAAACCAGACATGGTGCTTGACATGTTTGCC
The DNA here is from genome assembly GCA_946811185.2 of Hippopus hippopus. Lineage (NCBI taxonomy): Eukaryota > Metazoa > Mollusca > Bivalvia > Cardiida > Cardiidae > Hippopus > Hippopus hippopus. The sequence continues at coordinate 26,581,060 of OX328097.1, forward strand.
GCGTGATGCCGTCTGGGTGGTCACATGGTTTATGCTTCTCTTCAAAATGGTTGGTTTTATTGGAACGCATGCATTTGATATCTGATCATATCTGGGATATTTATTCTGTAGTGAGACGGACAAAGACGCACACAAAGAGAGAGAGAGAGAGAGAGAGAGAGAGAGAGAGAGAGAGGGAGAGAGAGGGAGAGAGGGAGGGAGGGACAGAGAGGGAGGGACAGAGAGAGAGAGAGGGAGAGACGGAGACAGAGAGAGATCGACAGACAGACAGACAGACAAACAGACAGGGAGAGGGAGAGAGACAGAGACAAACAGACGAACGGACAGATAGACAGACAGACAGAGATAGACGGACGGACAGATAGACAGCGTTCTTGCTTGTATTTTGACAAACGTGGTTTACAACAGTATTTAAGTTTTATCACTGCGGCTAGTGCATTCTCTGTTTATCTATACCAGTTTTACACTCTTTCCAAGCCACTGGCTGTACCACACGATCACAGTCCGTGACTGTAATGTAGAGAAGAAAGGAAAGGTTTCATCTTAACTGTGAACGCTTGCCGACTTCTGTTTCCATGAAAAGCGACGTTTACCATTAGTGTGTTACTACAGTAAAACCTCAGATAAAAAGTGAGCTATGCTTTGGCAAAACGGGGTTTAATGCATCACCGTTATGCATAATACCAAGCAACTCATGATATAACGATGCATCATTAAAAATTGTTTTGTGTAACAACCGGCTGAATCAGGAGGTAGAATGGTCCTTAGATATGCAGAAAACTTACCAAAAGCAAAAGGTATCGACACAGGTCAGCCTGCGCGGACTGCGCAGGCTGACCTGAGTCTATACTTTTTGCAGATATATGAAACCCCCTCTTCACAGAGCTTGACTTAAATATTTAAACATCCATACAATTTAGAGCCAGGGTTTAAGCACTAGGATTTCTTGGAATAGATCTACTGATTGTGAGTCAATGCACTTTTGCGGTCATTGTAGATCAAAATCAGACCTTAAAGGCCCAGTAAAGGCCAAAATATCAAAGCAGGTGTCATAATACATCTAAATTTAGATCATACAATTTAAAGGTATGGAAAATATTATGGAGATGACAGTCTCTTATCGTGTGGCCGGGCCATATGTTAGTCACTGGCAGGAAAAAGAATTCTAAAATCAGGCAAAAAGTAAACAAAAGACACAGCTACGTGGCAGGTTTTAATCTAGTTTTGAAATTAAATTCTCTGTCAGCGACTAACACTTGGACTGACCGTACAATGACAGATTTTCATCTTCACAATAATTTCCATACTTGTATATGGTATGATATCAATTCAAATGCATTTAAACACCTGCTTTGTTTACATTTGGGCTTTATTGTCACTTTAGGGCTTTATCAACGATCAGAGTATCTCAAAAATATTGGTTAATGTAACTCAGGGATCAGACTTATACTGTCCGTTCAGTGCACTCTGATTATGAAGCTGGTAGGTGTCCACAAGCGACTAGAAAAACCGTTGGGGCCGAAACATCGGAAACTAACTGGCAAGTTTCAACCTTTTACCACAGGACAAAATTTTACACTGGTTCATATTGCACGTTACAGACGATAATTCAAATATTTTTCAAATGAAAGTACTTGTTCTAGAATAGATAGAAAATATTGCGGGAAAAAGAAAAAAATGCTGGTTACCAGCATTTTCTCCTTCTCCCACAATATTTTCAAAAGCCTTCCTTCTCAGGGTCGAAAAAAATCGGACTTCTGTGGTAAAGTGTTTAACTCTTGGAGCACCAAATAAGCTCAACGAACATTTTCATTCTAAAAATTAAGCCCTTTAGAAAAACATTTCCAAAGTTGTCGTTGTCCAGTAAGTCTAAGCAAAAGACGGATAGGGTAGACCAAAGATCAGGCTGGACGTTACGTGCAGTCTGATCTTTGATCTACACTGGCTGAAAAGACTGTTAGGGTAACGACAGGCGCTTTCAGGGTTGATTTCTGATGGCAAAAGATGTCGATCGTTATCAAAATCATATGCACTTAATAAAAAAGAGATGCCAGCAGTCATAAAGTTTTTATGTGTTTTATGTTGCTGAAATTAGATGCAATTTTTCACAAGCATCAAATGCAAAAAAAGAGGCCTATTTTTTTTCTTTCCTTAGATTACTTTTTAAGTATAAATTAATCACACACACCTGAGTTTAAACAAGGTCAAGGTCACGTCCTTGACAGCACCAACGATTATTTTTTCTGTATCCACAATGTTGCAATACAGACTTTAGATTTGTTACGCAATGTTATTGACCTTTCTGAACCCTTTCATCTCATAAAATCACGCCGTTTAACTCCGTGCAGATTGAAACCGTTTGAAATTAGAACAAATGTTTACAAATTATTTATAGAGCGTTTTTCTATCTTGTTTTGATCTTCGGGATCACAAAACGAGTAGATGGCCAAGTGCAGATCGATATTATTTCTATTTAATTCTTTTTTAGTCAGAAAATATTTCCACTCATCAAAAAAGGATATCAAAGATCGGACCTCTCATTCTGTGACTGCTGATTTTGATCTACACAGTCTTTGAAAGCACAGAAAATTACCACAACGTTGATATATATAAATGACGACAAATTCAGTGCGTTTCGAAAAATGGGACTGTCTTTGAAAGGGTAAAAAACATTGTGGGAAAGGGAGAAGATGCAGGTTACCAGAATTTCTATCCCTTTTCTAACATTGTTTTCAATAGCCGTTTACATGAGGGTTGTTAAGACACGGGGTCGTCTAAAGAAGGATCAAAGTCTATGAGTAAACCTGAATGTATTCGGTGGTGGCAGAATAATAAAATTATAATTACTAATATTGCTATGATTTGAATGATTTTTTTTTTCTTATTCGAACAGTGTACACCAAATGCAAGAAAGATTGCAAAACATTGTGGCTAAGTGAGAAATTATCATGTGTTAGCTTCTTCATTTCCTCAACCCCCCCCCCCCCCCCCCCCGTAAGGTTTTCAAGAATAGCTAAGAGCCAACCGCATCAAAATGCGTATGAGTGAGGATTAAATTTAAGCATTGCTCTGGGAAAAAGCGGTTTAATGCATCTGCAAAAAGTATCGACCCATGTCAGCCTGCGCGGACTGCGCAGGCTGACAGGGGTCGAAACTTTTTGCGATGGGAAAATTTTCCACATGTCCAAGGACCATTCTACCTCATAAATCAGTCTGTTAGTAGGCAAAATGGATTTTACGGATCCATCATTATATGATGACTTGCTTGGTATAATGCATCACAGAGATGCATAAACCCCCCATTTCCCAGAGCATGGCTCAGTCACATGTTCTTGATCATTTATTGATTAGATGAAGTGTGAAATTGATAATTTGTTCAACTCGTTAACTTTAAATTATACGACCAATTTACAAAAGCTATTTTTTCTTTCTTTTTTCTTTGTTCTGTTTTCATCATCAACCATTTTTATCCATCCATCCATCCATTCAAAAATCATTTATTCATTTAATTAATCATTTAGCCAACACATCTATTTCTATCAAAACAATATTTGCATTGTTGCCCAAAATTGCTTTAATAAAACTTCACTCTACATTAAGTTCCTTGAAGTCAACCTTGCAAAGTACCTTCAACACTATTTTTTTTCGCCTGTCTTATTTTCTTTTTGCAGTCTTTCATAAACATAATAAAACGAAACACGATATTTATCACCTTTCAGTGTGAAATCACGCAAGCTTCTGATCGTTTAGTTGTACAACGAGCTATATTGATGAAAACGCAGCTGAAAAAACGTGATATTAGGCTTTTAGCTATTAACGCCAGCTAGCTTATAAAACTGTTCTTATATAAGGCATTTAATTTACCACACAGTCCAGCGAGTTTAAACAACCCTGCAGAAGAAGGCTTTGAAAACATCGTGGGAAAAGGAGAAAATGCTGGGAACCAGCATTTTCTCCTTTTCCCACAATGTTCTCTGCCCCATACATCACAGAATCAAGGACTTGGACCATCTATTATCTGTCGTTTGTAAATGCTATCGATTTGGATAAGTCAAACATTGGCTCGATTGGTGAAGAGTTATGCCTAGCTCTCGGTCGGCAAAATTTTATATTCGTCCATAATAAAAATAAAAAAGCGTTTGCAGACAAAAAATCAAGCATAGTGAGAACGATGTTTTTTTTTTGTTGAGATGCCAGAAAACATCGTGGGAAAAGGAGAAAGTGCTGGTAATCGGAATGCTACTGGTATCCTCTTCCCACAAAATTTTTGAATCTTTTTTCCTATGCGGTCGTAGAATTGTTCGGTAAAGGATAATTCTAGGGCTTCGAGTAAATAACAGTTACAAAACCTGGGATAGATCTCATTTCGTCAATCACTCTTCCAGTACTATGAAGTTATTGATTGCAGCTGATATCTCTTTAGTAATATACCGTTTTGCAGACCGATCTAGTTTCCAAAGCAAAATTTAAAAAAAAAAAAATGTGAAAAAAAAAAGAATGCTCAAAGAAAAGGTTCAAAATTGTTGACCCAACGTGTATGTTTGAAAAACAGAAGGAGATGCAAAGTGATGACAACATCATGACAGTAGAGTGACAGCGGACTGTGTACCAATACTTGAGTCATACTCTGTGAAAAAGGGGTTTAATGTATCTGCAAAAAGTGTCGGCCCAGATCAGCCGGCGCAGTCCGGGCTGGCTAACATGGGCCGAAACTTTTTGCTATTGTTAAATTTTCTGCATGTCAAAGGACCATTCTGCCTCATGGTTCCATAATTATGTGATAGCTTACCTAGTATAACGCATCATAAAGATGCGTTAAACCTCCTTATGTCAGAGGCATATTGGACGTATAGTAGTAGTAGTAGTAGTAGAAATAGTAGCATTTTAATGCCTGTTTACGAATTTTATGGACAATGGATGCAAAGGATATCTTGAATTCCTTAATTTTTACAGCTACTCTTTTCAGAGAACACATCGAAGAAGCGGGTAATACTTTCACCAGTTTCGGAACGTCATGGTTAAAATGCAGTTTTTTAACATGTCTTGTCAGTTCGAGTCTCAATTACCAGGACTCTTCAACTGTTGCATACAATATATACGTTGCCGAGGTGCCGTTGGCAGGATACGGCAAAATAAAAAAAATAACTGCAGGAATATTTCTGCTTTTTTTTTTTACTGTTACGCAAGCGAATAAAAGTTGCATGTTTAAATGTACATCGATACTTGTCATCTGTAGTGCAGACTGACTGCAGACGGGATAAGGACGAGATGCACGTATCGTAAGCTGTTTAAAGACGAACTCTGATCGTATCAGACACGTTTGCGGGCTAAAAGCTACTCGTTTAAGACAAATTGCAATCCGTTGAAAGATACCTTAATACCCCCGTCACACCAAACTCGTTCCCACTCCGTTCCGAAAATTTCTACCAAACGGACTTAAACTGTGTTCGGACGGAGTGGACGTATTAGCAACCTTTTACGATCTGTTTACGAACTCAGTGGACGAGTTAGGACGGGAAGGGTACTCCAGAACTTTGAGCCTGCTCAAAATCTTTCGCCGTCCATCCCGTCCTGTAAATAGACGGAGTGACAACGTACTTAAAACGAGACGGACGCACTACAAACGGAACTGCCGTACTTCGATCCTATTAGAGACGAAATGCAGTCGGGCATCAATTGGCAGTGCATTTACATTTTACCGACCTAAATTACACGTCCTATCCCGACTGCAGCCCGTTTCACGATTTCGTTGACCGACTTTCTAAAAACAGGTTGGGTGAGACAGGGGTTTCAGACATTATTAAGCTAAAGTTACACGTTCTATCCCGACTGCAACCCGTTTTCCGATTATGTCAGGACGGGGTAAGACGTTCTAAGATCTACCTCGGTGTGACGGTGGCTTTAGAAAGTTGTCAGCTTATGTGTAGCAAGGGCTATACTCGAGAATCTTACGATTTAAAAGATATTATCATCACTACTGGTGCTATGGGAGGTTGTTAACCTGTTATATTTAGATTTAACACTTACAAAAATAGATTTCGTTTGAGTGCAATGAATGGATAATGAATGTGGGTTATACAAGTAGAACCAATATCGAGTCTAACAGAAGAGTGTTTGCAAAGATCAGATTGCTTGTGTGTGTTGGTTAATCTTGGTTTACTGTCTACGTAAAAAGAAACCATCCATACAAGCTTAGGACATGCTAAAGATATTCGAAAGGCAATGATAATAGAATAATAACAAAAAATGACAATGAAGATGATGATTACTATGGTGATGATGATGATGAAAAAAAGGATAAAGCAATGTCACCACAATTTATGATAACTAACTATAACAAAACAATGCTGTTTTACACTACTAACAGTACATGGCTATTGAAATACTGCGGGCAAAAGAACAACTATTAATGGGTCATACTCTGGCAAAAATGGTGCTTAATGCATCTCCGCATTATACCAAGCTACAAGTATGGGTCCATAAAAAACATTTTGAATCATGTGGTAGAAAAGTTTCGACCCAGGTCATCCTACGCGGACTGCGCAGGCTGATCTGAAATGATACTTTTTGAAGACAAAGGTTTGACAGCTCCGGTGAAGAAAGCATTTGAAAACATTGTGGTAAAAGGAGAAAATGCTTTCACGACCCTGAAAAAGAAAGCTTTGTCGACTGGACAAAAAGATATTTCTGGTAACCAACGTTTTCTTCCTTTCTTCTACGTTTCCTTCCCTTTACCATTACTTTATTCACATTCCAGTTGTCGTCAGCAAATGCTTTCAATTTGGTCATGTCAGTCGGTAGCGTTTGGGACTTGAGAACAGAAGGTCGAGGGTTCGATTCCCGGCTAGGCCGATTTCTTTCCCAGGATTGATGGTAGTCATTGCGACAGGATTCATTCCTCTCCCACCACTGGCCATTGTTTCGACAATGGTTATGTGGGAAAGAAGCCAGCGGCTTGGAAAGAATATTGTGCGGAGTGCTGGTAACAGAAACTCCAGGAAAGCATGGATAGGTGCACTGACCGCCGCGATATACCTAAAATAATTTTGAAAACGGCGTTAAACACCACACAATCAATTAATCAATCAATTATTAGGGTTAAAAAAGTACTTTCTTTTCCTTCCATTACTTCCTCTTCGACTGCCATGTTCTTGTTTTCATTGGTCGTTCCTAAATGTGTCGTCACGATCTGATTAAACCTGTATCACATAATCTCGATTTTCAAGCACCCCGAGAAAGACAGCTTTTGAAAACATTGTGGGAAAAGGAGAAAAGGCTGGCAACCAGCATTTTCTCTTTTCCATACAATGTTTTTGATCCTTTCAAAACCAAATTTCATCATTTTAGCCGAACTGAATTTTTCGTCTATAAAGTTATTCAATGTTGACAAGTCTATTTTTTCTTATCTGGTAAAGAGTTAAATAGCGATCTATGGAAGAGGCAGATACCTTACAAGTAACGGCTATAAATGAGGGATTGATATTTTACTCGGACCGAATTAACCCTAAGACGATTGACCCGTAGGCTGCTAGGAACAACTCAAAGACCTTTTTGCGGACATTGTAGATCAAGATTAGACTGCACAGAACGTGCAGGAGATATTTTTCCCCCCAAAAATGCCTATGAAATAGCAAAAGTTGGGTTTATACTATTTGATTTGAAAGTTTCATTTCATTTATTTAGCAGGATATGGGTTAAACCCATAACCGGTCGAACATACAAGTTTTATTTTGCCCATACTGACAGGTTTTGCAGATGAGAAATAAAACATGGGACAAATCGTGTGACATGTCTTTGAAAGGCTAGAAAACATCGTAGGAAAATGAGAAAATGCTTGTTATCAGATTTTCTCATTTTCCAACAATGTTTTCAAAGGCCTCATTCCCTAGGGTCGTTAAAACTTCAAAACGCATCCTAGAAGGCTTTTGCCGGCGAAGAGAAAAATTGTCTTTTTTTCTTTAAAAATCATTGAAGACCAGCTCGAATAGCTCCTAATTGTAGGCCGTGAAGCATGTTAGCGACAAATCTCAAGGCACTTGAGTGTGTGGGCTAGAACACCAGGGTTGGCCGGCCAAAAGACTACTTATAGTATTTCGGATGAGACATTAAACCTCTAGGTTCCATGTCACAGTGCTGTTCACCAAACAGATTTGAGAATGGGTTTCTTCCTGTATGATGCACTAATGTTATCCCCTCACTTCATAACTAACAGCCCTCTGTGGGCGTATGGGCACCCGGTGGCGACGATAAATAAACGAAAAAATCGATCGATGATCCATCCATCCATCCATCCATCCATTAATCAATCAATCAATCAATCAACTTTATTATTGAGTGGAAATCGTTTTTTTTTTTAAATAGATTTATTTGGCAGTTCCACCATTCACCAAAAAATCTCGAATTATAGCGGCTCTCAGGAAGATGGTGTTTGAAAACTCTGGGAGATGAAGAAAATGCTGGTAACCAGAATTTTCTCCCTTTTCATCATGTTGTGTACCCTTTTATGAGACAAATCGCATTATATGAGCAACACTGAATTTGTCGTCTGCAAATGCTGTCAATTTGAGCGATTTGTACATGTCAAATTTAATAAACAGACCACAGTTTTTGTATTGTTTGTATTAAACCCTTTGGACCCATAGGCGAAAACAGTGTCTTTTGCGAACGGCATAGATTAAGATCAGACTGCACAAAACGTGCAGTCTGATCTTTGATCTATATCGTCCGCTTGTGTAGTCAAGCATATACAATTAAAATCTTTGTAAGTTTCAATGGATTGCATTAAGAGCCGTCGAAAGAGGTCGAGTTTATTTATTTGGCGCTGATTGACTTAACATATCTGGGTCCGAATGAACCAACCATTCTAATTTTCTTTATAAGTCTATTTCTAAATTTAGAAAGTACCGCGATTTTTGATTGGCTACGGTTTGGCAAATCAAAAATCGCGGTACTTTCTAAACTTAGAAAACTCTTGAAAATGAGGAATCATTGAGGAACGTATGTGGATACAGACCTTTGATGACAAATTATAAACTGGACCCTGTCATCTGTGTAAATATAGATGTGTTCATACAGAAATTTGACAGGATTAATATTTTTCTGCATTTGCTGATTATTTTCAACCTTATATAATGCCATTAATGATGAAATCACGGCTATTCTCTGTGAAAAGGGGGTTTAACGCGTCTGCAAAAAGTATCAATTCATGTCAGCCTGTGCATTCCTTACAGATTTACGCAGGTCGAAAGATTCTGCTAATGAAAAATTTTCTGCATGTCAAAGGACTATTCTATTCTATGATTTCAGTCGGTTTGAGACATGCTGAGATCTATGGATCCATAACTCTGCGACGACTTACTTGGTAACATAACGAAGATACATTAAACCTCCTTTTGTCAAAGCACCGCGCTAATAAAATTACAGTGATAAATGACTGTCACCGTGATTACAGAACGCTGCGGTACGTAATCAACTATCACACACAAGATCTCTACTCTTTCGAAACAGTTACAAAATGAACACGTTACACAACACGCATTGGCGGGAATATATTCTATGGCTTATCTTGTCGAACTACTTCTCCTTTTATAAGCAAAAAGGAAAAAAAACAAAATGGTAACACGAGTGAACCTGGGAGAGTGTAACCTGTGTACCAGCGGTAATAATTTTCAAATCACTCTTTATTGCGGTCTTTTTTTCACGCCCAATAATTATGTGCTATGCGCTGTGAAAAGGGATATTAAAACATCTGCAAAAATTATCGACTCAGGTCAGCCTGCGCAGTCCGCGCAGGCTGACCTGAGTCGATACTTGTTGCTATTGGTATTTTTCTTGCATGTCAAAGGACCATTTTACCTCATGATTCGGTGGTTTTAATACAGTCCGCGCAGGCTGACCTGAGTCGATACTTGTTGCTATTGGTACTTTTCTTGCATGTCAAAGGACCATTTTACCTCATGATTCGGTGGTTTTAATACAAAATGGATTTTATGGATCCATAACTGCGATGACTTGCATAGTAGGTATATCATGCATCAAGGAGGTGCATTAAGCTCCCTTTTGCCAGAGCATGGCTCATTTATATGGCAATGGACTGATGCTCGGTTCCTTACTGGCATTTTTGACAAAGTAACGTCCGAATATATAAAAGGAAAATGAACAAGAAATATCTTTACATAAGATAGACGGTGTAAATTTTCCAGCAAATAGACAGGGGCCCTAAAAATAAACATGTCTACACATTTGACCAATCGCAAATTTCTATTTATTCATTTGTTATCAGTCCAAAAAAGTAGGTTAAACGCCAGCACATTCAGCTACGTCGAAACATGAATGATCTGACTTGAGCTCAGGCTAGGGACAGCGGTGCTCGGACACATCTGATCCAAGTACGTTGGAATTTATTTTCTTTGCTTCTCTCTCAGTACTCTCTCCGTGTTCCAAAACAGCCTTAAAAGTGCGGTATATCTTTTGTTGTTTGTACGGACCAAAAACATGTGGATGTATATCCGATTCCTTATTCACCAGCCACTCTTAAATGCATCCCGAGTGTAACTGGAGAGGTCATCAGACCCCTCCAATAGTGGTGAGTGTAAAAGGCAGACTGCCACAGAATTTGCTGTCTAAATCCATTTTTTCTTGCGAAGTTATTCTGATACACAGTCTGTTTCGTCATGGTTTTGTAAATAAAGCGAAATCAAAAAACCGAAACAGAAAATAGACGTGGTTTATTTTTATACGACGAATTTCAGAAAAGATTTGTTATATTAATTTGCCATGGTTGCAAATGACCTCTCAAATAATTGTAACTTTTTATTAAGCAAATAAATCTAAGCAGAAGAAAAAATAAGAAGAATTTCGTTAAAAAGGAGAAAGAAGATCGCTGGACAAGATCATGCGACTTGAAAACACGGGAAGAAGGTCAAATGATCGTCATGTAAAGCATTTATAAGAGGTTTCTACGAGGCAGCTTTTTTACTTGTTTGTTTACATGTACCAAAATGTATTGAAATTAAAAGCTAATAAACTATTTGAAAACACTGATGACCTCTCCTGGCTTCTTTTGTAAAGAAGCCAACTTGTTCTAGATTTAGAAAGTAAAAAAAAAACCTTCTGATTGGCTAAACCATTTGGTTTAGCCAATCAGAAGTTGTGTTCCTCTGTAACTTCTTGTAAATTCTTGGGAATAAGACTAAGAATGTTCTTAAGAATGGTTGGTGAATACAGGCTCTTCTTGTCTTAAATTGGAGGTCAAAGAGATTAAATCTTTTCCAAGACAACGAAATTTTGGACCCGTCCATATAAAAAAGCTTTTGCTGACTGCAAATTACATGTGGATGTAACGAGAGAATTTGTTCTTCGAAGAGACAGAGACCTATTTGGCAAAAAATGGAGAAAATGTAGCTGGTCCTTCTTTTTGAAAGAGCCGTCTTCCTCTCGTTCGTACAAGACAGAGTCATTATGTTAAAGTAACAAAAAGTGCCAGAGGTAAGCAAAGCGGATGTTAAAATGCATATAAATTTAAGTCTTATCATTTAAAAGTCTAGAAATTATTTGGATTGTCATCTTCCCAATATTTTCCGTACTCTTAAATGGTATGATTTAATTCTAATGCATTTTAACACCTGCATCATGTTTTGGCTGCTAAAACATTAAAACATCTGCAAAAACAGACGAGAGCTGATATCACGTTTTAGTAATACCTTGCGTAACATGTATAAGCAGATTTTTCTCTGATGCAAAATACTACGCGATAGAATGGATATGAGCGTGTAAATCGAACGCATGAAGTTTGACTTCATTATCTCCCGCTAGATGGCATTCTGCAAATACACATCTATCTAATTTGGGCATTCTGGGTACAGAACCGGACTAATTTTCAAAACGACAATCGTTACTTTGAATTTCAAAATGAAATAAACGTTTAGTCAATAAAACGCTACCTGGTGCGATTCATTCAGCTAATTTTGCCCGCGAAAAGAACGTTTAAAACCCAAATGTTTCGGGTTTAACTATCGGGTTTAGGTAAATTATTTACTTTATTCGCCAGTTGAAGTGTAAAAAAGACGGACTGTACTAGTTTGAGTACAGCCATCTGCTTGTTATACAAGCTATGTATATTTTATATGCACACTTTGGGAAGTATCAAAATATCGTAAATAAAACATAATTTGTAGTAAGTCTGCACAAATAAACCTTGAAACAGTTTCTTCATCCTACGCAGTGTTATGATTGAGTGTCACTTTTTCCAAAGCACTCGTCAAAACTATCCGTTCTCTGTCTCTCTGTCTCTCTGTCTCTCTTTCTCTTTGTCTCTTTTTTTCTCCTGACAATGTGTTACAGTTCCGTCTGTCCAAGACCCAGTCGCTGGAAGAAAGTTGGCAACTTTTCTTCTCTATTTATAATTCATAGTAATATCCATACTTTTAAGTGGTATGAATCAAATTCGTTAAGAATTTGACCCCCAAAGTTGTTTACAAATTGCCAGTTAATGGGAAATCGAGCTAACTCGTCGTCGAATCCAAAAGAGAATTTCTAAGTAACCTATCTATCGCCAAAACCATTGATGAGATCCTGCCTGGCCCATTGGTACAGACGTTCGATCTGAAACCTGGAGACTCTTAAATCGATTCTTACTTGAAGCGCTGGTTTTTTTGTGGGGATTGGCCGTGGGCAAGACACCTCAGAACTAAAGCCAAGTACTTTTGGATCCCAGCACATACATGCATTAGTGAGGTATCGCTGTGAAATAACTGAAATCATGTTGAAAGAGGTGTAAAACGCCAATCAATCAACCTTCCAAAACCACTGAAGCGCGATGGACCCCTTTGTGTATTTGGCTTCACCCTTTGGCAGATGACAAAACTTAAGACCCCCCACCCACCCCCTAAGACTGAAAGTATTTCAAGTGTGACCAAAACGACAGATAATTTTTTTCTGTAAAAAACATTGTAGGAAAAGGAGAAAATGCTGGGTACCAGCATTTTCTCTGTTTCCTATAATGTTTTCAAAAACCTTGTTCATTAGGGTCGTTAAAACTGGGGTTTGTGTGGTCTAGGGTTAAGTGACTAAACATTTTCCCAAACTATCAGGCGGATTTTCCTTGTAAGTTACACTTTAGGTCGAATTTCAACTTTCACTTCCATGAAATTATAACTAGTATCTTAGCCTACACTTCTTAAAACTTTACAACAAAAATAAATATATATAACTTTTCACGCCACTGCAAAACGCGGAATTTAGAATTATGTACGAACAGGAACAATAGACAAATTTTCCTTCTTCCTTCAAATATTTATTTCTTTGTGTTAATCTATTTATTCTAAGTATAGTTTTCAGGGGTTTATCCTTAAGGCCCGTTTCACAACTATAGTTGCCTTTTTGGCCTCTGTAGGTCAAGATCAGACTTCACAAAACGTGCATTCTGACCGGTGATCTACACTGTCCACTTTACTGAAACATCATGGTCATGAGCAAAGTTGAAATTACAATAGAACTTTACTCTGTGAAAAGGGGCTTAATGCATTTGCAAAAAGTATCGACCCAGGTAAGCCTGCGCAGTCTGTGCAGGCTGACCTGGGCCGAAACTTTCTGCTATTGGTCAATTTTCTACAGATTTAGTCTGTTGTTAGACAAAATGGAATTTATGGATCGATAATGACATGATGACTTGCTTGGTATGAACGATTACTGAGATACATTAAGCCCCCTTTTGCCAGAGCATGACTTAATTATTTCAGTCTTAGTTTTAGACTGGCAAGGCCGAGCCCCGGTCGCTCAGTCGGTAGCGTGTAGGACTGGAGAACAGGGGGTCGTGGGTTCGATCCCTGGCTCGGCCAATTTCTTTCCAAGGATTGTTGATAGTCATTACGACAGGATTCATTCCTCTCTCACCGCTGACTATCGTTTCGACGATGTTTATTTGGGAGAGTCGCCAGGGGCTTGGAAAGAAAATTGTGCGGAGTGCTGGTAAAAGAGACTCCAGAAAAGCATGGATAGGTGCACTAGCCGCTGTGATATAACTGAAATAATGTTGAAAACGGCGTTAAACAACATACAATCAATCAATCTAGACTGGAAATGTCTGTTTGGCTTATTAGATGCGCTAATGGTCAAACAAATAGGCCTACATGTACCATGTTTGTCTATTAGTTAAGCAGATGAAGTATCACTCCCACTCTCATTGTTTCCGCTCAAGGTTAACTCTTTCACTAATAAACAGATAAGATAGCTTTTTCATAGGCCACTTATACACTCTTACTGCAAGATGAAGAACCACTCTGGTCATAATCTAGAATAAAGTAGTGGACAGTGTAGATCAGAGATCAGACTGCACGTTCTGTGCAGTCTGATCTTGATTTGCATTGTCCACAAAATCTTCTTTTGTCGTCTACTGTCAGGAAAGAATTAAATACAAGTGTTCCTGATAAACAGACGCTCTTAGTCATATATCGACTTTCGACTTCCTTGAAAAGGAGATTTACATGCATGAGCCATGCTCTGTGAAAAGAGGGCTTAATGCATCTGCAAAAACTTTCGACCCAGGTCAGCCTGCGCATTCCGCGCAGGCTGACCTGGGTCGAAACTTTTTGCTATAGGTCAGTTTTCTGCGTGTCAAAGGACCAGTTTACCTCATGATCTAGTCTGCTGTTAGACAAAATGGTCTTTATCGATACATAAGTATGTGACGACTGGCTTAGTTTCATGTATCACGGAGATGCATGAAAACTTTACCAGACAATCCCGACTTTTTTCGACCCTGTGCAAGAAAGCTTTTGAAATCATTGTGGGAAAAGGAGAAAATGCTGGTAACCAGCATTTTCTCCTTTTCCCACAATAAGTTCTATCCTTACAAAGAAATACCCAATCATGTAAGTGACACTTAATTTGTCGTCTGCGAATGGTTTCAATTTAGGCTAGTCTAAAATTTTATCGTTTGGTAAAGAGTTAAGCCCACTATTGCCAGAGCATAGCTTACATGTACTTTTCCTTCCGTCGCCTCCTGTTTACTCATCGCCACCCACACTATCGCAAGTTCGGTCCCCAGCTAGGCCAAAGTCTTTCCCAGACTTGGGTCTATATTTACCAACCATTCTTAAGAACGTTCTCAGTCTTATTTTTCCAAGATTTTCTAAATTTAAAAGTAACACAACTTCTGATTGGCTGAACCATTTGGTTGTGTTACTTTCCAATTTAGAAAATCTAGGAAAAAATAAGACTATGAATGTTCTTAAGAATGGTTGGTAAATACAGACCCTCGCGATAGTCTTTGCGATAGCCATTCTTCTCTCACTGCTAAATATTCTTTCGACATTGAGTCTTTGGAAAAGCTGCCAGTGGCTTGAAATCATTGTTTTGCAAAGTGCACTGACCGCTGCGCTGTACAAATAACTGAAATAATGTTGTAATTGGTGTTACACACCATACAAATGAAACAATTCATAAAGCTTTCGACAGAATTTCGGCCAAACTTCTTAACCTTTAGGCTGTTAATTGCGACTCAAGGACCTTTTGCGGACAGTGTAGATCAAGATCAGACTGCACAGAACGTGCAGTCTGATCTTGGATCCACACTGTCTGATAAGGAGATATCATTCCCATCAAAAAATACCTTTGAGATAGCAAAATTTATGGCTTTTACTTTCGATTTTGAAAGTTTCATTTCAATTATTTAGCAGGATAAGGGTTAGGTTCTTCCGTATTAACCCTATCTTTTCCGATCGAGGAAAACAGGGTCTAGGCAAGGATAAAGTCAAATGGCAACTCGAACACAAACCGAAACTACATGTAAATGAATTGTTAGATATGTAAATTTCAGCCAATAGCTGTTTAAGTCAAGTTGCAATGTAACTTCCTTGAAAATATGGATATCGACGCCCACCCTTTTCCTGCTAGCAGGTCGGTCACGTGGGATTCACAATGGAGTGTCCTTGGCCAAGGTACTTCAGACTCTTTGTCAAATATTGTTGTAACACAGGAAACACTTGGTGAAAGCTTCTCAAACTTTTTTCTTGCTCATCTCAGCTGAACATGAAGTTTCAAAGTTGTATATTACATTTCATTTGATAAAATTTGTGGAGTAACTTCTTAGCTTTAGAGCTTTTCTTTGTTTCTGGCTATTGAATCAAAGTCTTCTTTTTAAATTTTTTATGGTGTCTTAACCTTTGGGCTGCTAAGCGCGACTCACATACCTTTGACGGACAGTGTAGATCAAGATCAGACTGCACAGAACGTGCAGTCTGATCTTGGATCTACATTGTCCGATAAGGAGGTATTTTTCCCCCAAAAAAATTCCTTTGAAATAGTAAAATTTGGGTTTATACTACCGGCTTGAAAATTTCATTTCATTTATCTGGCAGGATAAGGGTTAAACATAAATGAGACCATGAAGTTTGAGCACAAAATCATTTGAACACAGACCTATTAGATTTATAAGCACGGACACTTTTTCTATGAAATCGACAAAGTGAGTGAGCTATTAACATGATGTATGACTGAAATACTGTTGAAGTTATACAAAAACTTCAATTTCAGAAATCTGACCTCAATATTTTTCATTAAGTTGTCTGTTTATATTTTGGTGATTGACGCCGTTATTAAAAGTGAATTAATTTTATCACGGCAATAAGTACATGTACCTATGGGACTCCGTTGTTTTTTTAGCAGTATTACGAATGTGGTTGTCTTCAAGCCTCTGGCTGCTTTGTTAACAGGTTGCGACAATGTTTCGTGGCGAAACATGTGCGAATATTGTCCATTAACTATTAACTTGTAGAGCAATTAATACAACTTTGGTTTTGGTGGATAATTAAAGATCAAGAACAGATTGCCTTATACGGACTGTGTAGATCAAGATCAGACAGCGCTGAACGTAAATTTTGATCTTGAATCCACACTGTCCATTTTGCGAAATATTCTGGCAAACAACAGAACATTTCCATACAATCCCGAGCTTTAAAAACCCTGAGAAGCAGAGTGATTGAAAACACTTTGGAAAAAAGAGATAATGCCATTTACCAGCTTTTCTCCCTCTTTTCCACAAAGTGTTTTGTACTCTTTTTAAGGTAAACTCCCATCATTTGAGCATTATTTAAATTTTGTCCACAAATGCTTTGATTTGAATAAAAGTAAGTTTTGTCATCTTGTAGACAATAACATGGTCTTTTTTTGCCTGATTAAGAAATTTCATTTCGTTTAATTCATGCTTAATCTTATTACGACTGCTTTTTCTTTATATATTTTCCAGAAGTACTGTAAATTACTTATAACAATAAAATTTTGTTCTATTCTGTTCTGCTCTGACTTGGAAATTGATATTTTCACCCTGCAAGAGAAGCCTCACAGCCTCACCGAATCATTCTTAAATTTAAGTCCTAATTTCCAAGACTAGGCATCTGATTAGCTGAGACACAACGTCACCACGTCTCAACCAATCAGATAGCTAGACTAGGAATTTGTAATCAGAACACTTTTCAGCATGATAGATAATTCGGCCCGTAAGTATGACGAAATTTTAGGATTCTTGTGATCGAGATAACTCACAAACTACCCAGCAGGTCAAAAGAGCTTTGAATGGACTGTACGTTCTATGAAATTTGTTCTTAAATTTCAAAGTTACTCAAAGTTGCCTTTGATGTGTTTATTTTAAGCCTTGACCACACAAATTATGGGTTCAGCCTTTACCACACAAATTATGGGTTCTAACAACCTTTAGGAAGAAGGCTTTTAGAAACACTGTGGGAAAATGATAAAACGCTGGTACAACATTTTCTCATTTACCAACACTTTTCTTTTATCCTTTCAAAAAAGAGTTCCTCTATTTGAGTCACATTTACTTTGTCATCTGCAAGTACTTTAGTTTTGGATAAGTGCATTATTTTGTCTTTTGGTAAAAATTTAAACCGCTGTAGCTGCGATATAGACGGATAGTCATACGAGCGGCTGTATCCGAAAAAAAAAAAGAACCTGGACGAAAATATTGCAATAAAAGATATCGTAACATGGACGCAGTATTGCTTACAGGTTATTTTTATACTTACCAAAATCGCTACAAATTCGTACTTAGATAACAAACATTTTCGAGAAAGGAAAATTTGCTTTTCAACAGCATGGAAAACATTTTGAAAAACAGGCGCAATTACTTGTTACAAGCAATTGCTCCTTTTCTCACACTGCTTTCCAAAGCTATCAGCTGCAGTGGCGTAAAGTGTCCTACTTGTTAAGTTATAGGTTATCTAACAGAATGTGATCACATGAAACCACATGATATTCCGCCTCAATATAAATAGATATCGCTTCTCTATTATTAGCTATACTTGTACCGTTGTCTATCGGCGAAAGCAGTCTAACGTGTATTTAACTCACTCTCTGTTTTCGTAAATTTTATTTACAGAGATATTCTAGATTGCTGTGAAATAATAAACATTTTACGACTGTAACATTAACTTTCATCTGGATTACAAAAATCAAAGTGAAGATTTTTAATACGATTAAATACAAAATGGTGTATAAAAGCGAGGACAGAAACGTAGTGCAGTGCACAATTGTTGGAGACGGAATGGTCGGGAAGTCTTGCCTGTCCCTCGCCTTTGCCAAGTCAGCTGCCCCTGAGGGCTATGTTGCCACCGTGTTTGAGAATTATGCGGGAAAAATGATGAAAAACGGGGACGAATATACGATCAGTATATTTGATTCAGCGGGCCAGGTAAGCATCATTGGCAGAAGTTACTACTAGTACTTGTTTGTTGTTGTTGTTGTTTCTGTAATTGTTTTGCTGGTTTGGGGTCGACAGCACGTGCGACCAAGGACTGCATACGCCAACCATTCTAATTTCGTTCTTGGTCTAATTCTTGATTTAAAAACTCCCGATTTAATTTTTGCGTTACTTCCGCAATTCAAATAAAAGTAAATTAAACGAAAATCCCAATATTTTAGATGAAACAAACCATATTAAAAAACGTTAGTGTTTTTCTGGATTATTATGTCATTGTTGCTATCTTGTCTTTTGTATGTAACGATGAACTGCTATGTAGTTCAAGTTCAAGCAATAAATGTTCGGTTCTTTTTAAAAAGGTTGTGCAAAGTCTAATTGGCCAAACCATTTTCTTTAGCCGATCAGAAATTGCCTTATTTTCAAATTTAGGAACTTTTTTAGAGTTAAACAAAGGATGTTATTAAGAATGGCCCGGAGGGCAGTGATTGTTTTCGCTAGCCATTCTAAATCATTTTTTTTTTACATTCCATGTTTTGCAAAGAACTTCCTGATTGGCTTACACAGTCTCTGTCAAATTGTTAATTGAAATGGTGAAAATTAAATTCACAAAGAATCTCGAACCATGCATTGCAGAAGCCATACTGCCGGTTGTTGTTATTATTTTTATTATTATTATTATTATTATAATCATAGATACTTTCCATACGGGCCATGTTTAGACCCCTCCAAAAACTTCTTCAATATAAACAAAGTGCAAACATTTGAATGAAACGAAAACACCATATTTAAAAGTGTATTAACAAAAAGGAGAACATAAAGCAAATCAATCGGCCTATTTCCTTCAATTTTTTCCAAAGCTCCCAGTTTCATGAGTGAAAAAAAGTCGAATTTCTACAATGGAAGGTGTAAGCAAATTGCATAAATCATGGCTTTTTTTCTAAGTTTAAGTTTTTTTTTTTTTAATTTCAGCACGATTATGCCAGTCTACGAGAATTCACATACAAAGAAAGTGAGACATATGTCGTCTGCTACTCCGTCGTTGATCGGGAATCCTTCGACAGCATCCGGGAATTCTGGGTACCGGAAATGAAAAAAAATATGCAGAGGAAGAAACCGATTATCTTAGTTGCGACGCAGATCGACCTACGAAAGACGAATGGCGACGAACCGAGTGACCAAGTAACGTCTGAAGAGGGTTTGAAACTTTCCAAGGAAATTGGTGCTATGTCTTTCTTAGAATGTTCCATACATGACATTAACACTGTAAAAACTGTATTTCATGACGTCATAGAGGCCGGGCTAAAATACAGGAAACGGAAGTTTAATATTGTACATAAACTGCTTGGAAAATGAGAGAATATTGCTCAAAACATGCAGTATGCATAACTAATCTATCGCCGAAATCGCAATGTTCGGCTGTACTTCGTGAATGTCGAATCTCATGGGCCCTAGCGAAGTGAAGACAGAGAGATAAAGAGGACAGATAAGGAAGGGGATGGCACTGTTTATAAGCGAATGAGGGGTTAAAGGAAGACAGATCTGATGTTAAAATGTTTAACTCTTTACCAAACGACAAAATTTTAGACTCGTCAAAATTGAAAACACTTGCAGACGACAAAACAAATTCTGGTTAAATTGGCGATTTTTTCTCTGAGACGTTAGAAAACTTTGTGGGAAAAGGAGAAAATGTTGGTTACCAGAGTTTTCTCCTTTTTCCTCAATTATTTCAAAGTCCTTTTAGAAGGGGTCGTTAAAACTTTTGATTTTGGTAAATGGTTAAAATCTAGAACACAAAATTTTACACATATCAAAATTTAAACTACGTCGCAGGCGACAAATTAAATGTGTCTAAGGTAACGGGTTTTGTATGTGAGAGGATAGAAAACATTTGCGAATAAAGGATTTTGAAAACATTGTCGTAACAGGATGAAATGCAAAACAATATTTTGAAAATTCTTATTTCTTACAGTCGTTAACTCTTTCTCAAAACAGGGAAATTTAAGACCAGGCTAATTTTTAAGCATTTGCAGGCAAGAAATTGATTATGACCCAAATTATAGAAGATTTCTGTGAAAGGATAGAAAACATTCTGGACAAAAGAGAAAATACTGGTAACCACCATTTTTCTCCTTTTCCCACAATGTTTTCAAAATCCCTTTTCTTTGTGGTTGTTAAAATTTTGGATTGTGAGGCAAAGGGTAAGAAAACGGTAGTTTTGGTAAAAGAACAGCCACGTCATGATTGTAGGAAGGACGACAGTTGATAATAGATTTGAATTAAGGTTAAGGGCTGTTAGCCCTTAAAGCGACTCACTACCTTTGTCTCCCAAACGATCGATGTAGACTTAGATCAGATGCACAGAACGTGCAGTCTGATCTTCGATCTACATTGTTCGTTTTGCCGAGACATACTAGGCGAAATGAAGATTTTTTTTGTGTGTGTTTTTATATCAGACTGCAAATATGCGTTGAGTTTATTTGGCGCTTTAAGGGTAATTGCAGGCGAATAAATTGAGGAAAGTGTGGAAGGGAATCAGACGGCGAGGAAAGGAGAAGGAAAGACGGGTAGGAGTAAGGAAAAGAAAGAAAAGTATACAGGCAGATCGAAAGTCGGACGGATAGATAGATAGATAGATAGATAGATAGATAGATAGATGAGTGGGTGGGTGAATGAATGGGTGGATGAATGGTTATGATAAAAACCGAAAAAAGAAAGAAAGCTAAATTCGTCCATAGTTTAAGAATTATTGATGTAAGTGAACTGCACTACTTATATAAACTGCATGGTCATTGGTTTATATCTCTTTAACTTTTTATCGGATGACAAAATTTTAGGCTTGTCCAGACTGGAAACATTTACAGGCGACAAACAAAAGTGTCTAAAATGCTGAGATTTCGCTTTAGAAAAGGTAGGAAACATTGTGGAAAAAGGAGAAAATACTGGTTACCAGCATTTGCCCCTTTTTCGACAATTCAAAAGTGTTTTTCCTCAGGGTTGTTTTCACTCGAAATTATTCGGAAAAGAGTCAAATCAATTGAAATGTTTGTGGTTGGATAAGTCTAAACCCACAAAATAAGTTTTCCTTGCGAAATTTACAGTTTTCAACCCTGAAAACAATACAAGAAAAATGTGGATACCCTACATTTAGGATTTATGGTATAAATAGAAGAAATATAAAAACGTTTGCTTTTGACAATATTTTGGTAAATGGAGAGATTGGTTACAGCGAGCAATTTCTCCATTTATTATTATTTTCTTTTTTAAAATTCATCTTAATCCTTGCATATTTGTAAGCAGTTTTAATATGGGCCGCCGGCTTAAATATCGCATTCAATAAACTATAAAACTTTGAAATATATAGGTCAGCTTCGAGGGAAAGAGGTCACTAATAAAGTGTTAATGGGTTGGGTTATTTTGTTAAGTTGTAAATTATTGTAACCTATTTATGTAATAAACTGTAAATAAGCTTAAATCTGTTCTACGGGCTGTTAATTAATATCACCTTTGTCCTGTTAAGTAGTTTTCTGGCCTTTAACCCTTTCCAAAAATCCCTAGTTTGGGTGATTATTTTGAAGACGGAAAAAAAAAGGGAAAAGGAGAACACGTTTGTAACTCAAACTCATTTCGAGAACTGATGTAAGTCATTGCGACAGTATTAATTCCTCATATGGCTTGCAACACGCGAAAAGGGGCATTCGGACATTTGCGTAAAGTGTCGTCTCGGATCAGCCTGCGCAGTCCGCGCAGGCTAATCCGAGACGGCACTTTACGACTACATTAGATTTTGTGCTACAGTAGACTTGCGCAAAACAGAAAATTACATAAAAACGGAAAGTGCCGTCTCGGATTAGCCTGCGCGGACTGCGCAGGCTGATCCGAGACGACACTTTACGCAAATGTCCGAATGCCCCCTTTCGCGTGTTGCAAGCCATATATCACTGAACACCATTTCTACGATGTCTCGGAAAGCAGCATCAGGCGTGCCGACGTTGGTCTAAAAAGAAACTGCAGGAAGGCATCGGTAAGGACATGGCTGCCGTCATGTGACTGAAAATTTAAAACGGTTCAAAAGAAACGTCGTTAAACACCCCTACCACAAACACCCTGTCATTGGAACCCAAGTGATATCAGCTTGTCTTGTATCCACCGACCATTCTAAATTGTATTTCTAATCTGCTCAGTATTCTAAATTTAGAATGTAATACAGCTTCTAATTGGCTAAACCATTTATGTCATAAATACTTTACTTTGAAATGTTTGAAACTCTTCGGTATAAGGCTAAGAACGCTATTTTGTCTAGTTGGTGAATACCGAACTAGGAAGTGCCATTGAATTACCGGTATCTTACAATCTTCAGTACATTTTGTAACTGTCTCGAAAGGATAAGGCGGTCAAGTGGGAAAACAACCAGTGGCTTGGGAAACATGTGCTAAGGAAACTTCGGGAAAGCATAGATGTGTGCACTTGAAGCCCCAATATAACTTATGTAATGTTGAATACGTCCTTTAACACGGAAAAACAAACAAACAGAAAAGGTATACTGCAATGCGAGACATTGTCTTTTGCAGGGAGTATCGCTCTCCACAAATATTTATGGATGCTCGCGTACGGCAGATTAAAGGGTAATTGTTTTTTTAAAAGGCGCCTGCGCCGTAGGAGAAAAAAAGGTAGCCTTTGCGGACGCCATAGATTAAGATCAGACTGCACAGAACGTGCAGTCTGATCTTTGATTTATACCGTCCGTTTCTTTGGTCTAGTCTATGAGATACAAATCTTTTAGTTTCAGCGGATCGTATTTTCGTTAGAGGTCGGCTTTATAAACTTCGTGCAGATTTCTCTTTTAGCGCGAAATATATAAATTCGACCACTTTCCACGGCTGAAAATGCAATCCTATGAACTCAGACGTATATTTATCATATAGGCTTGAATAAACAGGCGGGTGGTACAGATCCTAGATCAGACTGCACGTTTTGCGCAGTCTGATCTTGGTCTATCCTTTCTGCAAGAGCCGCCTTTTTCCCTTGTGGCATCGAAAGAGTTAAAACTTAAATAACACCATCGATAGTCTATTAAGATGAATAATCTTATTGAACTCTTTAATTTGTAGGCCACGATTATTTAGCAGCAATTAAACTTACAAGCTATTTCTATTGGAGCGATATCTTCCTTTATTGGAATCGAAATAGAAGAACTATAATTGGAATAATTTGATAAATCTTTAAACGCACCTGTTAAATTGCTTCAGGTCTGAGGGATCAATATATTGTATGATTGATTATACTGTGTTTAACGCCGTTTTTAACTTTATTTCATTTATATTTCAATGCACCTATCCATGCTTTCGTGGAGCTACATTTACCAGTACTCCGCACAATATTCTTTCCAAGCCAGTGGCTGTTTTTCCACATAACTATCGTCGACACAATGGTCAGTGGTGAGAGAGGAATGAATCCTGTCAACCGTGCTAGCTTAGTATGCGGTTTTAGACAATCGATCATGAGATCGCTAGTCTATTGCCATCGAGAGTGACCCCCCCCAAAAGAATCCTTACTCGACAAGTACTGTCCCACAGAAAGTTATTCTTCCTGATAGAAATAATAGTTCTGCTAAATATGACAATGTAGATATGAACTACATAATCTTTTCTACTGCAGTATAAGCGATAATTACTTACAGTCATAGACTGAACAAAAATTAAGATGTTATAAATAAGATACAAGATGTTTGCTTATACTATGTAAAACAAGTCAGTGGCCTATGCAAATCAGGCTAACGTTTTCATATCCGAATCCAACCTTTTTCCTCTTCGCGTTTTTCTTGCGGGTGTTGCAGGTCTCGTCCAGCTACGAATTCGTCCATTCGATAAGAAAGTGAAAAAGCATGGAAAGTTCGTCATAAACGTGAACTCTAGAAAATATTCAAATACCAAATTATTTGTTCTTTATTTGCTTTTTTTTTTAAATCAAAGATCAACAAACAGAATTTTGTCTTAGTATTTCCACTTGTGACAAGTAAATGGCTATGAGCGGAGGATAAAGTCACCGGATAGACCCGGATCGAACTTAAGAATTAGTTTGGACCGGGCCGCACTGGACAATAAATTGATTGCCCGGATTCAACGGGGTTGGATAGTTCGGACTGAACCATTTTCTTCAATTTTGTATGGGCCAACCAAGTTTTATCTTTACGAAAGGCGCTTATTCTACGTTTGCTACTCTGTGAGTACTTTCAGTACTTTGAGTATATGAGCGACTTGAACTTTGGCAGTACTGTACTGTAACACACAGACTCATAATAACACCCATTCTTTTATTTGCATGGATTAAATTGCACATTGCCATATGTAGTATGATAGTATGAATTAGATTGTTTGTATTTTAACTCCCTAATTGCACTACTTTTGGCCGCTAAATAACCTTTATAGTGATACGTACCCTTTACTTTTTGCTATAAAAAGCGAAACTGAATATGCATGTAACTAAATACCGATTTTACACACTTTTTCAGCAATTTCACACTAGTTTATACGAATTCGAAACTTTCTAAAAACTTTGAAAACAGGAAAAAAAAAAACTAGTTAGATATCTGCCATCACTTACTAAGGCGGAAGGACCCGTCTATAATCTGAAATTTCATGCAGAAAATTGCTTTTTAACACGTTTTTCAATAATTGTAAATCATTATGTTATGATCGAACGTCTCAGTTTACGAACATATTATAATCCTCGCAAAAAAAAATTAGAAACATTTGGATCATGTGAAAAATCTAGGTCAAATCAATTAATTTTACAAATAATCTTCGCTTTGGTAAAAGCGATTTGTAAAGTGGTCGTTGTAAGCACAGCTGATCAATTTGGTTGGAATGATCGTTATGTATTTAAAACCTTTACCTAACATTCTAATTTATATGGCCCTGAGGAAGATGCCATTGCCATTTGAAAACATTGTGGGGAAAATAAAAAGAAAAACCAACATTTTCTCCTTTTTTCCCCCAGGATGATTAACATTTTCAGTCATATGGCGTCATTTGAACCACATTTATATGAACGTCTGCAAATTGTTTCAATTTGGACCAGGCTAAAATTTTGTGTTCTGGTCATATAAACTTGTTCTCCGTTGTACACGAACCATGCTCTATG
Organism: Hippopus hippopus; assembly: GCA_946811185.2. Classification (NCBI taxonomy): domain Eukaryota; kingdom Metazoa; phylum Mollusca; class Bivalvia; order Cardiida; family Cardiidae; genus Hippopus; species Hippopus hippopus. Next base: position 26,606,912 of record OX328097.1, read on the forward strand.
AAAATGGCAATTAATGCATCTGCAAAAAGTATTGACCCAGGTCAGCCTGCGCAATCCGCGCAGGCTGACCTGGGCCTAAACTTTTTGCTATCCTTATGTTTTTTGCATGCAAAAAGACCTGTCTAACTCATGATTCAGTCAATCGTTAGACAAAATGGATTTTATTGATCCATAATTATGTGATGACTTGCTTGATATCATGACTCACGAGCATGCATTTAGCCCCCTTTTGCCAGAGCATGACTCACATGGTCTTTGCAACCTGTAAACAGAATTATTCCCTAGGGTGCTTAATCTCAAACTCTTTACCAAACAATACCGTTCTGTATCGACCCTGAAGAACAAGAAGTTTGAAAACACTGTAGGAAATGGAGAAAATGACAGGTCGTTAAATGTCAATTTTGTTTGGTAAAGGGTTGAAGGGCACACTTCGTATTTTTCCTGACAGTGAGGTTCAAAATCGTATTGCAGAGAATACGAGTTCTGATATTTGAGCCCTGCCGGGTAACTCAGTGGTTAGCGTATCTGACCCGTGACCTGGAGGCTGCAGGTTCGACACTCGGTTGCGGCGAAGTTTCTTTCCGGCGACTTTTCACCTCTCATCTCTGATACATGTGAGAAAAGTAGTCAGTGGCTTTGGAAAGAAAGTTGTGTCAGTACTCGTGTGAAAAAGCCAGAAAACACATGGGTGCGTCACTGACCGCCATGATATGACCTAAGCTGTTAAAATGGCGTTAAACTCCAATGCAAAAATCTGATATTTGATATTCATTACCAAATATTTTGTGAGATACTCAGCTTAAAATATTTTCTTTTACCCTTTACCAAACAACAAAATTTTAGACTTGTCCAAAGAGAAAGAATTTGTAGACGACAAGAAATTAAATGTTGCTCAAATGATCATATTTGTCTTTGAAAGGTAGAAAGCATTGTGGGAAATGGAGAAAATGCTGGTTACCAGCATTTTCTCCTTTTCCCACAATGTTTTCAAAAGCCGACTTTTCTGTAAAGGGTCGTTAAAAATCGTGATTGTTTGATAAAGGGTTAATAAGTATTTCGATCCATTCTAATTGAGAATAACTAGTTGAATAGGTTCAGGTTTTCTAGCTCTACTGGCCGAGGGCCAACGAGCATTTGTGATGGCTCTGTGTGCGTTGTGTCTGCGTGAGCGTACGCATCATCTTTTATTTTAGACATCTTTCTGAAACTACGGAACCCAACTTAACGGGAATGATACTGCCATGGTCCTCTTTAGATTTTTGTCTAAAAAAAAGATTCCTTTTAAAACTTTGATTGCCATCGCAACAAAACTGAAAAATATTGTTGTTCTTTTTTTTTTTTGCTCAAAATTTGCAATGGTTTTTGCAATGTGATATTTTCTACAAATTGGTATAAATGGTTCTTGACAGGGCTTCTTTCAGATTTGCTTTATCAGCTTAAGATTTATCAAAGAACATGGTTGCAGCGAGCTTGATCAATGCTCAGTAAAATTTAAGACTGTAATAATGATCAAGGGGAATAGTCTGTTTTTTCTTGACAGATACATGTTACCATTTACTTCCCTTGGTTGTCTTTACTCCATATAAACACGGTTGGTATTTTACAATCAAGTTTTCTTTTGGAAATGGTTGGTTATTCAGTCATATCTATTCATTGTGATGTTTCAGATTATGTCAGTATGTCAGATGTGTTGAATGTTTGACAGGAACCAATGTATTTCTATGTTTTATTCCAATTCTTTGACCTATACATGGATACTCAAGAAAATGTAAATATATTTTTTAATCTTCTTGTAAAAAAAATAGTTCGTCAGAGTTAATTGATAGTTTGTATGAATGATCCTTGATTAGATCTTTTTGTATTCATTTTCATCTTGACATGTTAAGAAGAAGAAGAAAAAAATTGGCGGGGGGGGGATGAACTTTCTTCATGAAATGTTATTACAATAAAAGCTTCCTGCCGTTTAAATCTTGTGTGTTCAGTGTTCTGTAGTTATCTGCCCTCTTACCATTTACCAAACAATCACGCCGTTTTATGACAATGAAAAGGTAGGCTTTTCAAAACACTGTGTGAAGAAGTGGAAATGCTGATGTCAAACCGGAATGATTTTCTTATGTAAGCGACAATGATTTCATCCCTTTCAAAGGACCCCAACAAATCTTTCAGCTGTTGATTACTGTGTTGTCTAGATACCTCTTTGAATCCATAAAGACTTCGAGGCCAAGGCTTTCCTCATTAAACCAGACTGTACAAATGCATGTTTTTTCCATTCTGTTGTCAACTCAACAGACTTTCAACGTGAGAGTCTGTAGATATTTTCATTAGTCTGTACAAATGCGATGGCAGTTTCAAGCTTGCACAAATGTGATAGCAATTTTGAGTTTGAGCTCTGGTGGGCCTCTCCTTCCTACTTCTTAACCCCTTCTGATGCCCAGACCTTCAGCGTTATTATTATGGTTGACGGATGAATATCATAGCGTAAAACTTTGACTAACCCAATCAAAAATCAATACGTATGTATTCCGCGCGTGGGATACTTCATCATACCATATTTGAAACTGTGTTTGAAATTGTGAAGATAGAGGTTTGTTTTTCTGTTGTGTGTGATATTTTATCGACGCTCGACGCATGTATCTAAGCCGAAAAATTTCAGGTACATAGTGAATATGAACGTGTTGCCTGTAACTCAAAACTCTGCCACTAAAAAGTAAAACAAGCGGAAAATGGCTCTAAATAATACGTCTGTGGAGAAATCAAGTCGTTTTGTCACTCCAAATTTATTGAAAATATAATAATTTAGACAAGAAAAATAATTAGAAAAATATACTGTTTACTCCAAATCTTTGTTTACAGTTTCTAAATAGATTTAGAGAAAACCGTCAAAACAATATCTTGTGCATGCATAAAAATAGATAATTAAAATACACTCAATACAACCTATACGAACATAACAATGCAAAATCATGTTCAGATTAAACTTTACCAAATTCAGTTGGAAACTGCCGTAACAAAAGACTCCTGAATCATACCAGTTAGCGTTGTGTTGAATAAATGTAGGTTTTATTTTGAAAGTCGCTGCATCGATTGCCATCTTGAAACGTAGTCCGATTCTGTACCCAGGATGCTCAAATCAGATTGGTCAGTATTTGAAAAAAATGCAACCTAGCGGAGGATTATGGTCCAACACCAGTCTAGTACTGAATAAACACAGAATATCTATCTGCATTCAAAGGAAAATCTTACAGGCCAAGAAGTTTCTATTCTGCATAAGGTTTTTTGAAGTGCTAGTATCTTTGTCATATAATAGAACAAGGGTCAAGGTCACTTGCTAAAACCTGCTTTGAAAATACATGTATTAGATATGATGGTTTTTTTTTTTATGTGTGTATTTCATTGAGTTTTTCTGTAAATAGTGTTTCATGCCACTTTCAGCAATACGTCAGTCATACCGGTGCATTTGAAAATATTCAGTAGTTAAAACTCTGATAACCAGTCCATCTATTTATGCCATCCTTGAGTTTCTTTAACCAGTCATTTTCGCAACACTTTCCAAGCCACTGGCTGATCTCCCACTTCGATATAAGTTTTGTTATATTAAGAAAAAAAAAAAAAAACATGTATAAAAAAGTTCAAAATCATCAAAACATAATAATGCTACAAATAATAATACTAATACATCTGATACTACTAATAAAAGCATAAAAAACAATGCAAATCGCTGGTCCAACCAAGTAGAGCAGTCGGTAACATATTAGTTAGTTTGAATCCAAGCTTGCCCAAGGTCTTCTCGAGATTCGATGGTTATCAGAGCGCCTGCATTCATTTATCGCTGAAACTTGTTTCGAAGTTTTTTTTCTTTGGGGGAATGCAGCCAAGGACTTGAAAAAAAGATAAGCTGAGGTAAAAGAAATTCATGACGCGTAATGGATAGCCACAACATTTTTCTGCGGATTACGTCACATTTATGACGTAGCAAATATCATTCATGACGTCATTTTTGCAGCTGCATATTGAAAGAGCTTTACACGGTTTTTCATTTTCTAAATTTTCTCAGAAGGATGAGAAAGATGTCAATATGTGCGTTATTTCTAGCGAAATGTTCAATCTGGTCGGATTTTGGATTACAATTGAGAAAAAGGATGAATAAAATAGACGGTTGGTGTCTTGGATAGGGAAAGTCTATCAGGCTCGGCTTCCGAAATTTATTAAAGTTACGGTCTTTATCAATGTACCAGTTTTTTTTTCGTTTGTTTGTTTTGTTTTTGTTCCGTTACAGTGAGTGACAGGATAAATAGAATAGATGGTTGGTATCTTGGATGGGTTAAGTTTATCGGGCTCGGCTTCAAAATTTATCCGGTTCGCCTTCGGCTCACCAAATAAATTCCTCCTCCTTGCCCGATAAACTTAACCCATCCAAGTCACAAACCATCTATTCTCTATAAGGTGTATGGGATAAAGAAACGCATGGGATTTGTTTTTGATTTAAACCGGAAACTGTGGTTGTGATGTATAGGTATAGCCTCCAGAGAATGAAATGCATTTTCTATCCGTCGTAATCTGTTCAACTTTGCAACCGTCAGGGGCAACATTTCAGCACGAAGATACAAGAATGATTATAGTTTCATAAAATAAAGATAAAATTGGTTAAAAACTGGATGAAAACGGGTAAAGATGTATCTTTAAAGATGGTGTTAATAGCGAATAAGACGCTCTGTCTCAGCCAGACATGTGTCTTGTCCTGGGCCCATAAATACTTACCATTCTTAATACCATTCTCAGACTAATTCTTAAGAATTTTCTCAAGTTTGAAGTAACCGAATTTCTTATTGGTTAAACCAAATGGTTTAGATCTAGCCACAACCAAGCCAATCAGAAATTCCGTTACGTTCTAAAACTGGAATTAGACTAATTACAATTTAGAAATGTGAATATGGCCCACGTATTATTTCTAAAAACCGAGGAGATTCCTCCGTTCCCCCCTCCCCCCTCTACGATTCCACGGTAGCTGAAGATTTTAAGGGTTTATATGTTTTTAGTTTACATAGAACAAAACTGTTGCACCTTTGGGCTTCAAGGTCATTTTACATGAAACACATCAGAAATTTTTAGATTTAGACAGTTTAGAACCAAGACCGATTTGTATAGGATCTATACATATTTTGATGTAGATGTTGTCTTTTCACAAAAGTGACACTATGGGGCTTGCAACACGCAAAAAGGGGCATTCGAACATTTGCGTAAAGTGTCGTCTCGGATCAGCCTGCGCGGACTGCAGGCTAATCCGAAACGACACTTTCCGTTTTTAAGTAATTTTCTGTTATGCGTAAGTTTACTGAAGAACAAAATGTAATGTAGTCATAAAGTGCCGTCTCGGATTAGCCTGTGCGGACTGCTGATCCGAGACGACACTTTACGCAAATGAACGAATGCCCCTTTTCGCGTGTTGCAAGCCATATTAGTTTATCTCGGTATTGCTCGTACTAAGATAGCATACATGCTTTAGAAACATTCGTTGACTTGGGCACTACACTCCTCCCCGCTGAACCGCCTGGCGTACCTGTAAATAAAAAGGTACTTTTCTCCCCAGAAGACACCTTTATTCGCCACTTCGAATGAAGGTTTAACAATTGCCCTGCCGAATTAAGAATATTGATGACCAAATAAATTAAATTCGTTCAGCTCTTTTTCATGGAATGGGTATTAATGTGACAGAAACTACTGATAAAGCAGTGGAGAATGTAGAGCAAGATTACACTACACGTCTTTGCAGGCTAATCTTGCTTCACACTGTCTGCAATAATAATAAAATAATAATGTATAGTCGCGAACAGCGGGGTAAGATTCAAAAGATTCATGAGGAAATTGTCAAGCAGTTTTATAAAACGACGGTAAATGAAACGAAACTCTCAGAATTGAATATGATGGACAATTGCATACATAACATATGCAAAATTTGCATGTTTTACGACGTCATCTCTTACCTCGAATGTTCTTTCCTTCGGAAGTACCCGTTCTCTCGCCATCAACCAGATCCTGTGTGTCAGCTACTGAGTCCGACCCTTTATCAATAAAATGCAGAAGAAACTGGTCGATGAATCCTTTCTGAACATTTAACGTAGTCTATAACTCTTACAGACAGTGCACCTTAAAGCCTACTAGCGGTCAAAATAAAATAATTCCGGAGTCAAAATGCAGGCAAATCTAATGCAATATATTGAAAAAAGTATAGATGTTGTAATGAGACTGACAATGTGTTACAGTTCGGTCTGTCAAAGTCCTGTGGCTGACAGAAAATTGAATAGTAAAACAAATATTAATTTCGTCAGCTTTAACTTAAGCTTTGTTACGGGATATCACTCCTTCCTTACTGCATAGCTTCATCCCGTATAAATTCAACACTTAATAGCCGTGTTGGGAAGAATTCTCCTTACCTCAGTGGCTGAGGTGTTGGTCTTTTAAACCTCGAAAAAACGAGGATTTCTTCCGCACGGGTTCCGATCCCTCCAGGTGCGGTTTGCATTTGAGCTATGCATTTGTTGTGAACTTTCATGGTCGTAAAAGATTCTTTTTTTTTTCTGCCAGAGACAGGAACTCTGACATACTAAACTGAAGCACATTGTCCGACATAACAATATGATAATATCCATACTTTAAGATGGTATGTGACTATGTGTGGTGGCATAGAACTGCCACTACTTACCTGATAAAATGATGTATATTTTCGCGAGAACTATGGTGGATTTACGTTAATCTAAAGGGTATCTTGATAAATTTACAGAAAACGAACCAAAAAAAAAAAAACCAAACAAACACACGCAGACACGCAACAGCATCGAGAGAGAAAGGTCGATATAGCATTGAAGAACACATAGAAGGCGAATATATCTTTCAAGAACAGGAGAAGTAAAATAGCAATAGAGAAATGAGCCACGCTCCTGGAAAACGGGTTTAGAGCATCTGCAAACAGTATCGAACAAGGTCAGCCTGCGCAGTCCGCACAGGCTGATCTTGATCGAAAAGTTTTGTTATTGATCAATTTTCTGCATGTCAAAGGACCATTTTACCTAATAATTCAATTCAATAGATGTGCAATGATATGATGACTTGCTTGGTATGATGCTCAGAGAGATGTTTGAAACCCCTTTTTCCTGAGCACGGCTGAAATGATAACGACAGCGAAAAGTATAACTATGCTGTAGTGAAGAAAAGAAGGGCTGAGAAAGCACATGTTATACCATAACTTTCAATTTCATCATGTAAGTCTTTAACAATTTTCTCAAGATTGGATTTGACTTCTATTTTTTCCTCTACCTTCAAATTGTGCCTTACTTCTTTTTCCATTTTACGGACCTTTTTTCGACTGTCGTCTGAAAATATAGCAGATAACTCTATAAAAGACGTCAAGAATGACTGTTTAATTTAGTTTAACTCTTTACCAAACGATAAAAGTAAAAGAGTCGTAAAAACATGGGATCGTTGGTCAGGGGTTAAACTTTGTCGGAATTCGGGCCTCGCCACCAACAAATTATCGTAAAAGAATGTAGGTTGGCTTGACAAAAGCAAACAAAGGTGAAAGGGTTGTTTCTGTGCATGACTTTGACGAATCAAAAGCATTCCGTTTACATTAATTTAACCCTTACCCTGCTAAATGACTAACCTGAAACTTTCAAGTGGATAGTAAAATCCCTGAATAATGCTATTTCAAAGTTATTTTGTGGGGAAAATATCTCCTTATCGGACAGAGTAGATCTAAGATCAGACTGCACGTTCTGTGCAGTCTGATCTTGATCTACATTGTCCGCCATAGGTCAGTGAGTCGCGCTTAGCAGTCTAAGAGTTATATAAGCACTGAAAGGGCTGTTCAACATTTACTTTTATTGGTTATAGGCTAAAACACTAACCTTCACTGAAAATTACTAGTTATTGTACATATTTCAAATTTTCTTGACATGTCGAATTTCGCACAGGGAAACCACAATAAACTACACACATAAATACGCACCGCAAACAACACATGATGCAGAAGGATGTATACAAGAGAATGGCCAAAAAGACTTACACACACGACCCTACTGGAAAACAGCAGTACCAACAAGTCATACATCTACAAAAGGACGTACCGAGAAGTAACTTAGCCCGTAAAAACATGCCAAAATTCACATTACACACACCTTACAGGTTTTCATAAACATATAGCCACACCCACGCTTTATACAGGTGTGCGAACATCTACACACAAAATTCCATACACATAAGTGCCCGTATAGTCACGACAACCTAACAAAAGGGTTGGAACTAGTTGCAAAAGTTTTTTTATTTTTACATTCCACGAAAGAAAATGAACATAATAATCCCAAGAAAAAAGTTGCACTGAAAATTCATTACCCCGAAAGAGATAGTTGTAATTTAAATTTGCAAATTTCGGAAAAAAACATACGTGCTCGTTGATGGCCCGTAAATCTGCCATATTCAATACTATCCAACTACGTCAAAGTTATCAAGCGCCTTTCTGTGAGTTAAATGTAAACACAGAGGATGATGACCAGCAAAATGTACCTCGACAAAGAAATTTAAGCTACTGATGTATCAACGAAACTTCGACGATTACTTAAAAGGTATTCTTTTTTCTCTTTCCGGTATCTTTTATTACAGATGGGTGTTTAAAATTCGAAAGTAGACTTCAATTTGTGCGTCCACTATTCCAAGGTCGTCGATGATCATCTGACGAGTGTCAGATCGTAAAAATACCTACTTCTGTGTTATAAATATAACTGTATATCAGCTTTATAGATCGGATCGTCGAAGTATGGTTTAAAAGATAAAAGATAAGTTCCTGAGCCATCTGTTGTGTGCACGTTGTGAAAAAAAAATTAAAGATGTTAATGAAATTTGAAAAGCAATGGTTGCAAAAAAAAGTACGGAAGCAAAGTAGTGCCTGAATTTCACCACACCGGTATCAATTACCCGATATAATTCATTTTAGTGTATTATTATTTTTTTGGTTGTAGTTATTTAAGTTTTTTTAAATTATGTTTAACCATACTTTTCAATGTATTCGTACTTGATTTGTCTCTTTAAGATGCTTGAATATTATTTAAGCTGAAGATAGATTGGGTGAATGAATTAATTTGAAACCCAAGTAGATCTAGTTAAGTCCAATCATAACAACAAGTTGAATGGTAGTCTAATTGATATCATTTTTACAACAGAAGTGGAAGCACGTTGAAACTTTTATTCAGTGTTTGATGATTTAGCTGGCTTAATTAGCTTTTCTGACCAATGTTTCACCCATATCACAGCAAACTTCGATTAATCATGTAGTCCATTGGTTTCACCAGTAGTAAGCTGCCTATAGAAAAAAGTCACTTCCACATGACCAGTGACGCTAGTAGGATTCCATTCAATGTCCCCTGGATTAAAAATCAAACCTTTCACCAATGAAACACAGATGGTCTTACGTTAGTGCCGAGAGTTGGTTAGACTAGTTATACTTGAAGAACAAAAGCATGTTTGTTTTCTTAACAGAATTATAATATTTATCTTTAAGTATTCCCTGTGAACATGAAACAAAAATAAGATGCTACATGTACACAACTTTTGATAATCAACAGATTTAGGTTATAAGGTAATTTTACGACAAATGTGGTGTTTTCCTCCTTTATTTTGAGAAAACGGCTGATGGCATTCAAAAGGGGAATTTACTGGTGAATCCATTACCATTAGGAGAATCAATAAAAGAAAACTGTAAGATTTTTCAGCCTAAACATTCGGGCAAAAATTACTCTACAGGTATGGGAATAAAGCCAAATTTCGACTGTAATTTTATCAAAATTAAAGCAATGAAATGTTGCTAATATAAAACGGCAGATACCTTTGAAAAAACAGAATGCCCCACTCATTTCAAAGCTAATTTGTGTGTAATCTATTGACTGGTAATTTTTCTGAGAATTTCTAAGATTCTGAAAATTATATGACCTGAAGATGTGTTTGTTTCTCTACTGTATAAACCCGGTACACGCAACACCCAGTACACGCAACACTAGTTATAATTTGAAAATCTGCCGGAAATACCAATTTTTGACCAAATTTACCTTTAATGCAATTCATTGTTATTCCATTTAGCGATTCACAAAGTTTCATTACATTGCTTAAAGCTTTTCAAATGGAAAGTGATACACAAAGTTCCCTACTGAAAATCAAAAAGTCACCAGATTAAATCGAGTATGGCCAATCCTTACATTTATCAAAACTTGCCAGCTTCGTCTCATTAACAAAGTTGTGTGAAGTTTGTCCTTGCTATGGGATGATCTCCAATTCCTCAAGAACAGCACATTTTTTTTTAAAGTGGATTATTGCTGCACAAGGCACTGCGAGACGTTCATGCAAAGATCATGGCTCATGGAACGGAAGAAACAAGACTACCATGGCTCAGAAGACACCTCCGTTTTTAAACAGGCTTCAAATGAATTGTTTTCTGATCTCGAATGAATCTGGGATTCCATTATCTAAACCAGAGAGTCGTAGTAGATTTTGGCTTTGGCAGAATGAGCATTTTAGCGATGCTTACATTATCGAGCATGACCATAAGGACGGCTGATCAGTTCATTTAAGGGCAGGCATTTAATCAAAACACAGGTCGTATTTTTTTTTTTTACAAATGAAAGTTAATTCTAATACCCACATCAAAGAAGTTTGGGGTTTTGTTTGGTTATGTAAAATTTTAGACAAGCATGCAATAGATTGCAGCATGATGGTGCTGCTGCACATATAGCTGTTTTTAAAAGTAACTTCTTTTATCAGAACAACATTAAATTGTTGACTAGACGCATTATTAACTGATATGGCACTTAGTGAGCATGTCTGAGATGCTTCGTAAAATTTGTGTGTATACCAGTGCTAATCCTTGACAACGCCTCCAAAACTTTGCATAGCCTTCTGGAGGAATTGGACTACATTCTAGATCATTGATTAACCTTGCAATGTTGTCATATAGATGTTTTATTTCAAACAAATTTGTGTATCAAATGTATTAAATGTATTGCATTTCATTAATTTACAAAAAATTTTAAAAAATGCAGTTCTGGGCTAAGTAGGTGGGGTAGATTAATACGGTATCGCAACAATTAACTTCTTTTTGTTTTCTTGTTTTAAACTTAAAAGATATTGAGAGTAAAATCTTTCCTGCAATAACAGATTAGGTGAAATAACATCATTTTCCATTGAGTACCTTGCATGAAATGGCGTTTTGTTGAAAAATTAGATGATGACGGGAAATTTATGGTGGATCTATTTGAAGACATTTTTTTTGACAATTTCCCAATGTAGTTCAGACTGCAACTTTTTTCTTGTGATTACTGAGGTATCACATGAAACGAAAATGACAAAATCATTCCTTTTGCAATTAGTTCCAACTATGGTTCTGTTTTCGGCTGGGTTGACTGGCCTAGTATGCAAACAGTCGGCGCAAAACCTCACAGCGGCTAGTGGTACACAAGAAGCTGTTCGAGTGAATCGCACTCTCATGCTTCAAAGTAGGCGCCAGTGAATAATGCCCCCTTTACACTTACGGATTTTTCTTACGAGTCCTTACGGATGTCACATATCCGTAAAAGTACACGGATTGTTACGATTGGCCGCTTTTACGAGCGGTTTACGAGTAATTAATATCCATTTACGATTTATTACGGTTTGTTACGATGTATTTACGGCAAATATATACGATTTGTTCCGAGTTATTACGGACAAATACGAGCATGTTACAACATTTTAAGAGCTGTTTACGGATTGTTACGAGTATATTACGGATGGTTACGATTAATCTAGTCATTTACGTGTAAATTAAGACATGTTAACGTGTTTTTACGAATAGTAGCGAGTAAGTTAGGAGTATTTACGACTCCTGTTTTTTTTGTGCGTTCCGTGTCTTCTGTATCAGAAGGATGCAGCTGCGGTGGTTCAGTGGAAGGCGGGCGGTCTTCTACCTCAGCGGGCTCTAGCTGTGGCGGTGGTGGTTCTACGGAGGGTGAACGCGTCCGCTTTTTTCTGATGGCTGCCTTTTTTGCTTTCTTTGGAGCCATGCTTGTAGATAGTGTATATCAATAGTGTATATCGAAGAGATCAGGCCTCTGTGACGTCTTGATAACAACTGAAAGGAACTATTCAATTTTGCACGCTTTTATACCATTTCTAAATCGTAAAGTATACGTATGTATTCGTAAAGTACTCGTACATATCCATAAATTGCTCGTAATTAAGTCTTACCAGTCCGTAAAGCAATCGTAACTGAACGCAATTAAAATCGGTAACGTCACCTAAGCACTCGTACTATTCCATAAAAGAATCGTAAACTAACCGTAACAAATCGTAAAACAAATTGTTTAAGTGTGAAGGCGGTATAAACAAATATACATCTTAAGTCACATTATAATTCTAAATTGATAAACCTTTCATTAACATTTTACACATTTTTTTTTTTTGAATACAGGTTCAAAAACACGAAATGTGACGAGATAATATTAACATTATCGAGTGGGGCTTATGAACTGTCTCGTCACGGTGCGTGATTTCAAACCTGTTATCCCAAACACAAACAATAATATAAACTGATAATGACAGGTTTAGCGAGTGAGGGATACACACGCACCAAGACGACCAAAGGCCAGGATTGTACCCGCACCTCATACAGGCCCTAAGTATCAGTTCCTGAAAACAAACAGCCCACAGACACATGTACGTAAAAAGCTAAACCTTATACGAACACACTAGAGGCAAACAATTTAAGTTACTCTCATTAACACATACACTATTACAGATTCAGCTTTTTTCGCGCCTTCTAAATACGACTGTCTTTCTGTAAACGAACAACTAAAGTAACACCTTATTCACACGTTCTTCCTTCAGCTAAACACATAAAGTTGTATGAGAGCCATAAGTCTAGACGGTCGTCAGCTGTTGAACAATGGTGAGGCGATTTGACGCAAAAGACAAGAAGGGCAAGTCCGACCTCCAAGCAACCGAAAAAAAAAGTCTCAAATTAGGACTACCGATGACGACCTTGTAAAAATTGTCCTAACAACGTATACGTTAGGGTCCGTGAGCGGCTTTCACTGCTTATTATCGATGTATATCACAATTTTTTCTAACGGACAGATTTTTTTTAAAACTTTGAACATACAAAGCTCATCATGTCTTTAGGAGATTACAGTAAAAAAAAAAAGATATGGGTCACCATGCTCGATTCTGAGAAATTTGCCTTTGAAAAAGGTATATACAATTTCAAAATTTGGCCTATATTGGATTTAACATGCCTTTATATAATAGTCAGTTAAACAGGGAAATTACCGCAAGAATATACAAATATACATCATTTTAACGAAAATCAATTTAGTTTTGCACAATTAAAATATATAAAAGCCTGGTTTCCAGCTTGACAAATGTACAGATATGCATGTTATATATAGACCATTGAGCTAAAAAGTGAGATAATTTGACCAAAGTAAGGGTTAATCTTCAATAAATACATACTTTCTAACGGACAGATTTTTCTTAAAATTACTACACTTATAGTATTTATAATTCTTAACTATAAGAAAAAAAAAAAAAAAAAGGCACCTATCCGTGCTTATTTCGTCGGAAAACAAGGATTAAGGTCATTGTGGAAGTTAATTTGTTCAAGGACAAAAATAGGATAGAAGCTCAGCAGACATAGTGGGAACATGAGAAATTGCTCATTAGGAGCGATTTCCCCTTTTCCAACAGTATTTTTTAAAGTGGAAAAAGCTTTACTTCTACAGCTTTAGATATTCTGCCTTTGTTTGCTTGTTTGGTGTGTGCCGTGTCAACAGTATTTTAATTATTTCACGGTGACAGTTCACAGATCCATTTTTTTCTCTTTACTAATACTACCCGAAGAAAGTGTCACTTGTTTCAGTGCACCAATAGTGTTACCATATGTGCAAAAATTACATATGCGCACTTTTTATTCTCTATACATGACAAAAACTCACGCGCAGTAGGATGCGCGGGAACATTTGTGATATACGTCGTTAAGTCATTATCCTAGACGAAAATCACAAGAAATCATTCCCCTTTTACCACTGCACAATGTTTCATTGTGGGTTGGTTAGATAGAACTAGTTAAAGAAATTCTATAAACCTATGGTTAGCCGCCGCAGTAGGACTGAAATAATGTTGAAAACTACCTTAGATACTTCGCAAACGAAACTTCGAGACACAAACTGGATCAGAAGGCTTTGACCACAGTGTACCCGTGGCATATGGATAATCAATATGAGCCGCGCTCTGTGAAAAGGGGGCTTAATGCATCTGCGAAAAGTTTCGACCCAGGTCAGCCTGCGCAGTCCGCGCAGGCTGACCTGGGCCGAAACTTTTCGCTATTGGTCGATTTTCTGCATGTCAAAGGATCAGTCTACCTCATGATTGAGTCGGTTGTTAAAAAAAGTGGCTATTATGGATCCATAAGTAAGTGATGGCTTTCTTGGTATGATGGATTACGGAGATGCATTAAGCTCCCTTTTGCCAGAGCACGGCTCATATATATTAAGTTTGAATACATGATAACATACAAACACGGTTTGGAAAAAGGAATAATAGTACCTTATACATTGCAACAAATCCCTAAAAAAATGGTCGGCTGCAAAGTGCAAAGCGTCGTCTGCATGAGGCAATGACCTAAGGTAAGAGTCCATGAACAAACAACATGACATCTACTGTAGGTTAAATACATGTGAGCCATCCTCTGTGAAAAGGGGGCTTAATGAATCTGTGAACGGAATGGACACAGGCCAGCCTGCGCAGTCTGCGTGACCCAAGTCGAAACCTTATGCAACGGATAAATTTTCTGCATGTCCAAGGACCATTCTACCACAGAACTTGGTCGGTTTGTTAAACTAAATGGATTTCATGGAACCACAATTACGTGACGGCTTACTTGGTATAATGCATCACAGAGATGCATTAAACCCCTTTTTGCCAGAGTATGGCTTATATATGCAATCTCATCTACGAGGGTCCTGTTAAAAGCATTATCCTGTGGCTCGGATTTCTTAAACACTATGGTTTATAGCAATAATCCTTCAAATAGTTTCACCGAAACACGTTTTTGTGACCCTCTTTACTAAATCCTTAAAAAGGTAGCTCTAGTTAAGCAGTTTTCTTTTGGTATCTGTCAGAGACACTGATAAATGACACTGTAATTAACGTTTCTTCCTATAAAGTATTTTCTTGAGGCTTGAAAATTTTGGGAATAAAAAAGAAGTCAGGAGGACTGAGATCAGTGGAAAAGGCAGATGGTTTACAACTACCACCATTTCAGAAGCAAGAAAAGACAACGTCACGCTTTTGAGAAAAGGCGTCGTCATGTATCATACGAGTCCTTGACTATCTTTTGGTCACTGTATATGACTGCGTGTTTCTCAATTTAAAACAAGCAAGTTGTCGCATATGATAGCCTTTTCCACCTAAAGACCGGCTGAACGACGGGATAGAAAGAGGTAAAATGGTCCTTTAACATGCAGAAAATTTAGCAAAAGCAAAGAGTTTTCACAGGGTATAGCTCATTATATATAGGCAAGTAGACACTTACCATGCTGATCATCTGTTTTAGTTTTCAAGAGCACATTGTATACCGGTCGTTCTCTGTTATCAGAATTCCTTCTAAGTTGCAGCGCATAATCACCATCAACTTTAACTGAAGGTTTTTTCTTTCACCGTACAAGTCTCTTTGTCGCAGTCGGTTGGAACACGCTCTGTAACAGATTTCGGTTTTTGCTTTAAATAACCCTGTCCTGCCAGACGCGACGACCGGTATATTCCGCTCATTCAGTGTAACACTGATAGGTATCTTCAGCCTGATCTTAGAAGGAACTATTCGTGGTTTGTAGTCATTCAACTTCTACTTAATTCTCATTTAATGTCAGTAAAATGATCGTAACTATTTCTGAGATATACCTTCCTCAGAGTAGGGATCAAAGTAGTGCAATTTCTAAACCAAATGTTATACACCTGAAACTGATAACAGGCATTGTTCTACACACCAATAGCCTGGCAATACAAAACGTGAAGAAAGTATTACGTAAACGTCATTAATTGCTTGAATTTTTAAATCCCAAGAGAGAAAATCAAACAGACCAGCTTAAAACGATCTAAGACCTAGCCATTTGAAGTTTTAGTGAATCATCCGATTACCGTAACATCTACGAATTATCAAGTTTGTCGATATTTACGTGCACAAAAAGTTATTCAGTTACCTGTCCTAGTTTCAGTGTCAGCAGAATCACCCCCTCAAATATATGCGCTGAAGTCATTTTGATTTAGAGTTTCCTCGTCAACAGTAATCTTGATTTCTGTCTCCATTTTGTTCTCAGACCTTGGATTTCTTTTGAGTAGAACTTCACCCGACTTTAAGGAAGTACTCTTAATCCCGGCATCCATTGCTGTTGGTCCGTAGCCCCATCCAAGTACTCCAGCATGAAGAGGAAGCTTTTTGCACTCCGGGTCAGCTCTGTCACAAATTATTTTGAATTCAAAACATGTATCCATTTCCGTTGTGCTGTTACCTACAAATACTTCAAACAGATAGTGTCCTACCTTTGGGAAACGTATTTTGAATTCGACCACAGTATGTGATGTATATCTTGATCTTGAATAGAATACCAGCAAAGGTAAATCCTCGACATATAAGCCACTGGTATCATGTCCAAACAGACTAAGTCTATAAGAAAAATGTAAGTGTCGTGCAAATTTCCGCTCAACAGTTACAGCTATCAAGCACTTTCCATTGGCACTGCTTATTACACAAGTTCGATGAGAAATAAGCTGTAAATTGGCTTCAAAATAAGCGTACTCCAGGTAGGGCATCAGCAAAAAAATCATTCAGTGTTAGTATTTGTTTGTTTGCAGGGAGGTTTTGCCAAGATGTATTCTCTGGAAAGCAGTGATGTATAAAAAATTCTGGGTAGGGACAAAACCAGGTGTCGTTACAACGAAAAATCTGAGTACCTTCACTGGCCTGTTCCTGCTCTAGTGTGGTTTTCCCGTCCTTCTCCAGCGTTACAACGTCACCCGGGCTATATCCGACAACGGCAGACAGAATCCAGCAAGGCTGAAAAAAGTGCCATTTACCATTTCCTTCGAAAGCAATCCAAGAATTTCTCAAATCGTCACCATTAGCTTTTCCAACTCTATATGAAACAGACTTTGACCAACCTTCTATTCTTTCATGTGGTATCCCTGCTTCTCTGTGAAGATACATGTGGAAAAAAAATTTCAAAGTCAGTAAGCTGTAACATCCCAACAAACGTGCTGTAAACAAACCCTCCTTTTACACTTAACACACAATTTTAACAAAATACGGTGAAAAACAGAAGCTTTAAAGACGATGGTCCTCACGAGTTATACATTTCAACATTAAATTCCTAAATGTAAGACTAAACCACTGACATATGCATCAATTATATGGAGTTGGAATATTCAGGGCGTTGAATAATATGACAATGACAGTTATTTTAAATCATTTTGTTTCAAGCTTAATATCATAAGTTTTTGTGAAACATGGGGGTGGGGGGAGGGGTGGCGAGGGTCAAATTGAAATATATTTTATATTTTTCTACTAGGGTATTCGACCTTTAATTGTACTAGACCTAAAAGAAAGGGGGCTAAAATAGCCTCAGGTGGTGTCTGTACTTTTGTAAAGGAAGAGCTTTTAAGTTCTAGTCGTTTCACTCGTATATTTAATAATTTCAGAGACTGTGTTGTTCTACAAGTATTTTTCATGTAAATCTACATATCACGTGTGGCACGATATAATTCTCTTTTTTATCGATGCTTCTCAATAATATTTACCTATATGTACTTAACAAAACTTCTAACCAAACACTTTTTGAACTAAGATATTAAGTAAAAAACAGACTTACGAGTCTTTATCTGTTGTTTAGCATGTCACAATTTTATGGAGCTTCCATATACACTTCACAATTTCAAAACATGGAATGGCATTTTTTTTTTTGATAAGATGGAGCATTTTATTTTAGCAATTCAATGTGTCACAGTTCTGACAAATACCTTCCCAAGGCGGGTATTGAATGTAGGACCTCCAAGTTCTGAGGCAAACACTCTACCACGTCACTACAAAAGCTAGCTCTAAAGCAAGGTAGTATAAGTGCCCCCTTATAAAAACACAAGCTATACATTTACATCTACCTCTGGGATAGACCAGTAAACTACAAGGACCGGTTGCATAACAAAGGTTTATCTAAGACTGGAACAAGGCCTAACCCAGGTCTGGGTAGACCAGAATTTTTGAGCCGGTTTGCTTAAAAGTAGTTTAGCTCGAGTCTACCTATCCTCAGTCTATCCAGACTAGGGTTAACCTGCACTCGTCACAACTCGGCCGATTCCGTACCTATATCTAACCTCGTCCGTATCAAGGAGATTTCCATTTTGAAATGAGAATCACGTGATTCTATATATAGCGCGCCACTGACAGTCGTTTAGCAACGACATAAACAACCTCGATGAAGTTATTCACATCTGTTTATCTGTCGGTAAAAATTTCAATCGAAATTAATAAACCCACGTTAAATAATGAATGTACGAACTATTTGTCAACTGAACTGAAATATAGTTAGAAAGGTTTCGATAGAAAATTGAAACTCAAGTTTTCTTTTTTAAGAGGAGCCTTACAATTTTCAGAACGGTTAACCGGCGTATTTCCGGGTATGTACCGATCTGGTGCATATCAATCCACCAGTTACAGCCGAGGGATATGATGGCTCCCATCACCCGAGGTGTGCCGAATGGGTTAACCTGGTGTAGCTATCCTCGTGGTAGGACTAAACGATTGGTAAAGGTAAAATTTGGTTAGCGCATCGCTGTTGTCAAGGCAACAACCATTATCTCCCACTAGATGTATTCTACAAATACACATCTATCTAATTTGGGCATTCTGGATACAGAACCGGACTACTTTTCAAAACGACAACCGTTACTTTAAATTTCAAAATGAAATAAACGTTTATTCAATGAAACGCTACCTGGTGCGATTCATTCAGTTATGATCAGCTAGCATGTAACCTATGCACCGGCCATTTATTAAAACAGCCCCTACAGGCTTGGGTAATAGCTTCGGTATAAGCCCTACTTTTCTCAAGTAAACGGGGATGGGTGATGCGTCATAGCAGACAGGTCGAATCTTCCAAGAATATGACATGCGCAGACAACGGGCAACAACACACTTCTGCACGTGATTTACATGACGAAATATATACAGACTTGAATGCACCGCTATCCGGTACTATCTGCTGGTAGTAGATCAGCAGGAAATTATTGGGCTGAAAGGTATTGTTCTTGCTCACTGCACTTCTCCTAAACACCGTCTATCAACCTGTGAAGTTTCATGTTTATATCTCAATTAGTTTATAACTTATGCTCTGGACAAAATTTAAGTAAGAAAAATAACAAAGGACAATAACTCCTGAATTATGCACTTCTCCTTGATAAGGTTTATCCACCTGTGAAGTTTCATGTTAACACCTGTTATACTTTTTGCGTTATACTCTGGATAAAATTTAAGTAAGAAAAATAACAAAGGGCAATAACTTCTAAATTATGCAATCCAGAGTTATGGTTCTTGTGCGCTGCACTTCTCCTTGATGAGATCTATCCACCGGTGAAGTATCATGTTTACACCTGTAATACTTTTTGAGTTATGCTCAAGACAAAATTTAAGTATGAAAAATAACAAAGGGCAATAATTGCTTAATCATGGCACTGAAAGTTATGGTTCTGGTACACTGCACTTCTCTTCAAGGTCATCTATCAACCTATGGTAACCTATGGTGTTTCATGTTTATATCTCATGTAGTTTTCAACTTATGCTCTGGACAGAAAAATAAGTAAGAAAAATAGCAAAGGGCAATAACTGCTAAATTATGCAATCAAGAGTTATATTTCTTATGCACTGCACATTTCCTTGATGAGACCTTTCCACCTGTGAAGTTTCATGTTTACACCTCCCATTGTTTTTGAGTTATGCTCCGTACAAGAAAGTGGGACGGAAGGAAGGAGAGACGGAAGGACGGGAGGCTACTATTACCATATCCCCCGCCGCCTTTTCGCCGGGGATAAAAATTCCTGATACTCCTCCATGGTTGATAAAAACCGCTGAATTTCGCTTTGACCTTCTGGCCCACAAGAAATCAACCACAGATAGAGTTGTTTTCCAAACTCGATATCAGGAAATAAAAGAACAGTAGGCCTACAACTCCTATAAATCCATTTATACAGATGGATCTAAGGATGGACATGCTGTGTCAGCAGCAGCAGTATTTGCTGGAAAAAGTAAAAAATGTCGCTTTGTTCACAATTCTTCAATCTTTTCTGCTGAAGTGAAAGCAATCGATCTTGCTTTGAGTCTAGCCGAGGAAGGTAGATCTAACCGCTTTCTTCTGTTCTCAGGCTCCCTCTCTACACTCCAGGCTCTCTATACTCAGAAAACTGAAAATCAATCTATTTGTGCTGTTCTGGCGAGAATTCCTCACTCTCTGATACAAACAAATCCGTATTCTACTGGCTTCCTAGCCAAATGGGTATTAGAAGCAATGAAAAGGCCGACGCACTTGCCTAGTCGGTATTGTCTCTACCCATGTCTCATTTTAAAATACCTTACAGAGATTTTAAAGCACCCATTTTACCTTTCAATCAATCTCTTTGGCAATCCCAGTGTAATGCAGATCATTTCAACAAACTTCATTCTATTTAACCAACCCTTGGCGAGTGGTACCCCTCTTACAAGTCCGTTCGTCGAGAGGAGGTGATAATCACAAGGCTTAGAATTGGATATTCTCGGTTAAAACACTCCTGGCTTTTGGCCAGAGAAGATGCACCAGAATGTATTTTATGCAATGAACGCCTTACAATTAAGCATATTCCATTAGATTGCATCGACTTTCAGCCAGTTCGAGAGAAATACTACGATGATGACAGTATGCACAACCTCTCTAACACAGTCAACATTGATTCAATTATCACCTTTATCAAAGAGAGTGGTCTATCCAACAAGTTGTGATACTTTTTTAATTACTTTTTTAACCTCTACCATTTAATCCTTTTTATCTTCAGTTTCCGTCTCTTTAATGGGAGAATTAACCCTCTTGGGGGCATCTTATCTCATTGGAGACAGGACCTCTTTAATGGGAGTGTTTTGATCCCATTGGAGGCTCAGTACTTTGTCAATTTTAGCACTCATTTCCTTGAAGCTACTATTCAGTCTTACCTCTTTCATTTAAAACTTTTGAGTAGGCAGCGACGCATAGCCACTCAATGTCATATTTTATGCACATTAAAAATAACAGATAATTCTTCTTCATTTAAAAACTTTTTGCTATCAGTTTAACATTTCGTTTATCATTTAAAACTTTTGAGTAGATAGGGATTGCCCTGTCGCTCAATAATGTCTTTTATGCATATTTAGATCACACATAATTCTTCTTAATTTAACCTGTTTACTATGATCAATGTATTCAAACCTTTTTCAGCTTGAAAACTCCACTTTAACACAGATTAGCGTGCTAAATGACCAAAACTGTCGATGCGCCATAAAACAACTTTCATTCATTCATTGATTTTGCAGTAATATACTTAAATACCGGTATCCACCGAATAGCAGTGACATGCTGGGTTCAATGTATCGCATGCTATGAGACTTTAATATAAAGGCTCACAGAAACAAGAAAAACTAAATATGCCAATGCGTTACGGTTACTTTCTGAGACAGTAAATAGCGAGAAAAATGTGTTATGCAACTCATAAAAGGGAGGTAATTACGAATATGTTACAGAACCCGAATCCGGTTCTTTTTGCAGATCTAAGCCACTTAATGTGTTTATTTTGTCAAAATGATAAGTTATCTGATTAACAGGCATGTAAAACAAAAGCTAGTCCGCGAACACAATACTTTAAACAAAGTAAAACAAAACCGTACTTTTGAAAGCTCGCCAATCAGCAAACCGACCTCTCGTCCGCGAGTTACAGAACTCATACATGGCATATAAACAATGTTTTTAATTGTTTTTCAGGTATTTCAATTGACTTCCTACTAGCAATGATAAAAAATATTGCACATGTAACTTGTCATCGTGAATCATTAGCAAATCTTTGATTTGAACCTCCAACTCCGGGAATGAATGCTTACAAGTGGATTA
The DNA here is from genome assembly GCA_946811185.2 of Hippopus hippopus. Lineage (NCBI taxonomy): Eukaryota > Metazoa > Mollusca > Bivalvia > Cardiida > Cardiidae > Hippopus > Hippopus hippopus. Next base: position 26,629,132 of record OX328097.1, read on the forward strand.
TGCTGGACATTGTGTGTGTAGTGTATATGGACGCTCCACAAAATTGAGGCGCGCCAAACAGAAGATAAAACTGTGTCTGTTTTGTGCTTAATCTCTTAGTTCAAAAAGTGTTCGGTTAAAAGTTTTGTTTAGTATAGTCATAATGATGGTGACGGTATCAAACCTTTATCCGAAAACTTACAGGTTGTCGTATCTACTTATCTAGATGCTTATTTATTCATTGCTGGAGGTTTGAATGCAAGGGTTAAAGCTTTCATCGCTTACATGCCCCACGATGATACTTCCCATAACTTAAGTGATCATAATACAGTATCCATCCGATGATTTTAGAAAACCTAGAATGTCGATGGATCCTACGTATAATCATTTTGGATTGTCGTTAATTGAGTCGTGTTGTGTTGAGTTGGGTTGTACTTACAACATCCATGCATTAACAGGTCGCTTTATAAGTGATGCGGCAGGCCAACGTTTCAAATGAACATCTAAACACTTAGACGAATTTAAAGCTAGATTTCATCAATTGTTTTGCTATATTTGTCATAATTTATACGACAGTACATCTGTTCTACCACGTTATGATGCTTTGAATGGTATATACGAACATATAGGGCACCTCCTTGGGTCATGGGCAACACTTGTATAAAGTTTCATGTGCCTAAGTCAACAGCTATTGAGTTAAAGCAAGGAAACAATTTTCAAAAAATGTTCACCTGTGACCTTGACCCATGTGACCCAAAACTAAAAGGGCTCCTCCTTGGGTCATGATCAACCCTTGTATAAAGTTTCGGGGTCCTAGGCCAAACAGCTATTGACTTAAAGCACGGAAACGATTTTCAAACAAAGTTCACCATGTAACCCAAAAACAATAGGGAATCTCCTTGATTCATTAGCAACACTTACATAAAGGTTCAGGGTCCTAGGTCAAACGGCTTTCGAGTTAGAGCTCGGAAACAAAAACATTGACGCGTTGACAGACGGATAGACAGACAGACACGGTGAAACCAGCATAGCCTCTCTACTTCGTAGGTGGAGGGTATAATTATATTGATCTTTTACTGTTGTTATAATTACTTCTCTTAACACCTGGACTCCTGAGAGGGACGATCAGTGTATTTTGCGGACAGTGCATATCGGGATACATGGATCCGTGGAAATCGATATTTGATCAATCAGATCATCGCATTTATTTTACCCGATGTGTAGCCTTGTTGTCTGCAATTTCGGCTCCCAAATAAACGACTGTTAACGTTGGAGAGGTGCGATAGTATCTATTTATTTTGTGTTTTAAACGTTTGAATTTAAGAAAAAGTTTAAAATGTGTGCTTTGCGAGGGTATACCGCTGACGTGAGATCACGCAGAGGCTGTAGACAAGTTTGTATTATAATAATGACTGACAAATGGGACATTTGCAAGGAGTTCTGATCAGCGCTATATTACACAATGGATTAATTAAAGCTAAGGTTTTTTCCCGTCTTAAAGATTCTGAAAGAGACAAAAATTGTTTTTAAGTGGAAAACAAAGCTAAAGTCATAAATTTATGAAATACTAATAAAACGAAAAAAGTTCACTTGAATATCTAACCTTGTTCAATAACCTCTGCACATCCAAAAAAAGGCACTTGTGTTTCAGTCTGACGTTAATCTTAACCCTTGGTGCGTGAAGAACATACTGAATGTGAAGATATAGATCAGATTGCAAATAACATGCAGTTTAATCTTGGATTAAAACTTTCTGCTCTTTACAATAAGCATACTGACGTGAATTCCTTACTACATATTCCTCACTAAAAGTAGATTTCAATTATAAAAAAAAATCTAACTTCAATTCTGTACTGTTGGAATTTCAGCTCAAAAGGCAACTTTTATTGATTAAAATAAACTTTTGACTTAGTCATTTCAAAGTGGATTAGCACATCTGTCATTTCAAATGGTGTGTCGGTAAACTGTTAATTGATAGGAAATTGTGTTTGATTGCAAACCGATTTGCCGCCCTAATCAACTTGACCACCCGTTGTCTTTAGTATATCATAAGATAAACTACCGTCAATGATATTAACAAGTTTGTTAATTGATATCACACTTTTAAAATCATCAGACAACCCTTTTTCCCCTAACCTGAAATTGAAATTTTTCATAAACTTACACCTCCCTGTAGAATCAGACAATCTATAAGTTTTTCGAAATAATTGAAATTCAGTGTTATTCAATTGAGTATGATGTTGAGACGACTTAACTAGCCTTACGAAAACAATGGGTATCTTTAATTCTTTATTCTGTGGCAAAACGGAGGATTGTAGAGGCGTTTCATTCTTGAAGTTCAAAACTTTGCTAAAACATGTAGATCTATTACATAGTCCGTAGCCCCAGTAATTCGCACTTTAAGTACATATCCTTGTGTAAATTAGTTCAATGATCTTTGAATTTCTTACCGAGAATTCATCATGGGCAGTAACATGTGATAGAAATATTTTTCCGGAATCTTATTGAGAGAAACAGTCATGACAGCACGATTGAAGTAGCCTATCTGCTATACTGTATATGTATTTACTGTGGTTGTTTGGGAGCCCTTGGCAACAGTAACCAAGGAAGTCAGTTTATCTTATCACCACGGATCCATGTATAGGACCAACAGTATGAGCAGTCTGATCTCGGACCCTCTCTGGCCGATATTATGGAAATATTGTGCTTAAAGAGGTCTGATATCGTATTTTTTTTGTAGTTTCTTACCTGATTGAATATGTAAATTTCTTAAGCAGTCTAATGGTTGAATTATCTGTATATGCTTTGAATTCGATTACAAAGGTTTTGTTACTGCAGTTTATTCTTTGTTTTTTACATGTCATTCCTGGTGTCTGTGTATCTTCTATATGTATTAGATCATGGGCCAGATTCCTTTGATTACTATTCGTTATAGCTATTTATGTGTTTATACATATAGCTTATGTTAAGTTTATTTAATATGTCACTCCTGATGTTGGTTATACTTCAAGATGTTCAGTATTATGGGCCAGAGGCCTTTGATATTGAATTAAATTATTATTGTTATTATTATCATTATTAGTATTATTATTATTATGATAACAAATAATGAGACAAATGGCAAACAGACAAGAAAGAAAAAATAACACTGTTCATAATAAATTTAGCATTTGTTATTAGCCAGTCCTGGCGGAAATATTCTTTTAACTTTTTCGTTTTGTCTAAAAGGAATCATTATTTTTCACCCTTACTACTTAAAGTCGGCGGACTTAATCGAGAGAAAAAATAATGCTTTTTGCGTGATAGTGGTTACACGTTTCTAATGCGGTAAGACACTTCACTCACGAATGATAGAAAATCGGGATATCCGACGTGATTGCCACATGCACATTCTGCCTATAACCTGTTTTAACCCTTTACCAAATAATCCTGTTTTTTTACGATCCCGAGACAAACGGAATTCGAAAACATTGTTTTAAAAAGGGAAAATGCTGGAAACCAGCATTTTAAACCTCCAAACAATGTTTTCTATAATTTTTAAGCCCAATCCCATCATTTGAGCCATGCTCACTTTCTCGTCTGCAAGCGTTTTTATACTGGACACGTCTGGTAAAGATTACGAGGTCATCATTGCTGTGGATTGTAGACTTTCAGTTTATGTAAAAGATCTTTTTAAAATTTGCGGAAACGAAATCTTCTTTTATGGAACTTTCATTTGAAAAAGGGACAAAAATCTTACTTGCAGAGTGTACAGAAAGCTTCTGTATACGAAACTGCTCTCGATTGGACAAGGAATACCTGATAATACGGAGAGTCCAGGTCCAGCGTTTGAACTGCGATCTTCCCTGTACAAATATAGTGAAAATACAACATGTTTGACAAACTGCTGAGAGAAGAAGAAGAGGAAGAGGAAGAAGAAGTTAGTTTCTAAAGGGGAAGACGGGCCTCGGTAGCGCAGTGAGTAGCATACAGGACTGGAGACCGAGGTGTCTCTGGCTCGAATCCAAGCTTGGCAAATTTCCTTCAGAGGATTAATGATAGTCATTGCTTTAGGATTTTTTCCTCTCTTGCCCCTAATGATTTTTTGACGATATTTATGTGGGAAAGCATCCAATGGCTTAGGAAGAATATTGTGCGAAGTACTGGTAAAAAGGAAACCCTGAAAAGCATTGATGGATAAACTGACCGCCGTGGTGTAGCCGAAATAACATTGAAACTGCGTTCAACACTACAACAAAGCAATCATCCTAACGGGAAAAAATACAGGGGAAAATGTTTTGTACAAGTGGTAGCTTTTAGGTGCTTTCGCGGACTTTGTACATGTAACTCAAGGTTCGGCTGTACAACACGCTTAATCTGACAATTAATGTACATGATTAGATATTATAATTTTGGCCTGCAACAAGCCAAAAGGGGCATTTGGACATTTGCGTAAAGTGTCGTCCCGGATCAGCCTAATCCGATTAATCCGAAACGACACTTTCCGTTTTCATGTACCCGCAGGCTTACCTGGGTTTAAAATTTTTGTTATCGGTCAATCTGCTGCATCGCAAATGGCATTCTGCCTCATGATTCAGCCGGTTCTTAAGCAAAATGGATCTGATGGATCTATAATTATGTGATGACTTGCTTGGTATAATTCATCTTGGAGAGGCATTAAACCCCTTTTTCCAAGAGCATGGCTCATATACTATATATAAATGATTAAACTTTATAAACGATTTACTTCTTTGGGCCTGGCCAAACCACTTAAGTAGAGCTCGGATGAGGTAAATGTTTCTGTTTAGATCATTGTCAGGGATTGGCTCCGACAGATATTCCAGCAAACTGCCCATTGATTGTTGCACATTGTTGGGTGCCTGAAAACGCAAGTATTATGATACAGTTGAAGTTTGATAATTTAAGAACAAAGGCACCAGAAAACTCGTGAAGGCTAAATTTCCGAAATAAAAAGTGATCGAGTAATTGAAAAGGCGACTCAAAACTTCATTATGCCATTACATGACATAATAAATTATGCTTGTTTTTTATAGTTCAGTTATATTTTTTTGTAATCTGTTTAACAAAAGGACTTGGACGAAAGATAACCACAGCTTATGGAGTCCCGCTCCAAAGTACAAAGGGACCATACTATAAAGGTTGAAAAAAAAAAAAAAAACTAGGGGGCTTCACACTTAGCTTAATTGTGGTCAAGGCCCGGCCTTTAAATGGAAATTTTAGGCAAATTTGGTTGTTGTTGCATTTAGACTTACGGTACCAATATCTTTGACATCTTAAGCAAGGCAGAACATTTGATGCGTAGACTTTAACCTTAGAAATATCAGAAGCCTATCTTAATTGACAAGGGTAAATACGGAATAGGAAGGATATCTATCTCAACAAAAACGCATTTTTTTTTTTAAAGAACTAAATACAATGTACGCCTGACATCCGAAACAGACGGTGAATAAAAGTTAGGTTTGATCTCATATTTAGATGATCAAAAGGCCTCATCTTTACATACGGTGACTCCTTTTCAGGTAATGTGTTTTGTGATGGTAGATGTTTACACCAATTTCATCAGATGGTTTGAGGAAATAAGTTTACAGATTGTTGTTCAGAATAGCATTCAACATAAACAGTATAAAGGGTATCATTTTTCAGTTTTGGTCCATATTTTGGTGTTGCCAAAGCACTTGATACATCTTTCTATGACAATGGATTATCGTTATGTAGCAGGATTTACAGCGTCTTTTGATTCAATAGCAGCTGCTAAAGAACGAAAAAAGTGCGTAGTCTGATGAAGAATTCAATTTGACAGTATCATAGAAGAAGGACCTGTATCCGATTCGCTGTTTTAAAATTGTCCACTTGGCTATCTTCTGGTTTGTAGTAAAGTTTAATATGAGTTTAATCACCCATACTCCTCTCTGTCCAACAAAGGACATGATCAGGTGAAATCATTGCATCCCATATTGTTTGGATGATGGAGGTCATACAATGTGCTGCCGCTGTCTTATTTCTATGCTCTTCAAAAATGTGGTACCTTACATGCGAGTAATATGCAACAAAGAAACCTCCTTATATGTTATTTGTGAAAATGATGCAGTATGCATGTACACTTCTCCGAAAAAGAATTTTACAACACTAAGGTGAATTCAAGTTGGAAAGCAGCGCTCATGTAGGGTCCAATGCTGCTTAATATAACATGCCGACTTAAACTTTTGGAGAAGAAAGTTAACGTTTGGCCTTTTATTCTGAAAATTAATATCACTCTCTTATCCCCCCCCCCAACATTTTCAAATGATTTTGCTACATTTACATAAATCACAATTTAAAAAAAACACATCACGGAACTCCACGATTTATTGCATTAATTTTGCATCCCCACGCTTTCTTACGTTCTCAGTACTTTTTGCTGCGCTGCGAGCTACAGTGATTTGTTGTGAAACTAAAGTGATTCTGGTATAGATTTGCCACGATTTTCATTACGTTTTCTCATTTTCTTTAACGATTACTATTACTCTCAGATGAAAATCGTAGCCTTTGTTGACATGCACAATATAACAAAACAAACACGTAAAAGATAAGCCAGGTAAAACGCATTGCGTCATTACATAAACAGTACAACGAACATTTTAAAAGAAAGGAATACCAGTTTCCCCTATTATTATGAATTAGGCCGACCGTAAAAAGACATTGCTATCAACTGAGAGTAATACAATCTGCTACGGCTCATGTCAACAACTTGATTAAGATTGTCACGTTTTGCCAACGATCTGGGTATAATTAGGTGACATGAGTCATCAATGCATCAGTGGCAACGATAAATGAAAATTCAACTTCTCATCCTCTCTAGAGATTCAAAGGAGAAAGGAGTCATGTATCCAAGAGATGAAGAAGACGCTGAGTTGGTCGGATTTTGTATATATTTATTAGAAATAGAAGAGAGGAGAAGAAGCAAAAGGAAGGCATCAGACCTGCTAGGTGAAACCATGGTGGTATTAACCGAAGGAAACTATTGAGACAATATTCTCAACTTCTTAACCCTACGTTTACACCATGTTCCCGGCAGCCAAGGCAGTCCCGTTTCTGACAACCGTGGACAAAACGGGATTGACGTAATACAACGCAGAGAAAGGGTTCCCTTCACGGCTTGTCATGGATACAGTGAGGTACCGTAAAAAGACTTAACTAAACTTGGTAAATGGAGAAAAAAACGAACAAATCTCACGGCACACCACGTTTGGGACAAACGGGGCTGCCGTGGCTGCCCGGAACATGGTGTAAACGTAGGGTAACAGAGTTCTGATGAGGCATGAAGTCGCAAAACTTTCTGAACTGTTGCCAACCCATATCACCTTCGAAGGACCATCAAGGTCTGATGTGCCACGTTAAGGTCTGTTAAGTTGCACTGCCTTCTGCTACGACTTTCCCGATCTACCACGCTCTCTCAAGATCAACATTTGATCGGGGTAATCGTGGCAAAGCTTTTTACCGTCAAAAATTCTGTCACAATCGTTACGCTCATCCCGATAGCATCAAGTTCCCGATCCGATCCCATGACCCAACATGCTCACCACGCTTCTCTCAAATCGCGGGCATCTTGGTTTAAGTGAAGGCAGCATTAATTTTGGCTTCTATCGCTATCTGTGCTGAGTTTATTTTTGCATTGGCTATAGATACTTTCTTACGTGTGTTACGGGTGATAATCCTTCCTTATTGTACGGCTTCTCCCCGTATAAAACCAATACCTAATAAGTGCGTTGGTGAGAATTCTCTATAGCTCAGTGTATAGGGTATTGGTCTTTTAAACCTCAATAAACGAGGATCTTTACCGCACGGGTTTCCCAGCTGGGGCGGTTTGTATTTCAGCTATGCATTTGTTGCGAACTTTCATGTTCGTCAGACATAGTAATGGTTATCCCATGTCGAGGACGGTAAATTTCGCAAAATCTTCGTGGTTTTTGCACTGTTATATCACGATTTCCTGATGAACAATAGTAAGTCTTAACCCTTTCAGTGCCAATGGCGAACACAGAGGCTTTTACAGACGGAATGGATCAAATTCATATTGTACGGAACGTACAGTCAGATGTTGGATTTATACTGTGTGCTTATTTAGTAAAGCCTTTCAGATAGAAAATCTTCCTGGATTTCAGTGGATTGTATCTTCAGCAGTCAAAAGAAGTCAAAGACATTTTATTTGGCGCTGAAAGAGTTAATCACCCAGCAAGGGAGGACCATAAGAGAAGAAACTTTTCTGCTAATTACTGCACAGTCAAATTTCAGATTTAATGGAACTACTATAATCAAACACAATTTAAGTTGAAGGAAAGAAAAACAGGTTTCCAAAATTGTGTTGAAATTTCGTCGGATACGCACTGTTGCATATTAAAAGCGAATTCCTCATTTTTCCTAAAGGTTTACAAAAAGCTGCACAGAAAAGGACGTTGAAAAGTCTTATTTGTACAGTTACGTGTTTTTTAGACACAAGAATGTTGCATGCTAAAAAGTGCAGATATATATTATAAAAGGAAAGTTTTTTTTATATTACAAGAATTTTACTTACTCATTGTCCAGATAGATATTATAAAAGGAAAGGTTGTCTAGACTATAAGACGGTTATCTATTCAGCATGCACATGGGTATTTTAAAAAGAAACGGGTTGAGATATTATAAAAGCCAGGTTGTTTAGTCTGCAAGAAGGTTACCTGTTCGGCATGTTACCTGTGCGGTAGGTTACCTATTCAGCTTGCAGATAGATCTTGTAAAAGGACAGGTTGTTTACGCTACAAAAGACTAGTTTAGCATGCAAAAGTTTACCTGTTCAGCATGTCTATTGATATTGTAAAAGAACAGGTTGTTTAGACTACAAGAAGTTCACCTTTTCAGAGTTCAGATATATATTGTAACAGCACAGGTTTTTTTTATACATCAAGAAGGCTACCTGTTCAGTAGGGAGACAGATATTGTAGAGGTAAAGGTTGTTGCGCCTACAAGAAGGTTGTTTTGTTCAGTGTGCAGGTCGATACTGTACCAGGAAAGGTTGTTTACACTACAAAAAGATTGCCTGTACAGTGTGCAGACATATATTTCATATTGTTAAACGAATGTATGTTAAGGGGAAAAGGAAAGGTTGCTTTGACTACAAGAAGGTTTCCTGTTAAGCATGCAGACAGATATTGTAAAAGGTAAGGTTGTTTGGACTACAAGACGCTTGCCTATTCAGCATGCAAATATTATTTTGTCGTAAAAACAGTTATTTGGACTATAACAAGGCTGCTGTTTGTCGTGCAGACAAATATTGTTGAAGGAAATGTTGTTTAGGCTATCAGAAGGCTACAGATCGATATTGTAAAGGGACAGGTTGTTTATACTGTAACAAGGTTGCCCGTTTAGCGTGCAGATAGATATCGCTAATGCTGCATTTACATAAACCACGATATCTACGATGTCCACGATTTCAAAACATCACGGAAATCCACGATTAATTGTATTATTGAAGTAGTGAAACCTAGCTGCAGCGTTTACATCGACCACGATGTCCACGATCTTAGAGAAGCGTGGTGAGCGTGTGGGGTCGTGGGACCAAATCGCGTTGATCTTTACGGAACGTGGTGCGATGATCGTAAGGATCGTGACAAAATTTTTGACCATCAAAAATTTCGTCACAATTACCCCGAACTACTGTTCATCTTGAGAAAGCGTAATACAGCGTAGAAATTCTAGTAGAAGGTGGCACAACTTAACAGACCTTAACGCGGCCCATCAGACCTTGATGATTCATCGTAGGTGATCCTGGTGCACTTTGAAACACCGGATAAGAGGATGGACGACCCATGCCATCTAATTATACCCAAAATCGTTCACAAAACGTGACATCTCGATCAAATTGTTGACATAAGTCGTAGCATATCGCAGTAATCGTTAGGGAACGAGAGACAAATTAAAAGAGAACGTAAGGAAAGTCGTGGCATACCTTTACCAGAATCGTTTTAGTTTTCGTAGCAAATCGCTAAAGCTCGTATCAAAACGTACTGAGAGCGTAAGAAATCGTGGGGAAGGAAAATCAATACAGTAAATCGTGCAATTTCGCGATGTGTTACCAAGTTGACCAAATCAACTACAATGGACCATCAAGGTCTGATGCGCCGCGTTAGGATCTGTTACGTTGTACTACTTCTACAGTTTTCCCGATCTACTTCATTCTTTCAAGATTAAGTTAAATCGACGTAATCGTGGCAAAATTTTTGACCGTCAAAAATTCTGTGAAGATTCTTACGATCATCCCGATAGCACAAAGTTCCCCCAAGATCACGATTCGATCCTACGCTCCCACACGCTCACCACGCTTCTCTCAAGTCCTGGGCATCGTGGCTTATGTAAATGCAGCATAAAAGATTTTTTTTTACTACGAGAAGGTTGCATAATCAGCGTGCAGACAGATGTTGTAAAAGGAAAGGTTGTTTAGTATACAAGAAGGTTGCATGTTCAGCGTGCTGTTCGAAACTGTAAAAAGGAAAGAGTGTTTAAACTACAAGAAGGTTGCCTGTTCAGCAAGCAGATCGATACTGTTACAAGAAAGGTTGTTAAGACTACAAGATGGTTACCTGCTGAGCATTTAGATCGATATTGAAAAAAAAAAAAGGTTGTTTAGTCTACATAAAGGTTACATGATTATTATGCAGGGGGTTACCTGTTCGGCATGCAGATAGATACTGTTAGAGAAAAAGGCTGTTTATACTACTAAAAGGCTACATATTCCTCGTGCTGTTCGATACTGAAAAAGGAAAAAATGTTTAGACAACAGGTTGGTTAATCGTTCGGCATGCAGATAGATTCTATAAAAGGAAAGATTATTTAGTCTACAAAAAAGGTTACCTGTTCAGCATGCTGATCGATATTGAAAAAGGACAAGTTGTCGTCATAGGAGTGCAATCGAACCATGTCGTTATCTGACTGCGATCAATCTAAAGTATAAAAGGTACGAGTATCAAATTTCTTTATGGATTACATTTTAAAAATGCCTGCCAGTGTTAGCCGTTGTAACAGGATACACGTCGCTTCTGCCGATGTTAGCTGAAATGGTAAAACTTTCTTTGAAACAGTCGAAAACACTGTCGAAAAGAGGGAAAAATAAAATGCTGGTCACCAGCATTTTATCCTTTTCTCACTATATTTTCAAGTATTCTGTCTTGGAGTCTTAAAACATTGGATTGTTTGAAAGGTTAAAATGTATCATAATGATTCTCAAACAACTCACTCCATTTTAAATTACATTACTCAATTACGTAGGTTAAAGAGGCATTAAACCAAAGTTCGACATTGTGTGTAGGAATAAATGAAATGATATTTTATAGGAAAAAGTCATAAAAACGCGACTGGTAACTCTCTTGTGAAAATGCCTCTGGTGGGACCCATACCCAATACCTTCAAAACCATAGCTGTTGACTCTACCACTGAGCTGTGTGGAGCCAACTGACACGTAATTTTTATCAAATTGTAAACTCATCTCTTGTTAACGTATTCCATTACTAACGGAGTAGGAAATTTTACGATAGAAAACAAAATTCCGTAGTTACTGCTGTTTTATATATGTAATTCTGTTGATATTTTGATTTTAAACAACCTCTGCCCTCGTATAAAAAGTAACAGTCTTTGTTAAGATTTCTTAAAAAGCTTGCAAAACCTAGTTCAAATTTCCTTTCATGGTAGAGCAAAACCTTTGTAGATTCAAATCGTTTTCTCTACAAAAGGGTTCTACAGACAAAATAAATTAAGTTTTGTGCGTTCTACCACTGAAATAAGTATAAAAAAAGCATGGGTGTTCAGACCAAACAAACAAGCAAAACATTGCAACAATGATGAATATCACAAATTTGACAAGCCGAGCCCCGGTAGCTCAGTTGGTAGCGTGCAGGACTTGAGAACAGGGGGTCGTGGGTTCGATCCCTGGCTCGGCCAAATTTTTTCCGAGGGTTGATGATAGTCATTGCGACAGGATTCATTCCTCTCTCACCGTTGACCATTGTTTCGACGATGGTTATGTGGGAAAGCAGCCAGTGGCTTGGAAAGAAAATTGTGTGGAGTACTGGAAAAGGAGACTCTAGAAAAGCATAGATATGTGCACTGGCCGCCGCGATATAACTGAAATGATGTTGAAAACGGCGTTAAACACCATTCAATGAATCAATCATAAATTTGACAAGCAATGTAGGTGCATACTTATATAAGGTCAATGCCAAAAATGACCCAGATTGGACACCACTTGGACATAAACTTTACATCAAAATACCCAAAAGAATATTGGACAGAGAGGATTCAAAATAAGAGGCACGCCATGTGCAGTCTGATCTTGATCCACATTTTTTGCAAAAGGAACGAAAATGTCTTTGGCTTAGGTAAGATAAATGAATAGATAAATAGAAAAACAAAATAAAGTAAATCAAAATGAATGAACAAATAAATAAATAAATAAATAAAAACTCTGCGTTTAGTAAAGTGGTATTTACCTGTGCACGTCGTAGATTCGTTTCCCTCCCTGATACAGCTTGTGTGTTCCCAGGTGTAATATTTGTCATGCAACGGGCTCAAAGTCGTGTCAAAATTAATCTTTATTCTGCTAAATAAGTGAAATGAAACTTTCAGGCCGACAGTAAAAACCAAAATTTTGCTATTTCAAAGGTATTTTTTTGGGGAAAAATATTTTCATTTCTACTTTAAGGGACAGTGTAGATCCAAGATCAGACTGCACGTTTTGTGCAGTCTGATCTTGATCTACACTGTCCGCAAATGGTCCCAGATTCGCGCTTAGCAGCCTAAAGGTTGAACTAAATAGCTTCTTCACAACAAAAGACAAAATCAATGATCAAACTTCCTTAATTCTTAACTTTACCAGACGACAAAATTAAAGCCTCGTCCATATTGACAGCATTTGCAGACGACAAATGAAACTTTGGTAATATGATGAAATTTGTATTTGGAATAGTGTAAAACATTGTGGTAAAAACAGAAAATGCTGATCACCAGCATTTTCTCCCATTCCCACAATGTTTTCAAAGGCTTTCTCTTGTTCGTTAAAAACAAGATTTTATGGTAAAAAGTTAAATGAATTCATTACCTCCTAGAAAAAAATAACAGTAGTTGATGTTGGGGAGAAAAGAAACACGCACTTGTATTTTACAGATAATCAGAATGGAATAATGATTATCATGGAATAAGGATTACCACGTGAATGCGTGTGATGATATTTTGGAAAAAATTCTTCGTTACTAGCAAGTTTTTCTCATTACAAATACTACCCGAAGAAAGTGCTACTTGTTTCAGGGTACTAGTAGTACCACCATATGTGCGAAAAATACATATGTGCACTTTTGATTTACTGTCCATGACAAAAACACATGCACAGTAGGATGCGCGCAAACATTTGTGATATACATCGTTAAATTATATTTACTCTGCGTTTACTTGCTAGTAGAATTCAGTAACTGTTTACTCTTGCTATGGGTCAAATTATCTTTTTTTTTTACTGCAGACAAAAAGACATTCCCTTTTTCTGTGTAGCTTTACCATTTAACACTTGACAATATCTGCTCCTGGATTTACGTCCTTAAAAAAGAAAGATTTTGAAAACATTGTGTGAAAAGGAATAACCAGCATTTCTCTTTATCCAGAAAATTTTCGACCTTTCCTCAATTATAATTTGAGTATGGAAGCATGTACTTTGATCAGAATATGCTTTGGAAAAAAAAGCCAAAAGATTCTTAAATATGCTTGTCATGCATAATGAAAGGCTTGATCTGAGGAGCTAGATAAAACAATGCAGACATGCTGCATTATACTGTTTTAAATGATAGCTGTACCTTTGTGCACCCTGTTATTGCATGTGAAGCAATTTGAACCCGATGACAGGTCTGTAGAATTATTATTATTTTTTTAATAGGAATAATTGATTCTCACAAAAATATACCATGTTTACAGACAAATACTCTCTCTTCCACATCGCAAGTGTTTTGAAGTCATCTGCTGCAAAATGTACGGGTCTGCCAGGGTAAAGGATTAGTCCTAACCCTTTGGCTGCTAAGCTCGACTCACTGACCTTTTGCGGACAGTGTAGATCAAGATCAGACTGCACAGAACGTGCAGTCTGATCTTGGATCTACACTGTCCGGTAACGACATATTTTCCCCTAAAATACCTTTGAAATAGCAAAATTTCGTGTTTTTATATATACTATCGGCTTAAATGTTTCGTTTCACTTTTTTAGCAGGATAAGGGTTAATAATTTTAAAGTATTTCAAATCTGGGTTCAATGTCTCTATAATAACGCAACAAGCCAAAATGGCTGCATTGTGTTGGACACAGCTAAGGAACCGGGAAAAGAATTGTCACGGCAAACACCCACCCACCCTACAGTCCATATCTGGCAATTTGTGATTTTTGGCTGTTTCCAAATCTCAAAGAAAAAAAAATGTGTGGTGAGAAATATGAGTCTCGAGTGGAGTGATGGTGTTAGGTTGACAGACATTTGCTGGACATGTCACTAAGTCTTGATGGTCTGCAGCATGTGCTGATGTCACTGGTTGAGCAGTGGGATAAGTACAAACTATGCAAAGAGCGTTAGTTCGAGAAGTTGTTGGTCGAATGTACATATATGTTAGATAATGTGTACTCATATTCTAGAATTAGTTCATGAAATTTTTGATGGGTCCTCACACTATTTATGTCAGACACAGTTAAACACAGCGTTTGTTTAGCAATGGGGTTAAATAAATGCATCTAAACAAAACAAGTTAAAGGTGACGCAAAAGTTTCTTGGATTCGAATCGTTTTCTCTTCAAAAGCGCTCAATAGACAAAATAAATTGAGTGCTGTACTTTCTATGCGTTCTGTGAAGCAAGTGACAAAAAAGATGGGTGTTTTTAGACGAAACAAGCAAGCAAACAAACAAACAGACAGAAACATTACAACAATGGTGAATATCAACAGAATTTGTCAAGCCACTGGGACAAGTGCTTACATAAGGTCAATGCCAAAAATGAACCAGACATAGCACAAAATTCAGACATTTTTTTACATCAAAATACCTAAAAGAATATTGGACAGAGATGATTCAAAATCAGAGGCTCGTATTATGCAGCCTGATCTTGATCCATATTTCTCACAAAAGGAACGAAAATTCCATGGCTATGGCTAGGTTGATAAATAACAAAATAGATAGACGAATAGGAATAAATAGTAATTAATAAATAAATATGAACCATTCTCCGGAAAAAGGGGGCTTAATGCATCTCCGTGATCCATGATACGAGGCAAGGCAGCACATAATTACGGATCCACAAATCCATTTTATCTAAGAATGTACTAAATTATCAGGTAAAATGGTCCTTTATCATACAGAAATTGACGAATAGCGAAAAGTTTCGGCCCAGGTCAGCCTGCGCGGAATGCGCAGGCTGACCTGGGTCGATACTTTTCGCAGATGCATTAAGCCCCCTTTTCATGGAATATGGCTCATATATCAAAACTGAGCATTTGGTGAAGTAAAACGATGTATTTACCTGTGCACGGCGTAGGTTTGTTATCCCTGGTACAGCTTAAGTCAATCTAGGTGGAATACTAGCTATACAACGGGGACAAAGTCGTACCAATAGAAAACTTAATAGCTGTTTCTTTACAAAAAAAAAAATCTATAATTTTACTCCGATAATTCTTCACTCTTTACCAGACGACAGAAATTAAGACAGATCCATATTGACAGCATTTGCAGACGACAGATGTAACGTTGGTGCAAAACATTGTGGTAAGAGGAGAAAATGCTGGTTACCAGAACTTTCTCCTTAGCATTTTCTCCTTTTGTCATAATATTCTTAAAGGCTTTCTACCTCATGTTTGTTAGAAAAGGAATTATTTGGCAAAGCGTTACATGAATTCATTGCCTCCTTAAACAAATTTGCTCCAGTTAACTTTGAGGGAAAAAAAAACTTGTACATGTAAATTACGGATAAACAATGAATAAGGATTTACCCATGAAAACGTGTGATAACATTGTGGGGGAAAAAACTCCTCGTTACTAGCAATTTATTCTTATGTCGCAATGTTTATTAAAGAAAATCTTGCTGTAAGTCGAAAAATGTTGGCAGGAGGTAGATGTAAGGAGTTGATAGACTTGTGTTTACTTCCTCTTTTATACGATTGGTGTAACATAATCTTTATCCTTTTGAATTACCTTTTCCGACGTTGGATATGTTTTATCGATGGACAACATAGATGAAGATCAGAATGCACAGAATATCCCGTCTGACCTTGGATCTGCACCATGAAATGATATTTACAGATATTCTGAACTTAAGATGCCCCGTCTGATCTTTGATCTATATTCTCGGAAATAGACTTATTTGGATCTACCCTGATTTTCGTTCTCATTTTGTTTCAATATGAAACACTTATGAAATAATTCCGTATGATATTCTGAACTTAAAACGTGCAGTCCGATCTTTGATCTATGCTTTTGGAAACAAATTTATTGGGACATACCCTGATTTTCGTTCTCATTTTGTCCCAGTATGAAACACTATGTAATAATACTGCCAGACACTCTGAACTTAAAACGCGCAGTCTGATCTTTGATCTATACTTTTTTTGAAACAGATCTATTGGGACATACCCTGATTTTCGTTCTCATTTTGTTTCAAACACTCAGCAGCATGTTTAACGAAGTGTTGTATATATTTTTAAAAGAGAATTGAAATGAGCCATGCGCTGTGAAAAGGGGGCTTAATGCATCGGCAAAAAGGATTGATCCAAGTCAGCCTGCGCAGTCCGCGCAGGCTGACCTGGGCTGTAACTTTTTGCTATTGGTCAATTTTCTGCATGTCAAAGTACCATTCTACCCGACGATTTGGTTGGTTGTTAGACACAATAGATTTTGTGGATCCATGATTAAGTAACGACTTGCAAGGTATAATATATTACGGAGATGCATTAAGCCTCCTATTGCCAGAGCATGGCTCATTAATATATTGGTTAAAATTAAACAGCATTTGAGCGTTATGTTACATAGTGGCTTAGCAAGTGCATGTTTTTTCCCCACTTCTTTAGTAAATAAGTTTTGAAATCATAGTGTGTAAACAGGAAAATGAATGTAACAAGCAATTTCTCCTTTTCTCACCATAACTTTCGGAATGAACGTTTCCCTTCCTTTAAAATTATTCAGTTTCGTTGATTCACTCGCAACATAATGTATTGCATCTAAAATAACCTGTAGAGTGAAGGATGAACAACCTCTACATTGCGATCTATTTTCAAATTGATACTTGATTTGTACCAAATATTCCTACATATAAATTCCAATTATATTTGTGTAAGATTTATGTGTACCTGCCAAAACTTCAGTCATTGAAAAATATAAATATTTTAAATTAATGGGGACTTTCTAGATACTTTATAAATTCGCAAAACTTCAAAACTGATTCATCACTGAAGATAAATAAGGCGATAGTTGGCAAACCATCCATAAAAAAAGAAAGACAAATGTCAGACAAAACTATTTTTAATGTTTATTTCCCTTATGGGTTACGTAGCCTCTCTAGGTATTTTCAGATTTCGGCCCAGAATCTCGCAAAAGTTTGCAGGAATATCACGTGATAGATAGCACGTGTCGATTATGTTTGGTCGTATTCAAAAAAGCACTATGACGTCATATCTGATGTCACAAAAAATGACGGTGTTACCGATTGCAAGGCAACTGACCTATTATTTAAACGTCAAATTTGCACCTTTTCACAGTATGTAACCGTCCAGTCTTTTTTTCTGTTCACAAACAAACGTATATTCTGTAGTAACTATCAGTGTGAAACAAAGACTTGTACTTTGTAATAACAATCTAAAAAAAGAACAAAGCCCCTGAACCCTTTACCGCACAAGAGAATTGTAAGCATTTGCCGACAACAACTTAGTATTGGTCAAATGATAGAACTTGTCTTTAGTAGAGTAGAAAATACGGTGGGGAAAAGGAGAAAATGCTGGTTAACTAAAGCAGATTTTAGGACAAAAAAAATGTCGATTTTCTTTATTCTGATGGTGAATATGTTACACCAAGTATGAAAAACGCTCATAATGATCACATTACAAGAATAGATAAGAGACACATGAAGATGGGTTGCAATATCTGAAGGTTCTTAACACTTTACCACACAATCCAGACCTTTAACGACCTTGAGGAAGAAGGCTTTTGAAAACATTGTTGGAAAAGGAGAAAATGCTGGTAATATACGAGGTTTTCTACCCTTCCACAAGCTAACTTCATTTTCCTTACGTAAGTGACATTTATTTTGTCGTCTGCAAATGCTTTTTATTTGGACAAGTCCAAAACTTCGTCGTGTTGTAGGCAGTTAATAAGTCCCGTATAAAGAAAGTTCCCTTGGCTATTTCATGCGGCTCAGTAAATTTTAAACGGTGATGATCATGACACGACTGTATATCTGTGCAGTCTGATCTTTGATCTACACCGTCCGGCATGGTGTAATTTTTTTTGAAGAGAATTAGCTTTTAAATTTATCGCAATAGTTGAGGTTTTACCGCTGACTTGAAATTTCCATTCAAATAAAGCAATTTGAGTCTTTACCACTCAATCCTGATTTTAAACGATCGTGAAGAATTAAACTTTTGAAGACATTGTGGGAATAGGAGAAAATGCTGGTAACCAGCATTTTCTCCTTCTCCCACAATGTTTTCTACTCTTTCAGACACAAATTCCATCAGTCGAGTTATATTGAATCTGTCGTCTGCAAATGCTTTCAATTTGGACTAGTTTAAAATTTTGTTGTTTGGTAGAGAGTTAAGTGTGGTGGTAAAAGAGTCTATTTTTTTTCATGGTTAGTCAGAGTTAACTCATAATTAGAGAAGTCAGAGAGGGTTAGATAGATTGATTGATTACATGGTGTTTAACGCCGTTTTCAATATTATTTCAGTTATATTCCCGTGACCAGTGCACCTATCCATGCTTTCCTGGAGTTTCTTTTACCAGTACTCCGCATAATATTCTTCGCAAACCGTTGGTTGCTTTCCCACATAACCACCGTCGAAACATTGATCAGCGGTCAGAGAGGAATGAATCCTGTCGCAATGACTATCATGAATCCTCGGAAAGAAATTGGCCGAGCCGGGGATCGAACCAGCGACCCCCTGTTCTTGAGTCCTGTACGCTACTAACTGCGCTACCGGGTCTCGGCTAGAGAAGGGAAGAACGTAAACCAAAATTACACACCACGTATTGTAGACTGATAGGGGTCTATAATTGGCTTGCGACACGCGAAAAGGGGCATTCGGACATTTGCGTAAAGTGTCGTCTCGGATAAGCCTGCGCAGTCCGTGCAGGCTAATCCGAGACGGCACTTCACGACTACATTAGATTTTGTGCTACAGTACACTTGCGCAAAACAGAAAATTACATAAAAATGGAAAGTGTCGTTTCGGATTAGCCTGCGCGGACTGCGCAGGCTGATTCGAGACGACGCTTTACGCAAAGGTCCGAATGCCCCTTTTCGCATGTTGCAAGCCATACACTCTGTGTAACAGGAGGTTTAATGCATCTCCGTGATGCATTATGCAAAGAAAGTCATCACATGATGAAGGATCCATAAAATCAATTTAGTCAAACAATCGACTATATCGTGAGGTAAAATGGTTCTTTGACATTCAGAAAATTGATCAATGGCAAAAAGTTTCGACTCAGATCAGCCTACGCGGACTGCGCAGGCTGACCTGAATCGATACTTTTTGCAGATGCATTCAATCCCCTTTTCACAGAACACGGC
The DNA here is from genome assembly GCA_946811185.2 of Hippopus hippopus. NCBI lineage: Eukaryota > Metazoa > Mollusca > Bivalvia > Cardiida > Cardiidae > Hippopus > Hippopus hippopus. The sequence goes on from OX328097.1 coordinate 26,648,910, forward strand.
GAAATTTAATGTATTTTCATTCTGCATCAAAAGTAGCCTTTTGCAGTTTCAGGGTTAAGTATTGAAATGCTAATTTAACCGTTAAAGATCAAATTATTTTCTACATGTCGACAAAAATAGCAACATTTCTAAAATCTTTAGAAAGATGTGCACGAAACTTGACAATTTATTCACTTATGATTTGTATACGGGGAAACACCTTCATAAAGGATAGACTATTTTTAAAGTATATTTACTACGTACTCTTTTCGCATGAGCAATGACGAAATACGTATAGCAATCCAGCGATTCATACCTTGTTTTTGCAATACTTTGTGCATTCATCGTTAAACATATAAAACGCCATTTAAATAACTTCATGTTTGTCAACAAAAACATGGCCGCTTCATGTGCTATTGAGAAATAATTAAAGGAGCTATCTGTCTAGGAATACTTTGTAGAAGAACATGGCTGAACCGGAAATAAACTTGAAAAATGATGATGGCTCTCACAAAGAGGTATGTTTTTCTTTTTCAGTATTGTAACTCTTAACAAGGTGATTTTTTTTTTCGTACATTTGTCCAATTAAACAGTTGCAGGAAACAAATTAGGTGTGACTCAAACGGTCGGATATGTCCATCAAAGGGTAGAAAACATTTTGGTTTAAGGAGAAAATGCTGGTGACACCAGCTTTTCTCCTTTTCTAACAATGTATTTAAAAACCTTCTTTCTTAGGGTCGTTAAAACATGGGATTTTTTGGTAAAGATATTTCATTCGTTTTTTAAGCTTCTGTTTATGTTTAGAAGCCTACATGTATATTGCTGATCTACCTGTAGCTCACAAGTAATCCGCCGGAAGTGGAATCCAAACTTGGTAAAACTCTGCTCGAGCATTGATGATAGTCATTTGGACAGGATTGACTACTCTCTCACCTCGGACTTGTTTAGATGATCTTTATGTGGGGAGGCTTGCTTGGATCTTTTTTCCGAAGCAGGCCAACTCGTCAAAGAAACTACAGACATCCAGGAATAGGTGCACTGTCGCCATGATATGGCTGAAATATTGTTGAAAATGGCATTTAAAACCAAACAAACTTGTGATTTCTTGGCTTACAAGTTGCAGTGTATCCAGGATAACTGAATGGTAACATACACCGAGTGTGATTGTCATCAGTAATGTCTGAAAACATGACTCATGAGTTTAATGCTAGGAAACATGTTAGAACATGTGGCTAAAAGAGAAGTTGCTCGTCATGAGCATTTTCATTTCTCTTTTAGCAACCTGTTTGTACAAGTGGTCGGCAAGACAAAGGAACTTATCTCTAGGTGGCACTGTGGTCATTAACTGATCATTTCTACCGAGATACATTATACTACGGTTATCCTTGGACAGTTACTATGTAGTTATTACGAGAAATTTTAAAATGCTTTGATTTCGCGTCCTTCAATAAAATCTACGTTGTAGGCCTACACATAAAACGTTTTCTCCAAGACCATTCATACGAATAAAACAAACGTTTTGATGACAAGCTGATAAGTACTAAATAATGAAATAACAACCTCATAATATTCGTACAGCCCAAATACACTGATCTTCGATAAAGGAATACGGATGTTGTAGATAACATTTTCGTTCATTTTTGTTGTGGTTTATCACTTCACGGACAGATTGATAGATTTGAATAGCTTTGTTGCAGTTGTTGTTGTCGTTTATGAACGATGTTCGAGGCGCAACAATGTTCACAGTCATGTGACTAAATGTATTTCCGATTGAAACTTCATGCCGACGAGGTTACATGCAGTAACGGAATCGACCGACTTGTGATGGGAGACCCCCCCCCCTTCCGCCCCACCCGAGCCCATCTTTTTGCTTTTGCGGACAGTGTAGACCAAGACCAGACACCTAAAAACGTAGTCTGATCTTTGATCTGCCTTGCCCTACGAAAATGTCGAATTCATTCATTTATGGCGTAAATGAATCAAATAAAAAAACATCAAGGCAAAATGGGTGTCTGTTAATAAGACAGCACCAAGTTATATTTTGAGCTATGAAAATAACTCCCAGTTTAATAAGTGGATTAATTGTTCCAACTATCCGTAGAAGTAAATGCTCGCTGGTGGGAAGATAGATGAGCGAATGAATGAAGTAGATCGATGGATCTGTGGTTGAGTGGATGGATGGATGGATCCTCTTCCGTCTGTCTTTCTGTCTGTTTGTTTGTCTATCTGCAAGCAAGTACAAAGTACAATATATGCAAAAGTATATATAAAAAAGTCGTTTTACTTTGCAATGTTTCCCAATAAGTTAGGTTTTGTCAACCGTTACTCGTGTGATTAACAACATATGTAAGATTTTTAGAAGAGATAAATATTTATATACTAAGTATACTAATATGCACCATTATAATTCGATATAAGATATTTTAACGATGATATATTATTACATTCATCTTGAAAATCAATCACGTTTCTTCATACATTGAATTCTTCACGGTTGAATGATGATTAATGAAAACTTTGTGATGTTTTTCCCTCCGTAAAATGGACTTTTATAATTTTACTTTCTTTGCTTTCTTTTTGCGGAAGAAAGCAATTTCATAATACATGTATATCGAAGAATTACACGGAAAATTACGAAGGATTTAACCTTAAGGCTGCTGAGCGCGACTTACTGACCTTTAGATGATAGTGTAGATCAAGATCAGACTGCATAGAACGTGCAGTCTGATCTTGGATCAACACTGTCCGATAAGGAGATATATACTCCTCCAAAAATACCTTTCAAACAGCCATATTTGGATTTTTACCATCGACTTGAAAGTTTCGTTTCATTTACTTAGCAGGATAAGGGTTAATTTAATGTTCTTCATCTGACACATTTCACCCATTTTCGTTTTCCACTCCCTTTATACATTATTCAATAGATCTGACGACTTTAGGAAATATATAGAGGATATTTGTTTTTTACGGTGAAAGATCGAAATTTATTTCATCTCGTGAACATCATCGGTAATATTTTCACGAGTGGCGCAGCCACGAGTGAAAATATTACCGATGATGTTCCCGAGATGAAATAAATTTCGATCTTTTACCGTTAAAAACAAATGTTCTATTTATTTCATGCTTTTAGCCCTTTCTGGGGGGAACTTAATCAAAATCCTGTACAGTTCTTTTCGGTTATTCCCCGTAGCGTACCCCCTCCGCATAGCAAGGCATTACAATATTACGTCAAGCGCGAGAAATGTAAGGTAAATTACGTCATATTTCCATCTGGTTGTGAGGCATGCGCATTTTACATAGGTAACTAGTGCGCGGGAACAACTGTTTCCGCCTTCAATTGAAGAGTCAGAATATAAAAATCGGTATTTTCACTGGTCGTAACCTTGAAATATCGAAAAATATTTCACCGATATTTCTCGATAACCTACCGGAAACTATGAAATAGTCTTAATTAATTCTATTAGCATCAAACTTTCGTCCGGGTTTCATCCGTTGGTTTTACGTGTTTTTTCAGCTTGATCTAATTATTTTCCCATTATAAACCTGTTAAGACAGAACAATTTTCACATACCGCTATTAGCAGTGTTCCCCCTAAACAGGACCCCCGAATGAGGTCAAAATTGGCGAATGCTTAAATCGGTGACCGTATAAACAGTCAGTAACACAGTGAGCCATGCTCTGTGAAAAGGGGGGGGGGGGGGGCTAGATGCGTTTGCGAAAAGTACATGTATCGACTCATGTCAGCCTGCGTAGTCCGCGCAGGCTTACATGGGCCGAAACTATTTGCTATCTTTAAATTTTCTGCATATCAAAGGACCATTCTACCTCATGACTCAGTCGTTTGACGGACGAAATGGTTTTTTATGGATCCATAATTATATAATGATTTGCTTGGTATAATGGATCACGGAGATGCATTAAGCCCCCTTTTGCCAGAGCTTGGCTCTACTCTATCCATTGACCGTATTTGTTGATCAAATCAAATATATCAAACTGTTTACCAGTATTTGAAAATTTTCACTTTCTTTCTCTGTCTTTCTCTCTTGCAGTTAGAGGACGGGGTTGACATCAAAGTCGAATACATTAAAAAACAACAGGTAAAGTACCTTTATACGTTTCTCTCACGTCATGATAAATATTCCCTCTGAACCCACTCGGCACAACTCGGTCCTTTCCGTAACTGCATCTAACTTCCGATGCTTCTAATGCCGAGTGCCTCTAAGCCCTAACTCTGTAGAGATCAATTTCAAACAACGAGAAGCCATAACCCGACCAATAATGATATTACCAGAGATTTTAGACGAAAATTAGATTCTCAGTATTTGTTGCCTGATCTGACAAAAGACGACAAAACTATGCACTGGTCCATTTAAAAAAAAAAAATGAAGGCGATAAAATAAGATGTACTTCGAATGATGGTATAAGGCGTTCACAGAGTATAAAAATTTTTCGGAACAAGACAAAATTCTGGCAACCGGATAATTTATGTATTTAGTTATGAAATTTTTCTAAAAATGTAAAGTGTTAACCAGTGTCACCAGTGTTTGGAGTCCCAGAAAAATGATAGTCATTTTCTGTTAGTAATATATACATGTATCGCAGGGCTGGCCAGAAAGCGCCTTGTGTGTTCGTCGTCCAATAAATTGAAGATGAAAATTTAAGTTGTACTATTGAAGACGAGCAACATGCTCTTCTTGAATGTTACATTTGTACATGTATGATGGCTTTAGGCGTATACATATATTATACGAGACTGCTACTCTGGCTATTGCCATTTTTTTTTTCATATGTCACCTAACGACACACTAGTCTTCCTTTTCACAAATGCTATTTTGTTTCGGGTATGTGGCCATACAATTCACAATAATTTAAAGCCGCCGATCTTTTATTTGTGCGAGTGTTATTTAAACAACATATTTATCTACTTTCAAATGAGTAACTTTTCTGCACAAAGAGTGTTTCTTATTTATTCTTTTTATGCAAAACCTCAATACTAGTCCCTTGTAACTTTTCAGTAGAAGGGATCATACTTTTTATTGGAACAGGTATAAATTTGGTTTACTTCTGGTTTGTATATGAATGAGACTACAATAAAAGGTCATTCATATTTCATTGTATGATAGCAGATTTCTGACCAGCCCTGTAATTCGATATTAATTGCAAACTGAAATTGACCATGCCATTTATCTAGGACGACGGACACAGGCTGTAAGTTATGGTCACTTACATCACTGAAAAAAAGTTACTATATACTTCTCACCGATTAAAAAAAGGACGTTTATACGAGTAGTAATTGTATACATGTATTTTGCAATATACTGTTTACCAAACCCATTTCGGTAGACACGTTTTCTACGGTATAAACAGACCAGAAGCAGTGAGGCGTGGATGTACCCTTAACCCGTTCAGCGCCACAGGCCAAGACAGGGGCCTTTGCGGACGGCATAGATCAAGATCAGACTGCACATAACATGCAGTCTGATCTTGGATCTATACCGTCCGCTTATTTAGTCAACCCTATAAAACAAGATCTGTCTAAGTTTCTATGGGTTGTACTTTCAACCGTCGAAAGAGATCAACCTAACAAATCTGGCTAAAATTAAATAAAAAATTAAACTAATAGTCTAGCTGTTAGTCGGTTATCTATATCATTATAAATGACAGAATTGACTGAGTTAGCCCAGTGGAACAGCCCTTTAGTCGGAGGTCATAAGTTAGGGCTCTTACCCTTCTCAAACACGTTTTTATGATTTGAAAAATAGCCAGAACGACAGGATTATTGCCACCATACCGGGAGAAGTTATAAAATGATAAAATAACTCTTGTTATAATTCACTTGAAGATATTCAATGAAAACGTGCCGATACAATCACATAGTCCTGTTTCTAGTGTACATGTGATTTTATTATCTACATACAATAAAACGAAAGAGGAGACAAATTATCTCTGTCTCTTTTCAAACAGCGTGTTACGGCTAGCATAATTACCTCCCTTTAAGAAATGCAAATAAAATGTGCTAGTCAAAGCACCTAGAGTATTTGTGTAGTTACATTTATGTATGCTAAAGCTGAAGTTTTCAAACTGTTTGACCAGCCAGCATAGCTCAGGTGATAGAGCGCAGGACTTGTAAGCATCTAGCCTTTAGTCACTCAAAGGTGTGGGCTCGAGCCTCACGACTGGCCACCTAAAACTGCAAATAGTCTTTTGGATCAGACGTTAAAGGCGTTATTTCTAGCGCAGAGAATTTCGTGAAATTTGACACAGAAACACTTCAAAGTATGTTCTTTCAGTATGCCAAGAGATAATCAGACGTTGCCTGATGAACTAAAAAGTTTTGAGCCCACGAAGAACATAACCCTTTTTTCAAATTACACAAAACCCAATTATTGCAGCATACGTCAGAATTTTGTGATTAAAATCTGTAATTTCAGTCAAATCATGTTCTCTGTGTTTTAAATTCATAGTGAAACAACGGATCCTCTGACTTTGATGAGAATTAACAGATATTTCAAATTAATGATACGCTATCTATGTTTCAGTAAAACCCTTAGCCCACAAAATTGCTTATTTTATCACAGAAAATCAGGACATTATTTGACCCTCAAAAAAATCTAGCGCAAAGATTTTTCTCATTTTTCTCAGAAATATACATGATTATATCCTTTATCAAAAAATGAAAAAAGAAAAAAAGATAGGTTGCCAGGCTACTTTTCCCAATATTCGAACTCAATTACTTCCCTTGGAACAAAGAAAGTGACACAAAACACCCAAGATTTCAAATTACTTAGTAAGATGTATTATTTCTAGCACTAAATCGTTTTTTTCACAATAAAGATTGTACTCTGTCAACCCTTTCCTTGATATAGTCTCGATTTAACATTGGTATGGGACGGCTTTGGAAAACATTTTGGTAAAAGGGGTAATTGTTCATTACAAGCAATTGTTCCTTTCCCCACAACCTTTTCTGCACAAACGGTTCTTTTAATCTCATTTAAACCTTGTTTAATTTGTCGTCTGCAGCTTCTTTCAATTTTGAAGTTCCAATTTAATTCATTTAGGAAAGGGTTAATACAAAATACATGTGGTATATTTTAATAGATGGGAGAATTGAAGAACAATACAAGTAGAACTGTCCAGAATTACTCAAAGGCACAGATTACTTACGAACCTTATAGCAAAATGAATCAAACAATCCTGATTTCTATCAATACCCCGGAAAGAGGGTTAGAAAACGTTGAAAAGGAGAAAATACCTGTAATTTTCTCTGTTTACCACACTAAACTTACTATCCGGATAAGTAATGTCCGACAAATGTACATGTTCCGTTTTCGCCGTTTAGGAATGATTTACACCTTCATAAACTGATCTTTAAAAAAAAAATGTATCTACCACTACTTTCTCCACGCCTTGCAGCAAAAATCAGTAGTCCAATAACAGTACTACAATCAGACAAAGTTACGCGCTAGAAAACAGAGAAGCGAAGAGACATGCGCAAAAATGTTGCGCACTGACACCCCGATGAAACGTCTTTAAACCGGGGTCCCGTGTGACGGTGCTATACACCGAGCACATTAAAAGATCCAGGCGTAATTTAAGATGGGTTTCGTCCTGTTTCTTGCTCTATCCCCCGTAACAAATCTAATAGTCTTCAAGGGGCGTCATCCATATGGGCAACCGCTGGTGACGATAAATACAGTCAAATAAATTTCAAACTGACTTTCGACGGTGAAAGTTCAATATATACGCTTTCGGCGTACGATTGGACTTGGCTGCTACTTATTCGTCCAGATAAGTACTTTAAAAAATTCCTTTGGAAAGAGACCGAAATAACTATGACTACGTTCCATAAAATTTAACTCTTTATTAAACGTCAAACTTTTTGACTGGACCAAGTTGAAAGCATTTGCTGACGATAAACTAATTGATAGAATAAAAAACAATACGGTACATGTAAAACGAGAAAGTGCTGGTTATTTTGTTTAAAAAAAACAACTTAAAAACATTCTTTTTCAGGGTCATCGAAACTCGGCGTTCTGTGTTAAATAGTTAAGAGAACGTCGTACGTAGAGACATGACTCGTCACGATATTTAACTCTTTACAAAACAGCATAATTTCATTCGCTGCCAAATTGGAGGCTTTTGCAGATAACCAAAAACCGATGGATTAGTATTTCTAACTGAAGAAAACATAATGAGAAAAGGAGGATATGCTGGTATCCAGCATTTTCTACTTTTCCCACAATTTTTCAAAAGCCCTTTTCATTAATGTCGTTTGTGGGAAAGCAGAAAGTGGCTTGGGAAGAACATTGTTCAGAGTATTTGTAAAAGAAAAATCAAAGAAAACTTGAATAGGTGCACTGACCGCCCCGATAGAACTGAAATAATGTTGAAAACGGCATCAAACAAGCATTTACTAGGATTGTTAAAACTCGAGATTGTCTGGTAGACGGCTAAAGAAGCCTTCTATTGTAGATTTATCGTTTTTACTACATATATTTATGTAAAGCTAAGCACTCATTCATCCATGAATGAATGAGGTGTCGTAATTTGACTGACTGCAGATCCAGTGTGGCTTAAAGCTCCATTCAAACAAACAAAAAAGGTTTCGTGTTTAATGCATACTGCTTGTACAAGTAGTAAAGTCGAAACACAATATGAATGCGTTGTATCTCGTACATTATCTGACAGTCTTGAATTTTCATGGACTATTTTCTTTCCGCTTGTAAAGGATTTTAATGTAGACTTACCCTTTACCAAAATACTTTCGTGTTTTAAACACAGGCACGAATGGTATGTAGACCAATGGAGCTCCATTCTAACCAGTATTTTCTCCTTTTCCCTTAATGTTTTCTACCCTTTTAAAGACAGATTTCAACATTTGATTTGCCGTTTGCAAATGCATTCAATTTGGATCAGTCTAAACCTTTGTCGTTTGGTAACTCTTTACCAGACAACATTTAAGACTCATCTAGTCTATATTCAAAAACCTTGCCAACGACAAACTGAATTAGGCTCGAAAGATGGGATTTATATTTAAAAAAAGAATAAAATATCGCGGGAAAAGAAAAAAAAAAAAAAAAATGCTGGCTACCAGTATTTTCTCCTAGTTCCCGCAATTTTTTCAGTGTCTTTTCCCTCAGGTTCATTAAAATAGAGGATCGTTCGACAAAGGGAAGATAAAGATATGTTTACCCTGTGCTTTATAAAGACACCGGTTCACTTCCTTACTACCTTCAAAATGATCCTGCGTGGGTCAGCAGCTAAGGTGAAGGGTTCGAAATCTTGAGGCCGCGGTGTCGATCATCACTTAAAGCATTCAGGGTTTTCTTGGAACTTTCAAAGCTGTAGCCTAGTACTTGTGAAACACAGCACATAAATCAATAAGTGACATGTCGCGGAGACATAACTAAAATAATATTGAAAGCGACATTACATAATTTAAACAAACGTTATGCAGCTAGCTATTTTATATTCCACAATGTTTTCTACATAATAAATGATAGGAGGAGAAATCATTCGCTACTGGCATTTCTCCTTTTCAAACAGTTTTCTGAAAATATGCAAGTATGAGCATCAAAACCCGAAAGAACGGCGAAAAGTAAACAATGCGGATGTTACAATGCTTTTGAATTTAAGTAATACCCTTTAAAAGTATGGAACTTATTGTGAAGATGACACTCTCGTCATTGTATAATTGGTCCTGGTGGCTGACAGGAAAATGAATTTGAATACCAGGAAAAAGCAAACAAAAGATAGAGTTACCTGGCAACTTTTGACCTACTTTAAAACATAATTCATCTGCCAGCGGCTATCACTTAGACCCGCTTTATTTACTTTTGGCCGCTAATTGGGCTTTTAACGTGAATTCATCTTGATTTGCCCTGTATCGTGCCGGGTCGTTTGCAAATTTGTTATAACCCTTTACCAGACATTCCTATATTTTAACCACCATCAAGATAAGTTTTCTGAAATCATTGTGAAAATAGGAGAAAATGTTAGTTACCAGCATTTTCCGCTTTTCTCATCAAGTATTTTACTGTTTCGAAAGCCTATTTCATTAGTTGAGCCAGATTCTGTTTGTCAACTGCAAGCGCTTTCAGTTTAGGCAAGCCTAAAATTTTGTCATCAACTAAAAAGGTACTGACTAATAGCATCTCACAATTAGAATGATCTCGGCAGGTTTAAAAAGAAATTGCAAAAAAAAAAAAGAAGAACATTCCACTGTTCATATTTAAACATAGAAATTCCGTAGAAATTCCATTGTTTTGTTAACAGCTTAAGTTAACGTTATCCTCATTAAGAAATTTGCACGAGACAACTGATAAAACATTTTCATGGAATATGGATAAAAATGCATGTAAAAATACTGGCTCTAAATGAGAAATTGTTAAATTTGTAGGAAGTAATCGTTTTTTTTTTCACAAAAAGTTTCAACAAGTGGTCCTTTGTAGGATGCGAAAGCTCTGCTGCAGCAGTTAATGTGTGAACAGTAGGGGCACACACTTTCAATGAATAATACATACATAACTAAGCCATTGTATGCGAAAAGAGGGTTTAACGCATCTGCAAAAGTATCGACCCAGGTCAGTCTGTGACATCACGGAGATGCATTAAACCCCCTTCTTCCAGGGCATGGCTCATATGTATACACATCCACATTCTGGCCTTTATTTCAGAATACTACACAAAACAATTTACATCACGAGGAAGATGACAGAAATTCTGCTGACAAAGACCCTCTATATGTCAACAGTAAAGATAATACAGATAAAGATAGCAAAGATGAAACAGAGAAGACTGCATTAGGCGATACCTCTATTGTTTCCGACAGCGTGGATGGTATAACCTCTACTGGTACTTACAGTCTCTCAAATAGCTTTACGAATGCTGACACCCAAATCAATGATAAAGAACAGAGCCTTGATAATAACGATACATCGCATTCTGATAGAACAAATAACGCTGGACAGGGTCACGTGAACAAGGCTTTTGTGGATGATGACGCAAGCGAACCTGAAGATAAATCGGATAATGAAAATGATGCTCGCCAAAAAGTCAATACAAATGATGACAAGACTGACAGTGAATCAGATGATGGTCAAAAAAAGAACGCGAATGGGCTGCAAGGGAATGGTATCACACACGTAATCGATACTGCGGCCAGTGATAATAAAAACGAGGATGGCAATAGTAAGGTAAGTTTAATTGTTTAAATCTTTACCAGACGACAGAACTTAGAGTTGTCAAACTTTAAAGCATATGCAGAAATGTTCAGAGTAGTTCAAACGAACGGATTTGTCTGTGACAGAATAGAAAACATTGTGGGAAACCGAGAAAATGCTGGTTACCACAATGTTTTCAAAAGCAGTCTTCCTATGGGTCTTTTGGAATTGTGTGGTAAATGGTTAAATGATTTTTATGTTCGTTTCAACAGGATTTTAGTCAGCATCGGCTACAGTTCATTTATTTATGATTGTCCAGAGTTTGGACGGTTCAGGGCGAGGACTTATCATTGCCTTGTTGAAGGTCTTCTTACGTGGCCGGCGCGACCAGGGGCATCGAACCAGGATTTACCGATTACAAATCCATTCTCTTAACCATCGAGACTTAACCATTGGAGGGTCCTTGTACGTTCAACCTCCATGTATAAACTTCCTTATAGTTTTAACCCTTTGATCATTATATACATATAAGTAAAGCATATATGTTCATCGGGTAACAATGATGAAGATAATCCAGTCTCCAGGCTTTTTTGTCAGAATATCTACCTAAATAGTTTAGACAATGTGGGTCAAAGATCAGACAGCACATTATGTTCGTTTTGATCTTGATCCACACTGGTCCCGTAAAGCAAAGTTCTACAGCTGTTCTTGGTGCCTTAGTTGCTACTGGTTAAACATGCATCCTCAAAATATCGCCGAAGTTATTCACATACTTTCTAACAAAATGTACATCAGTGTGGATCTAAGATCAGACTTCATGTTCTGTGTAATCTGATGTTAATTCTCACTTTTCACAAAAGCAACCACAGTTAGGCATTTTGCAAAAGTAAGTGAGGGCGGATATATGACCTCAAATTATCGCTGTAGTATTGCCCAGATCTGCGCTGTACTTGTTAAAATTCAATATACTGTGATAATACACCAATTTACAAATGTGGTTCATATGAAAAATTTTGGACAATGGGTTCTAATGATTCGTTTACCTGTTTATCTTTTTGTTTTATAAACGACTTGTGAGAGAACAATATACAACGAAAATCTCGCTGTCTAGATTATACAAAAAGGCCTTTTTCAAATTTGATCTATAAACTGCTGAATAATTTAAAACTTTCAAATTTATTTAGACTTAGATTTACGTTGTAGCAGAATGTCCGACAGTTATCCATTACTGACTTCCGTGAAAAGTGTTTCTATATTTAACCCTTAGGTTGCTAACCGCGACTCACTGACCTTTTGTGGACAGTGTAGATCAAGACCAGACAGCACAGAACGTGCAGTCTGATCTTAGATCTACACTGTCCGATAGGGAGATATTTTCTCCAAAAAGTAAGTTTGAAAAAGCATTATTCGATTTTTCTTTCGACTTGAAAGTTTTATTAACGTATTCAGCAGGATACGGGTTAAGCTATATTTTGGGACTACCGACATAGAAAATTATGAAAGTGTGGAATATTAATACAACGACGATGAAAAATACTACTATATACATAATACGAAAAAGCACAGAAATTTATGGTGCACATATAACGACGATGTCGAAGAATAAGGGGAAATCCTAGGCTAGAGTGCTTAACTTCGTTTTGCTAGTTCCGTATTCACCAACCATTCTTAAAACATTCTTAGTCTTATTTTCAAGAACTTTCTAAATTTGAAAGTAAAGCAACTTCATACTGGCTGAACCAAATGAGATGATTTAGCCAATCACAAATTGCGTTACTTTCTAAATTTAGAATAGGACTAAGAATGAAACTAAAAATGGATGGTAAATACGGACCTTGATTGTGAATAGACATAACTCTTTCGCTAGATTGTGAGAGTTATTAGAAGAACTTGTCCTTACTTACCGTACCTTCATGACTTTGAAAATAATGTGCTAGAATGCGCTCTATTCTAGTAACTTGATGAGAATGATGTATACGTATCTGTTATTCATAAGAATGCTATTATTACCATCATTATTATTATTAAAGTTGGTTTTTGTCATTGCAGGACCAAACTGCTGCAATAAATCCTGTATATAAAATTAATGGTGGATTTGGGGTAAGTTAATTTAAGTGAATGAGAACTCGTATCTAGAGAGCAATAGATAATAGTAACGATGAAAGACAGGAAATAAAAGGAGAACGAGGAATCACGGGGCAGGGTAAGGGGACATGCATTATTACGTGAAGCGAGAGAGAGAGATGGAGAGATGGAGAGAGAGAGACAGAGAGAGAGAGAGAGACAGACAGACAGACAGACAGACAGACAGACAAAGTAGGCTGCTCGATATTTCAGTGGTGTTAAAACTCGGGGATGTGTGGTAAAGGGTCAAGCTGCTGGGTTTAATCCATCTGCAAAAAGTATCAGCCATGTCAGCCTGCGCAGTTGGCGCCGGCTGACATAAGTCGAAAAGTTTTGCTATTTATATCTTTTTGCATGTCAAAGGATCATTTTATCTCATGGTCAGGTCGGGTTTTCGACAAAATGGATGTTATAGGTCCATAATTATATGAGGACTTGGTTGGTATAATGCATCACGGTGCATTAAAACCTTTTTTTCCCCCAAAAGAGCCGCTGAATTAATCAAGCTTGAAGAGAATAAAAGGTGTTGTGTGATATTTGATATTTTGTCAAATATCCTGATCAAACAGGTATTGGCATTAAGTCTTATCCTGCTAAATAACTGAAATACAGCTTTCAATACGATGGTAAAAACCTAATTATTACCATTTCAAAGTTATTTTTGGAGAATAATATCTCCTAATCGGAGAGTGTAGATCCAAGATCAGACTGCACGTTCTGTGCAGTCTGATCTTGATCTACACTGTCCGCCAAGGGTCAGTGAGTCGTGCTTCGCAGCCTAAGGGTAAAAACATTTGGATTCTTTTTCCACTAACTTTTCTATTAAATATAGATCAAGCATTTTCACTTATTTGTGCACTTTTTATTTCTTTGAAAAACAGGAAAATGGTGCAGTAACTGTAAAACCACCCGTAAGGCGTGAGACGGTATTTATGTCTACTTTGTGCTTTTTTAAATACGAATTTCTTGTCGTTAATTCTTTCATGAATAGGTTTTATCGTTGATTCTCATTATTGCGTGAATTCTCATATCTTCGTGAATCTATGTTTGCCATCAGTATTTTTTGCTCTCTTCTTTTTTTGTGGGGGCTCCTGTGAAACTTTTTACAGACGTAAACATTGCAGAGAAGCTCGCTACGCCAAAAAAATGGGTCAAAAACAATTACATTAAGAAAAAGTCACATTTTATCGAAAACCATCTTTTACCCCCATAATTCATCAGTGCATCACAACATTTATTAACACTTAGTGCCAATGATTTCAAAGTAAGACACAGAAAATGCATCTGTCACAAGTGTAGAGGCTGTGACCTTTAGGAATACCCCCTGTATGACGTCATTTTGACTATATTTGGAATGATTCTGTGTTTTTCAAGAATGATTAACGAAGTTATGGGAAATCGTCTGGTCAATTTCTGGTAGTGATCAAATGTATTTTTAGGATGATTTCGCCATGAAAAATAAGTTAAGTGTACTTTCCCTTGTCTAAAATGATTTCTGACACTTTCCCTGTCTATTCATGTGCCTAAATTAAATCCATGTCTTGTTTGTCTCTTTGATGGCATGAAAATACCAGTTAGTTTCACGAAAATATGAGAAAAGGGCATACGGTTTGAATCTTTCAGCGGCCGTCAGTAAAAGGCGCGTAAAGGTAATTTTTGTATTTTTATTGCTAAAGTAAATTCATCCCCGTGTAAATGACTTAAAAAATTCATTTTGATTATACTTATATGGAAATTAGTATGTGTTGATTCCTGTTGTTGTATATAATACCTATGTATAAATGTTCTCTTGTAATGACGATGTACTTTGTACGAGTCGAACGATAAATGTTCTGTTTTATTCTGTATAATACCTGATTGATCATTTAAGTTTTATCTTTTAAAACTTACAGAGTACCTATAGCGTCGGAAATGAGTTCATTCAAGATGAGGATGACGTCAAAATTGCACTTCCCGATGGAGGGTCTACAAAGAGCGACAGTGGTTCAGAAAACAATGAGGAAGATGGCTACAATTACGAGGACGAGGATATTTGGGCGCTACCCGAATTCACAACAGATGAGAAAAAATGGTCAAGTAAGTATCTGGGTATGGATGTATGGTTAATCGTCAGAGCGCCCTCCAGAACAATACTTCCTCTGCTGCCAGTTTGGATCAAGATCAGACTGTCCGAAACCTTCAGTGTAATCTTTTATCTTCTCTGTCCGCTTTGGTGAGACATTCTAGACAAAAGTAAGTTCTATCAAATAACAATTATTTGAGTCTCTGTTCTAGATTGAAATTGTCAATTGGGTTTATTTGTAGCTATAAGGTATATGATCGAGCACCAATGTTAGAAACTGTGCACTAGAGCACATATTAATCAACCATTCTTAATTTAATTCTTATTCTTAATCTAGAATTAGAAACTAACGCAATTCCTGATTGGCTAAAGCATTTGGTTTAGCCAATCAGAAGTTGGGCACTTTGAAATTGAAATAAACAATCTTGAGATCTGAATCAAGAACGTTTTTAAGATTGGTTAAGAAACACAGGCCTAGGTCTCTCTCCCGATTGAATGATGACTTTCTCGAAAATAGAGAACTCACTGAAATGAAATGTATCTTTCTTAATTAGATTCTTTTATATTTATTGACGTATTTCACTTTAGTTTGGCCTAGAATTATGACTTCTTCAAAATCTTATTGAATTAAAGTAATTTTTTCTATCTCTTTCAGATTTAACCAGGAATGAGAAGATTAAAAAAGTACTATGGCATTACATCGGGAAAGGAATTTTGCTTATATTTCTCCTTTATATCTTTATTTGCTCTCTGAGCTTCCTTGGGGACGCCTTCAAACTTCTTGGAGGTAATTCATTTATCTAAATTATCTTGCGTGTAAGTAAATCACCAATTTCTGCCCTTTTTGTCGATCGACTTTTCTCGTTACATTCCGTGCAAGATCGTCGGTAAGGACTATCGTAAACGGCATTTGTCAAAAATACCAAAAGTTACAAAGATCACGTCCGGAACATGCCTGTTGAAGTTAACGTATAATGTGCGATGTTGCCGATATTACACCCACACACGATGAATGATGAATAAAACGCGTTGATTACCAAGATTCGTATTTAAATGAGGATGATGATGTCATATCTGATGTAATAAAGATTGACGGAGTAACGGTTGCATAACGACCATCCCTTTATTTAAAGGCCAAAGATTACACGTTTTTATACGCCGCCGGAGGCGACGTATATTGGCGTCATCTTCGCCGTCTGTCCGTCCTTACGTCCGTCTGTCCGTCCGACCGTCCCTTCGTCCGTCCGTACGTAAGTCCATTTCTTGTGAACGCAACTCCTCCCTCATTTCTGGACGGATTTGGATAAAATTTTCACAGAATGTTTCTCATCATGCGACCTATCGCATATTGTCAAGGTTTTGCGATTTGTAGCTGCGTCATGGAAAAAAGGGGCTTCATGTTGTATTTCATTCCATTTCGAATGAACGCAACTCCTCCCACATTCCTTGACGGATTTGTATAAAATTTTTACAGAATGTTTCTCATCATGTGACCTATCGCATATTGTCAAGGTTTTGCGATTTATAGCTGCGTCATGGAAAAAGGGGGCTTCATGATATATTTTATTCCATTTCCTGTGAACGCAACACCTCCCTCATTTCTTGACGGATTTGGATAAAATTTCCACAGAATGTTTCTCATCATGTGACCTTGCGCATACTGTCAAGGTTTTGCAATTCATAGCTGCGTCATGGAAAAAGGGGGCTTCATGTTATATTTCATTTTTCACCAATATCATTTTAATTACTGGACATATCTCAACGGATTTGGATGAGATTTTTACAGATCATGTGACCTAGCGCATATTGTCAGGGTTTTGGAATTTATTGCTGTGTCATGGAAAAAGGGGGCTTCATGTCGAATTTAAACTGCATCCGTCCATACGTACGTCTATTTCTTGTGAAGGCATCTCCTTCTACATTTCTTGACGGATTTGGATAAAATTTTCACAGAATGTTTCTCATCATGTAACCTAGCGCATATTGTCAAGGTTTTGCGATTTGTAGCTGCGTCATGGAAAAAGGGGGCTACATGTTTTGTTTTATTCCACTTCGAGTGAACGCAACTCCTCCCACATTCCTTGACGGATTTGGATAAAATTTTCACAGAATGTTTCTCATCATGTGACCTATCGCATATTGTCAAGGTTTTGCGATTTATAGCTGCGTCATGGAAAAAGGGGGCTTCATGATATATTTTATTCCATTTCTTGTGAACGCAACACCTCCCTCATTCCTTGACGGATTTGGATAAAATTTTCACAGAATGTTTCTCATCATGTGACCTAGCGCATATTGTCAAAGCTTTGCGATTTGTAGCTGCGTCATGGAAAAAGGGGTCTTCATGTTTTATTTCATTTTCATCAATATCTCTTTAATTACTGGACATATCTCAACGGATTTGGATGAATTTTTCACAGATCATGTGACCTAGCACATATTGTCAGGGTTTTGGAATTTATTGCTGTGTCATGGAAGAAGGGGGCTTCATGTCAAATTTAATTTTTCATCTAACTAATGGACATAATTTCATGAAACTTTATACTTTTATTGGTTAATCAAAGCAAATGACCAATGAGTGTCCTGCGTCCGTCTGTCCATCCATCAGTCTATGCATAAACCCTTTAGATGACAAGTAACACAATATATCCATTGAGCTACCCAGGCAGGTATTAGAAATTCCAACACTTTAGTCTCTATAGCTAGCTGCATGAAATAGCAGCCATGTGGCGGCGTATATTGTGACGACGGCACTCTTGTTACAGAATGTAACCATACCGTTTAAACAATTGCAGAGAAAAATACATTTAGTTGTATTCATCGGTGTTTTACAAAAAAAAAAAATTAAAAAAATCCGAGTTACGGAATTTAAACTAAATAGGCCCCTCGAAACCCTCTGCAATACGTCAAAATCTTAGATTTTCTCAATACGAGTAGATCTACATGTAGAAAACAGTTTGCAGACGACAAATTAAATGTCACTCAAGTTATGGAATTATTTTCGAAAGGGTAACCAGCATTTTCTCCTTTTCCCATATGTTTTCAAAAGCTTCCTTATTCAATGTGTTTAGATTACGGAAATGTTTAGTTATGGGATACTTAAACTACTATTGTTTTGTTTCATTTTCAACAGGAAGAGCAGCAGGAAAGACTTTCACCAATGTAGATATTCTCTCAAACAGACTAGCAGGAGTGATCATTGGAATTTTAGCAACGGTTCTCCTACAGAGTTCTTCTACCACTACCTCCATTGTTGTCAGTATGGTGGGCAGTGGAAGTTGTAAGTCTCTCTCTCTCTCTCTCCCTCACTTTCTCTCTCTGTTTCTCTCTCTTTTTCTACCCATTTCTCTCTCTCTCTATCCTCTCTCTCTATCATTCCTCTCTCTCCCTCTCTCTCTTTCTCTCTCTGTCTCTCTCACTATTTTTTCACCAAAACATATTTTGACGGGAAATATTCATTTGATTTTAGCAGTTTTAGAGATGTGCTTCGTACAGCAAGTAGGTTTAGCTGACTGTAAATGTCTGTTTCATGTACTTCCTGATTTATGAATTAACTTTTGACCAGAGGGCAAATTTTTAGACTTGTCCAAGAAAGAAGCATTTGCAGACGACAAATCTGATACGGCTCTGATGACATCTTCCTTTTTTTTGAGAGCAGAAGAAATCATTTCAAAATGTGACAGACCGTCTAATGCTGGTTACAAGCATTTTCTTCTTTTCCCACAATGTTTTCCCGAGTTGTTAAAACACGGGATTCTCTGGTAAAAGGTTTATCACAAACCGACCACCTTTCCAAATTTCACGTGATGCGAATTTAACCTTAAATGGATAAGGGGACCAGCATTTTACTAAACGCTTGCATATTGAGCCGTACTCTGGAAAAAGGGGGGTTTAATACATCTCTGTGATACAGTATACCAAGCAAATCATCACACAAAGCAAATCATCACACAAAGCAAATCATCACACAAAGCAAATCATCACACAATCATGGATCCATAATATCCATTTTATCTAACAACCAACTGGATCTGGGGGTAAAAAGGTCCTTTGACATGCAGAATATTTTACAACAGCAACAAGTATCGACCTATGTCAGCCTGCGCGGACTGCGCAGGCTGACATGGGTCGATACTTTTTGCAGATGCATTCAATCCCCCTTTTCACAGAGCATGACTCATATCTATTCCTACTATTTTCTTGTTTCCAACAGTGCTGACCGTCAGACAGGCTATTCCTATTATCATGGGGGCCAATATTGGTACCACCATTACTAATACGATTGTTGCGGTTGGCCAGATCAATCACAGGGACGATTTCCGTCGAGCTTTCGCAGGGGCCACTGTACACGACGTATTCAACTGGATGAATGTCCTCGTTATGTTGTTGTTAGAAGAAATATTTGGTAAGCTTTGCACAGTTTTCATTTATCCGCTTGTTGTTTAGACCCCCTCAGTAATCCTACCTGTTTGATCTCTAAACAGAAACATTGCTTCTGGCTATTTTGGACAGCTTACTTTAACCCCAGGGCTCGGTTTCACGAAAAAAATTAGGTCTCTTATTTTACTAAAATCTGCAAGCGGACTTATTTTCCGACTTAAGCTAAGTTTGTTATTTAAGACGAATTTCACTAACGTTAACCCTTAGGCTATTAAGCGCGACTCACTGACTTTTTGCGGACAATATTGTGTATGGTCACAATTAATAGTCTGAGCAGATCGACTTGTTTTATCATTGTCTTGGAAGGGGTAAGAAAAAATATTTCCAAAATTGTTGAACAGCTGTACACTCCACCATCAGTTTTTGTCTAAAGCTCTGGAAGAGCTGATAGATATGGTTGACCTCAAGTTGGCACTATAGGGCGGAGATCATCTCAGATCACCAACATTTTTCTGCGGTGGAGTAAGCAAAAACAAAAAGAAACCGTTTTAGTATTGACATACTTGAAGGTTACATATATGTATTGGATATAATGGTCATTTTCGAATCTAAGCAGAGATCAGTATATCCAATATATATCTGAGGGGACAACTTCAGGGTCCGTATTCAATCAGTTACCACACTGAAGAACATTCTGAGTCTTATTCTCTGGAATTTTCTGAAATTGAAACCATTTTGTTCAACCTATTAGAAGTTGTGATATGTTCAAATTCAGAAAATCATGGAGAATAAGACCAAGGATTTTCATAAGAATAGTTGGTGAATGCAAAGCCAGTTTTCGCGATAAAAATCTGAAATAATTGATTCCCATCAATATATTAATATCCATGTTAATTGTTTCAAGTTATTAAAGTTGTAAGCGACCTGCTGCTGACAATGTCAAGGTTGAATAAGGTTCATAGGGACTTTCTCAAAAGCATTTTATGAATGTAACCTGTCTCCCAATATGATTAGGGGGCAGAATAAAGTTCTAAAATGCTGTATGGTGTCTAAATTTGATTATCCAGTATTCCTCTACTGTAAAAAGAAAAGAGGAAACCCCTCGTAGTCCCGTATAATATTATTAAACAATAGTATTGTCTATTGCTCGCATATCTTTTACTGTAAAGATTAGAGCTCAATATTGTACTTTGAAGTTGAAGTTGAATAAGAAACTGTTCTGGGAGTAAGAAGTTCATAAAACTACTTTGAGCAAGGTTTAGCTTTTCTTTTCCTGTATATTTTTCATCAGAAAATCAGATAGCCGAACGGAGACGACTAAGCGCAAACGATGTAAAGACTGATAAATTGTAAATTCTAAGTCAGTGACAGAGCAAGATTGGTTAAACTTTAAGATAATATTGGCCAAAATATCTCAAAATATCGGACAGTGTGGATCAAAGATGAGACTGCACAATTTGTGCAGTCTGATCTTTATCCACACTGTATGCTACTTATCACTGCACTAAGAATGCTAGGGGTTAAACGGTTTGTGCTTTTCACAGGTTATCTGGAGGCTCTCACTGGCGCCATTGTTAAGAATTTCGAACCTGGGGAGACGTCTGGTTCAGACAATGACTATCTGAAAGCGTTAACTGATCCTTTTACCAAGCTCATTATTCAGGTAAACGTTCTTTCTTTCTATCCTTCTCTTACTTGCTATCTATCTCTTTATGTGTCTGTCCCTGTCTTAATCTCGTTTACCTCTTCAATGACAGTTTGTCGTTCTGTCTCTCTCCGTCTCTCTGTCTCTCTGTCTCTGTCTCTGTCTCTCTCTGTCGGTTTAAGTATGTCTCTTTCTGACTCTCTCTATCTCTGTCTCTGTCAGTTTTTCCCTGTCTCTGTCTCTCTTTCTCTCTGTCTAGTTCTGTCATTCTGTCTGTCATTTTGTCATTCTGTTTGTCATACTGTTTGTCATTCTGTCTGTCTGTCTATATGTCTGTATGTCTATCTGTCTGTCTGTCTGTCTGTCTATCTCCCCTTAAATGTGATTTCACTAATAGATATGACTTTAACTGTAAAGTAATCAGGAATACTAGGATATAACTTTTGAATATCTATTATTCAGATAATGAAAGCTCATTTTCCAAATACGTGTGCCTTCCTTGCTGACCATAATTCTTGATTAGGTATATCAATCAAATCAAGCTGATATTTTGGTTCTGCACAAAATATACCACTGTAAACCCAATTTATACTTTTCAGATTGACAAAAACATCATCACCAGGATTGCCACAAATAACATCACAGGTGACGATCACTCGATCATAAAGCATAAATGTGGGGACTCACGTTGTAAGTATATTTGAGCCATGTTCTGGCAAAAAGGAGCTTATTGCATTTCCGTGATGCATAATACCAAGCAAGTTATCACATGATAATGGATCCATAAAGTCCATTTTGTCTTACAGCTGACTGAATCATAAGGTAAACTGTCCTTGAACATGCGGAAAATTGACCAATAGCAAAAACATTCGGCCCAGGTCAGCCTGCATGGACTGCGCAGCCAGACCCGGGTCGACACTTTTTGTAGATGCATTAAGCCCCCTTTTTCCAGAGCTTGGATCATTTAAAACTATCTCTATCTCATTTTAAACCCTTAAGTTGCTGAATGTGACTTAATGCGCTTTTGTGGACAGCATGGATTAAGATCAGACTGCACAGAACGGTGAAAATTGTCCGGTTTGAACTAAAGGCTTGGAGTATGTTTTTAGTTTAGCCATACTCTGTGATAAGGGGGTTTAATGCATCTGCAAAAAGTATCGACTCATGTCAGCCTGCGCAGTTCGCGCAGGCTGACATGGGCCGAAACTTTTAGCTACTGCCTGATTTTCTGCATGTCAAAGGACCAGTCTATCTTATGATTCAGTCGGTTGTTAAACAAAGTGGATTTTAGGGGGCCAATAATTATGTGATAGCTGCTTGGTATCATGCATAACGGAGATGGATTAAGCCCATTGTCCAAATCGAAAACGTGTAGACAAAAGAATTAATGTGATTTCACGGAATCTGTCCTCGAAAGCGCATAAAACATCGTGAGAAAAAGATGAAATGCTGTCTACCAGTATTTTCTCTTTTTCCCACGACGTTTTCAAAAGCCTTCTATCAAAGGGTCCTTAAAATACGGCACCTTGTGGTACAGTCGTTTGTGTACCGTGTTTTTCTGTTTCAGGCAAGTTTATGTTTGAACACATCTCCTCGGAGGATAGAGGTGGCTGGAGTGATGGCGTTATCGGCGTTCTTCTACTGTTAATAGCGCTGTTTCTGCTGTGTGTCTGTTTGATAGGCATTGTGAAGATCCTCCATTCATTACTCAAAGGTCAAATTGCCAAGTGGATCCGAAGGTTTATAAACGCAAACCTCCCTGGCAAGCTCGCCTATTTTACTGGATACATAGCTCTACTGATAGGTGCCGGAATCACCATCCTTGTACAGTCTAGTTCAATTTTCACATCGTCTTTAACCCCGCTCGTTGGAATGGGTGTGCTTAGCCTTGATAGAATGTATCCACTAACTCTTGGCTCGAACATAGGTACCACTGGAACAAGTATTATCGCAGCCTTTGCACAAGATCCAGCACAGATAAAAGATGCGCTTCAGATAGCACTGTGTCATTTGTTTTTCAATATCACTGGGATTTTAATTTTCTACCCAATACCAGTGATGCGGTTCCCTATCAAAGCTGCAAAATTCCTTGGCATTCGCTCGTCGAAATACCGGTGGTTCGCCATATTGTATATAATTTTTCCATTCTTCGTGTTTCCAGCTCTTGGACTGGGCTTGTCTTTAATCCATGTTGCATTGCTGATAACAGTGTTAGTTCTCGTAGCAGTTGTTGTCATAGTTATAATTGTCATCAAATTGTTTCAAAGACGGTTTCCCAGATTTTTACCTGAGAAATTCCGAACCTGGAAATGGCTCCCAGAATGGATGCGATCCCTAGAACCAACTGACAGATTGTTACAACGTGTTTGGAAACGAAATGGACGATTGAAACTGTTTATGTACTGCAGAAAGTATTGTTGTTGCAAAGCGTTTTCTAATAATGAAAGTAGTGTGGTGTAAACGGATATAGTAATGTATTTAATGATCTTGATCTTCGCTGTCTGCAAACATGCACCTGTAGCCAATGGCAATTAATGGATGAAAGAGGTGATAACTTTCTTGTACTAACTGCGCAATAACCGCTAACCCATTACACATAGTCGACGGGCAATTTTGTGAAATACCACAAAGTGTTTTGAGAGAGGTTGAGTATGTTTTACGCCTTTTTCAACATTATTTCAGTCATATCACGGCGACAGCTCACATATTCATGGAAGTCCTTCGTTTTATCAGCACTGGACCTGGACTCTGAATGCTGTTGTCCAAGTACACTTCCACGAAAAGCCCAGTGCTTCCAGTTAGGCTCGAATCCAGGGTCTCTAGGTCATGAGTCCTACACTTTACCACTGAGCAACGTAAGACCCCTATTGGCGACAGGAGAAACACGAAAGGGACAGAAAAACTTGTTATGTGTCAAAGATGCTGAAATTGTTGTGGAAAAAGAAGGTAATCCCTGCATGAGGCAATCATTCCCTTTCCAATATTGTTTTCAAAAAGTGGCCGACTGGTGATTTACGAAAGCGTTATTTGAATAATATTTTTTTTTAACATTAATTATACGAAAAGAAAAACTTTTGACACCTATCGTCTTGACGATTTTTCTGTTTGGTTGTTTGGTGCAGAAGAACGTTGATAAATACGTGATACTACCCTCTCGGTTTAACGGTATAGTGTTTATGATAATTGCATCTGCCAAATGTTTCCCTTTTCTCGCTAGAGGCACTTTGAATAGAGTTTGCAGACACCACATGTGACCTGCAAGACGCGAAAACGGGCATTCGGACATTTGCGTAAAGTGTCGTCTCAGATCAGCCGAGACGGAACTTTACGGCTACATTATTAGTTGTACGGTCAGGTGGAAGGGGACTTGGAAACTTGTTCACGGCTGTGGTGAATCATGTCGCCCCGAGCCGAGGTGGCGACATGATTCACCACAGCCGTGAACAAGTTTCCAAGTCCCCTGCCACCTGACCGTACAACGAATTTATTATACAGCAAAGTTTTACCATTCCAACGTGTGTTAAGAGGAATTTACCTGTTTTTTCTTTCAATAATTGAGTACGCTGACGAAGTAGAATTTTCCTTCTGAGTGCCTCAATTCAATGTAAAACGTGCAGTTTGGTGCATAATCTTGATGTTAATCTTGATCAACGCCGCTATTTTGGATGTTGTGTTGAAAGTGCAGTCATGTACACGGGGCTCCCGAAAGGGAAACTTCTTTTACGTTGGTTTTGCCAGTGTACATGATATATATGTTCGGGGCATATTATCCAATCAGATTACGAGAAATTTCTTTGCAGTATAATAATAGATTTTGCCCTACAGTAGACTTGCGCAAAACAGAAAACACAAGAACGGAAAGTGACGACGCTTTATGCAAACGTCCGAATGCCCCGTTTCGCGTATTGCAGGTCATATTATGACAGGTTAGAAAGCACAGAATGTGAGAGGATGTGAGGTGGGAGACAGTGGTGTAGTGGTAGAGCGTCGGCCTCTCAAGCCAAAGGGATGGGTTTGAATCAAGATGAGCAAGGTCGACCTCTAGAACTACCCACATCATGGCGCATATGAGCAGTCCAAATAGCTGAAGTGGTAGCGTAGGACTCGTAAATGTCAAGTCTTGGGCCACTTTCGGTTGTTGGTTTGAGCCCCATGGCTGGTCATCTAAAATTAATAATAGTCTTTCGGATGAGACGTTAAACCGTGGTCCCGTGTGGCAGTGCTATACACCGATCACGTTAAAGAGCAAGGCATAACTTAGGATGTGTTTTGTCATGTATCTCTCGCTATCCCATGTAACATAACCAACAGCCTTCTGAGGTGGAGGGGGGAGCATCGCCCATTTGGGCAACCTGTTGCGATGATTAATAAACGGAAAATCAATCTACCAATCAATGTTCGGTCTATGCTCTCCGGTCCGCAAAAGCCCTTGTATTCGCCTGTGGGGGTTGAACCTTTTATCGCACGATCGGGGTTTTTACCGACACTAAGAAAGATGGCTTGTGAAAACATAGCAGGAAAGGGAGAAAATGCTGGTAACCAGCATTTTCTCATTTTCCTACTATGTTGTCTATCCTTTTACAGTCAAACTCCTTCCTTTAATTAAGACACTTTAAAGTGGTCGTCTACAAACGATTTCAACCAGAGTCTTAAACTTGTAATCTGGTAAAGAGTTAATTGCAATGCTACTTAAAAAAAAAAAAAAAAATCAAGTTGACTATCTTACAAAGATGTTTTTAAAGTCGCATCCTACAAATTTGTTTCAGGAAGTATCTACTTTTTTTTTTAATACTTTACTTATTTCAAAAGGTAATTGGATTGCGCGGTATGTTTCAAGGTTTATTATGATCGTCCTGAACGGTGAATAGCAGGTAGTCAATAGAGCGAATCAAACAAACTTTTAATACCATATAAAAGAGAACAGCTGCACCTTAAAAATATAATTTGGAAAAGTCCCAATTCTGATGTACTGCTTGACAAATTTAAAATTTTGGGGCGGCTTTCAGATTTTTTGACTAACATCGTCACAAGATTGTTGAAGGGAAGTCAACATTCCTTTTAAAATAAAACACCAATTATATTTCTGAGAAAATAATGAATGAATTCTGATTTTTCTACAACGTTTTTCACGGCTCACTTTTATGATACGGAGTAGAATGTTTAACCGGATAGAATTTTTTTGTGGAAAAACCGAAGGCGTAATATGACATAAAAATCCCCAATCAAAGTCCTGAAAGTACTGACAGACTAGCAAATTTGAAGTAAGTGGCCATGGTAAAGATAAAACTTGGCTCGTATATACAAGACAGAGGAAGAATGGTCATATTTGTTATTAAATCCGTTACGGTACTTAAGTCCATTTCGGTTCAGTCTAATATCTGGTTCAGTGTTGGTCGCATATGATTATGGTATCTAGTATAAGATATATCCAATTTTTTTTATCATCAGAAATGTCCGTCCAAGTGTGGGAAATGTCATGTTCTTTGTCACCGATCCATAGCAAGGTCATTTATTACTTCTGACACCATGTAATGTTATGGTGCTCTATAAATGAGCCATGATCTTGGAAAAAGGGGGCTTAATGCATCTGCAAAAAGTATCGATCCAGCAACCAGCATTTTCTATTTTTCCAGCAATGTTTATTAAAAGGATTCTTCCCCAGTGTCGTTAAAAGTCCGGTTAAGTTTGGTAAAGATTTAATTTACAAGATATAAATTAACAGTTTAACGGTAGATAATCATCTACATGAAAATGGCTAAAGGAATGACAATGGTTCCCTGTTCAGTGAGGGTTAATCTCGCTGGAATAAGCTGTTTAAGATTAAGATTTTTAACAGAGAGAACTATTTTCTGTGATGCAGTATTTAGCAACTTTTTTTTTTTTACATTGAATCTGGTCAGTTTGGATGGCAATAGACTAGCTTTGCTAGTCTAAAAATAAGTGTGGTATACGGTTAATTTACATGATGTAAAATATCAGTTTAACGGGACACAAAGATCTACATGATAAATGACTGAAAGAATGACAAAGGTTCCCTGGCCAGTGAGGAAAAATCTCGTTGGAATAAGCTGTAAGCTAGCTAGGTGTATCTACTTTTTAATTTATTCATAATGTCACAGTGGTGTTGGAATGTTAGTATAGATGAGCCTGATTGGCATAGGTCACTGACTTAATTTATATATATAAGCAGACATCTTGTTGCTTATCGATATGAACTTGTTTCACTTTATGAGTTTGTGAGAATACATCGTTCAAGTCTGAGTGGTAGAGGTTGTTTGGTTTAAATCAACATTGTCAAATTGAACAGAATTAAGATTTCTAACAGAAAGAATTATTTTCTGTGAGGCAGTGTTTCGCAACTGTGTTTTTTTTATGTTTACTTTGAATCTTGGTCAGTCTGGATGGCAGTAGATGAGCTTCGCTAGTCTAAAAATACTATGGTGGTATTAAACATGCTTGGGTACAATACTGAATTTTATTGGATGAGTTCATATCTTTTATTTTCACCCAGGTATAGCAAATATACAACAAGGGCAATATGAAATAATAAACATGGCTGTGCCCTTTATCCCAACTGTGTATATTGTTGCATTAATAAAAAAGATTAACTGTACATCTAGTGGGATTAAATAACAGTGCAGTTGGGACAAAGAGCTATTAATTCTATATACAATTGACTTCCAGATATTATTTATTACTTTTCAGAGAGAGCGAGACGGAGGAGGGAGGGAGTGGAAGAAAGGGAAAGAGAGACAAAGATAGAGAGAGCCTTTGTGGATGCAGTATCCTTATGAAAACTGCAAACACAATGACACTCCGTGTATTTATGGGGGATATGATGTTATTATTCAATAAACCTTTTTGGTAGCGAAAACGGGATTTATATCTACTGCAACGTGGACCTTGAACATTTGGAGAAATAAGCTTGGAAATCTACGAAATAATGCGGATATTCATTTCTGCAATAGCTTTCTTAACAAAGATGAGAATGAAGCATCAAAGACCCGCTCTGAATATTTTCACATCAATTGCTGCACGCCGGTGCCACACACTAGAGCCATTCCATAGATTTGATTCAAAGCAGGGAAGAGGGAGCAAAAAAATAGGGCAACAGTAAAATGAGAATTTGTTGAGGGGTGGAATGAATCCTGTCACAATGGACTATCACTACAATTTATAACAAAGATAGTTTTTTGTTTGTTTGTTAGTTAGTTAGTTAGTTAGTTTGTTTGTTTCTTTCTTTCTTTGTTTCTTTTTTTCTTTCTTTGTTCGCATGTGTATGCGTTTGAGTGCTTTTCAGACTTTTCCTTATGAAAATGAAAAAGGGGTCTTCAAAAATGACCTTGCTAATTATCCCTTCACAAAACCACATTCTGTGTTTTAACGGCAATGAGAAGAGGGCTTTGGGAAATATTAGTAACGTGCATTTTATCCTTTTCCTACAGTGTTGTCCTGTCGAAGTCAGATATCATCATTTAAATCACCTTAAATTCGTCGTTTACAAATGTTTTCATTTTGTGCATGTCTAATCTTTTGTTGTTTGATAAAGAGTTAATCAAGCATTGAAGTTTAAGCCTTTCAGGGCTATGGGTGAAAATAGGGACTTTTACAGACGATATAGATCAAGATAAGACTGCACAGAGTGTGCAGTCTTATCTTGGATCTGTTCCGTCTGATTGTCTAGACAAGACTATAAGATGAAAATAATCTGAGATTCATGGATTGTATTTTCACCCGATGGAAGAGGTTGAGTTTGTATATCTGATGCTGAAAGAGTTAAATCTATATCACATATAAAACTTCAGTCGTCACTTTTGGGGGCCGCAAACCTGAGATTCGCGTGAAGTAAAATAAAAAAAGACAGGTTTCTATTTATATTTTGTCGAAGCGTTCAAACGATGCACACATTAAATTGCATTAAGATGTAAATCAAATACTTCCTGGATATGGAGCGAAAAGTATTAAGAATAAGCGAGAGCTCGGCTCAGGTAAGTTATTTATTATTATTATTATTTTTATTATTATTTGAATATTTTTATCTTTAGGGCACCGAATAAGCCCCGCCCCCGACCGTGTAGCTCAGTGGTCAGCATATCTGACTCGTGACCTGGAAGTTGCAGGTTTGATACCCGGGGCTCCGGCGAACTTTTTTCCCGGCGATTTTTCGCCTCTCACCTCTGATGCATGTGAGAAAAGTAGTCAGTGGCTTTGGAAAGAAAGTTGTGTCAGTACTGGAATGAGAAAGCCAGGAAACACATGGGTGCGTCACTGACCGCCATGATATGACCTAGGCTGTTAAAATGGACAAACCAAAATTAAATAAGCCCTACAGACTTTTTGTCTTGGAATAAAACTCAAATAATTGCAATATCAAGGGTACTATTGTCTATGGCGTTTGGCTGAAGTAGGCAGTGTAGATCAAGGACCAGACTGCACGTTTTGTGTGTCTGTCCAAGTTTTGAAAGGAACTTTTAAGGGGTTAAAAGGTATAACTCTGAAGAAAAATGAGCCATGGTCTGTGAAAAGGGGGCTTAATGCATTTGCAAAAAGTATCGACCCAGGTCAGCCTGCGCAGTCCGCGCAGGCTGACCTGGGCCGAAACTTTTCGCTATCAGTCAATTTTCTGCATGTCCAAGGATCAGTTTACCTCACTATTCAGTCGGGTGTTGGACAAAATGGACTTTATAGATCCATTATTGTGATGACGTGCTTGGTATCATTCATAACGGAGATGCATTAATTCCCCTTTTGTCAGAGCATAGCTCAATTTTTTATGTCTAGCAGCAGATTACTTTCAAGAAGAACTTATTCACAAAGACGGATTGCCTCATTTTGCCACTTTTTTTTTTCACTTCTATTCACGTGATGATACGTGGATTCGTTTTTTATTTTCAGCAAAACATTCTCAGTGATGTCTACCGAACTTAGTTTAATGATTTTGATGTCTTGTTTCTGAATCTGATGGATCTGAATAGCTACAATGAGACATTCTAAAGTCGATAACAATAGTTTCTGTTTTTGTTTATAGTACAGCGTTGATTCTGATCGGGCTATGCAGATAGTGCAGTCTTACTTACACTGCTCGATTTTTTGTTTATTACTTTATTCTGACAAGAACGTCTGATCTAGCATATTTGGGTCTTTTTCTTACTGGCTAAATATTTTCATTTTAAAGCCCCAATAGCTACCACAAGTAAGCAAAGCGGGTGTTAAAATGCATTTGAATTTAAATGATACATTTCAAAAGTATGGAAACTGTTGTAAAGATGACAATCTGCCATTGTACAATAGGTCAATATTGTACAATAAGTCTGCTACTGTACAATAGGTCAATATTGTGCAATAAGTCTGCCATTGTACAATAGGTCAATATTGTACAATAAGTCTGCCATTGTACAATAGGTCAATATTGTACAATAAGTCTGCCATTGTACAATAGGTCAATATTGTACAATAAGTCTGCTACTGCACAATAGGTCAATATTGTGCAATAAGTCTGCCATTGTACAATAGGTCAATATTGTACAATAAGTCTGTAACTGTACAATAGGTCAATATTGTGCAATAAGTCTGCCATTGTACAATAGGTCAATATTGTACAATAAGTCTGCTACTGTACAATAGGTCAATATTGTGCAATAAGTCTGCCATTGTACAATAGGTCAATATTGTACAATAAGTCTGCTACTGTACAATAGGTCAATATTGTGCAATAAGTCTGCCATTGTACAATAGGTCAATATTGTACAATAAGTCTGCCATTGTACAATAGGTCAATATTGTACAATAAGTCTGCCATTGCACAATAGGTCAATATTGTACAATAAGTCTGCTACTGTACAATAGGTCAATATTGTGCAATAAGTCTGCCACTGTACAATAGGTCAATATTGTACAATAAGTCTGCTATTGTACAATAGGTTAGTCTTCTGGCAGAAAAAGGAATTTGAAAATTAAGTAAAAAGTCAACGAAAGATAGAATTACTTGGCAACTTTTGAGCTACTTTCAATTTTTTTTCCTGCCAACGACTGTCACTTGGACCGACCCTATAATAGCAGATTGTCACCTACACAATAATATCCATACTTTTAGGTGGTATGGTTTAAATTAAGATGCATTTTAATACCCGCTTTGTCTACTTTTGGCAACTATTTGGGCGTTAGTAATCTGTCAATTAAATAGTACAGCTGGATGGCGACGACGGATCGGCTTAAGGCAAATATTGTATTTATTACATTATTTCTAAAATCGTCTAACGCTCTAAGCACCTAAATTTATAAACTCGACCTTTTTCGAGAGCCGAAAGTACAATCCAGTGAAACTAAGAAAGGTTCGTATATCTTACAGGCTTAACTAAACAACCAGACGGTATAAATCGAAGATCAGACCGGTCAGTTGAGCCCTGTCAAAAATGACCCATGATCTTTAAAAAGGGGTTTCATACATCTGCAAAAAGTTTCGACCCAGGTCAGCCTGCGCAGTCCGCGCGAAACATATGTCGAAACATTTTGCTATTGTTAAGTTTTCTGCATTTCAAAGGACCATTCTACCTCCAGATTCAATCGGTTGCTAGACAATTTGGATTCTATAGATCCATAATTATGTGATGACTTACTTGGTATGATGCATCAAGGAGATATATCTTATTACCTTTTGCCAGAGCGCCGCTCAAGGCAAAAGGGGGCTTAATGCATCTCTGTAATTCCATTTTGTTTGATAAGTGATTGAAGTCTGAGGTAGAATGGTCCATGGACATGCAGAAAATTGAACAAAAGCAAAAAGTTTTGGCCCAGGTCAGCTAGTGCGGACTGCGCAGGCTGACCTGGGTCGATACTTTTTGCAGATGCATTCAGCCCCCTTTTCACAGAACACGACTCATATAGTAGTTTAGCAATCATTCTAAGACTGCTTAGTGCGAATCCAAGCGCTTTTCGGACCACCGTTGATGGAACTTTTAAATTGATTTATCAAGCAATAAAAGGTCAACTCATCAATTTGCTTCTCTGAATTGAAGTGATTTAAATCAATATTAATTTTGAAAAATAACAGGTCGAAATTAAGGCTACATTTTCAGTCATACGTTCTTTCCTTGCTATTTCCAACTTTTTTTTACCTATCTAGAAATATTTAGTTGGTCGGTATTTGCCAAATTAGAAATCAAGTAGAATAGCCGGTCTATACGGACTCTGAATCTCCAAGGTTCCCATAAAGTCTTTTCATCAAGATATTGTATACGTGGATATATAGGCGTGTCGAAAAATTTGCGAAATTCCGATTAAGGGCATTTTGCGTACGGAAATGTTTGCGAATTCAAAACACTCGTTATTTGTTGGTATACATGTGGTAAAATATGCGAACAGAAAAGTTTGCGAATTTTCGAATTCGCGAAATCGCAGAAATTTCCACGTCGCGAAAATTTCCTCTTATACAATAGTTAAGTTAAATTCCAGCCATCTTTTTAACTGACAGATCTAAATAAGCACTATTCTAATTCTGAATGAATGAATGTACGAATGAACGAACGAATGAATGAATGAATGAATGAATGAATGTTGTTTTATGACGCATTGACAGCTTTGTTCATTTAGCGCGCATATCTGTGTTAAAAGATGATTTCTAATTCTAGTTCTGAATTTCCAGCAAATATGTTCTTGCTATGTTATTTCAAACTCTGCTTTACTCATGTAGAATTCATGTTGCTAGTCACTAAATTGTACAATCAAGTAGAATAGCAGGTAAATACGAACCCTAGATCCCAAACCATTGTCCCGAATGATTAAACTCGTCAGTTGGTTATTTTACCCTTTGGCGATTAAGATCAACTTAAGAACCTTTTGCGGGCAGTGTAGATCAAGATCAGACTGCACAGAACGTGCAGTCTGATCTTGGATCTACACTGTCCGATAATGAGATGATTTTTCTAAAAAAAGAAAAAAAAAAAAAAAAAACTTTGAAATTGCAATATTTCGGTTTATATTCTCCGCTTGAAAGTTTTATTTAACTTATTTAGCAGGATAAGGGTTAAGTAAAATATGTGGGGGAAGAGGGCTGTATTTGACCGACAAAATCAAGCATGTGGTTGATGTTGGACTGCAGGATTTCAACTGAAAATACGAATCTGAGAATTGGAGAATACAGCCATTTAGCAAAAGACCTAGTAGCGGCCAACAGTCGATATTGAGCTGTTAAAATGCATCTCAATTTAAATCATACCATTAAAAAAATGGGAAGTATTGTGAAGAGGACAATCTGTTTGTTAGTCGTTAGCAGGAAAATGAATTTGTCGCTAGCAGGAAAATGAATTTTAAAACCAGATAAAAGTAAACGAAAGATAAAGCGACCAGGCAACTTTTGACCTCGTTTTAACATCACATTTTTTCTGCCAGCGACTAACACTTTGACGACCGTACAGTCGCACAATCGTTTGATAAAGGTTTAAAACAGACTGAAAGCTTTTGCCAATGGAGCAGTAGGGTATCGGATATTGACCTCAAGCAGCATTACTTTTAGTAGAGGGTGTAGAATAAGACTAGATTTCACAAAACTTGCAATCTGATCTTGGCCCTTCACAATTCCATATTTAAATGGTGAAATGAACCTCATTCTTGCACGCCAACATTCATTGTTTCACTCGTGACTTCACCACTTGTGAAAGTATAGTGTACACTCAATAAAACTGAAAATATTTACCTATTTCAATCATGCATCAAATGAAAGCAATTATTGTCGAATTTCATTTATTGAAGATTGCATTTTGATTGTACCTTTCCGCTGAAATTGTACGTAAAAGGCATTATTTCATCATTCTTGCCTTTTTGACTGACCTATTACCCTAGCATGATTTAGTCCTGCGTACTTAGTTAAATCAAGAATCGCTTGCATGAGGTCTTTTTGGTTGTTTGGTTTTCAATTGGTTTTCAACGCAAGTAGAGAGAGAGAGAGAGAGAGAGAGAGACAGACAGACAGACAGACAGACAGAGAGAGAGAGAGAGAGAGAGAGAGAGAGAGAGAGCTACGAAAGTTAATTGGGTTAGATGGTGTTTCACGCGGCTTCCATCGGTATTTCAGTCACATCATGATATTCATGTCTTTCCGTGCTTTCACCACTACTAGGAAACACCATGTCTTGCCCAAGGACATTCCCACGAAACCAACATTGTAAGCCGGAGTCGAACCCAAAACGTCTTGTTCTGGTTTAAGAACCGAACAGTTTCACCACCATTTTATTTTGGCAGACAACTTTTAATAAATATATGAATAACTAAATAAATAAAATAAAATAAATGAATAAATAAATAAATAAATAACGGATTCAAAATTTGTAGAAAGTTTGGCCTTCTACCAAACGAAACAATGTTTTACCACTCTGCAGTTGAAGGCCTTTAAATAACATCGTGGGTATAGGGGGTAAGAGGTCATTTTCCCTAGTATCTTCTATGCTTTCATAACTATGTACTATCATTTGAATTACAATTAATTTGTCGTCTGAAAATGCTTTCATACGAAGCCCCGAAAGTGTCACGTGTCACACATTATTTCCATTATAACTAAACACTAATTAGATAAAATGAAATCAGTTTGTTATAACGAAATCCAAGATCGATAATTCCAAATATACTTAGTTAACTCAAAATAATAGTTCGATAATACGAATGAATACTTGTTTTAACGAAACGATAAATCATTTAAACGAAATCCTATTTCAATAAAAACGAAACAATGCTCTGTACACGTGCAATCGATTCATGGCAAAGGAAAACTAACGAGTGTTCCGAAGATACCGATTTCGTTTTCCAGAAATAGCATTTCGACAAAACGAATGAGCATTTTGTTAAAATGCTCATTTGTTTTGTAGAAATGCTATTCGTTGAGATAAAATTTTATTTCGTTTTCTCGAAATAAGATTTTGTCTCAGCGAAATATTATTTCGTTTTATCTAATCAGTATTTCGGTATAACGGAATGAAAAAAAGTGTGACACTTGACACCTATTGGGCTTCGTACTCTCAATATATATCTTGTCGAAATATCCCCCCTTTCCAAAAAAAAAAAGAAACATGATCTTTTGGTTAAGAGTTTTATGTGAGAATTTCACTACCTGTTCGTAACACTTTGTAAATTTATTGCACTCATGTAGCAAAACGAGTACCATGGATTTCAAGGTTTTCGAATTTGGGCAAAGCGTTACTTGTGATCAGTCTAGGAGATGAATCAAATCTGTTAGAAAATTATGCAATTTAAACGTTTGGCCGGTTTTTCGAAAACGGTGAAGATCAAGATCAGACTGCATAGAACGAGCAGTGTAGGTTACTTGATACTTAAAAAAAAAAAAAAACGGGCAATACCACTTTCTCTTTCACCATTTGGAAAATAATGTGGGAAAAGACTGCCAGCAGTTTATCCTTTCCAATCTTGTTTCCGAAAACTGTCATTTCTGAGGGCTGTCTGCAAGAGTAGCTTATTAAATTAAATAGAACACTTCCGACTAGTTGTAGCACAGTCCGAAAAATATCAAAAATAGTCGACGAGGATGGGATTCGAACCCACGCGGGCAGAGCCCAATGGATTAGCAGTCCATCGCCTTAACCACTCGGCCACCTCGTCTGTTGCATAACTATTTGTATTTTGAGTAGAATCATAAACCTGTTAACAATCTTCAACAAATTGAATGTTGTTTTCCCGCGGTACGAACTGAAGCGAGAAAAAATGTCTTATCGATACTTGCTCGAAATACATGTATTTCGATTGTGCACGAGACAACCCGTGCGGTAGACCTGTATGTTAAGGTCATTCTACCAGAGACTCGCTTGAGGACAAGTACTCAATTCCGCTTGATAGAGGACCACGTGGCGTTTTTTTTTTTTTCATGTCTCCCGTAAAATAGTGAAACAACTTTCTAAGGCTTTGGAGCAGTTACTAGTTACACAGAGACAGCTGTGTGAAACCTTTAAGTCCGCATAATGGATGTATAGAGGAATTTATCGGCACAGGCAGATAACCATTGAGCTCGCAGATACATCTGACTTAGAGTGGTGAATTATAGAAAAGCACACGGCTCATCAATTCTCCGAGGATTCTGACGACGAGTAAAAAATATTCCGTGCTAAACTTCAAGCTGACTGCAGACTGAAACTGGAGAGAATGGCTAAGGACTACCCATACGTCACGAAATAAGTCTTCTGCTATCGCACCCCTCCCCCACACCGAAACAGAGACAAACTAGTTAGCCGCCGACGCCATGGTGTGTGTTTAAAATGTGGAAAACATGGACATAAACAGTAGGAATGTAACCTGTGTGCATTGAAGCTAGCGGCCAAAGTCAGATAAGTACAGTTTTGTCAGATTTTTCTTTTTATTGTTTTTGCATGAAAATAGCAATACCGGCTAAAGCATTTGAAAATATCGCTCCAAAGTGTAGTTACACTCTGGCGGTAGTTTCAAAGTAAAAAGTCGAACAAAAAAAAAAGTGCAAATTTGTTTCTGCTAG
Source organism: Hippopus hippopus (assembly GCA_946811185.2). NCBI lineage: Eukaryota > Metazoa > Mollusca > Bivalvia > Cardiida > Cardiidae > Hippopus > Hippopus hippopus. The sequence goes on from OX328097.1 coordinate 26,685,749, forward strand.
ATGTTTTAAACAATGGGTCTAAATTGCCCTTTAAATAACTCCTGAGCATGGAATTAGAGTAATAGGTCCGTTCGAGATAACCAGAAATAATTGAATATACTGAATAAAATAGGGTGGGTCAGCATTTAAAGAGTCGTTTGTAGGGCGTTAGCTCCCGAACATTAGCATTAAATAAAGGGAGAAAAGCCCGTCTAGTCATAGCTTGTCGATACATTGACATGGTAACTTGCGTTTAAGTACAAGGTTAGGTTTGAAGAACAGTCAGGTTACCCTGTCTCACTTTCGGTCGGAGATATATTCCGTTTACTTCGACTCAAAATCGGCATATCATCATAGAGATTTCGAACGTTCTTTTGGTTTTTCTTGGGGAAAGAACGGTGTGCAGACGCACTTTTTCTTCCATTTTGATAGTTGGAATAAGCACGTATATATAGCAAGTCTCATTCACGAAAGAGACGGTGCACATAAGGTCACAAAAGTAGTTGTGCTTCTTGACGACGAACAAAAGCAATGTTTAAATGTACCAGTCAGCATGTAGGCCGGAATTCATCGGAAAGGGTTAATGCAGACGCACGATCAGAATTATTTGTTCAGTGAGGAACAGGTTAGATCCTTTAATGGCGTATGTGACAAATGTTCTTGTACGTCCTACTGCGCATGTATTTTTGTCGTGGATATTGAACCAAAAGTACACTTATGTATTTTTTGCACATAATGGAATTACTATTGGTGCACTGTGACAAGTAGCATTTTCTTCGGGTAGTAGTAGTGAAGAGAGAAAAAAAAAATGGATCTTTGAATTGTCACCGTGAAATATTTAAAATGTTGCTGACTGCGTTACACATCAAACACGGAAACAAAGGCAGGAAATTATAGCTGTTTCCACTTTGAAAATTGTTTTTGGAAAAGAAGAAATCACTCCTATTGAGCAATTTCTCCTTTTCCCACTGTCTGCTGAGCTTTTATCCTAATTTTTTCCTGGAAAAAATAACTTCCACAGTGACCTTCAACCTTGTTTTCTGACGAAATAGGCACGGATAGGTGCCATTTTTATTTTTTCTTATTGTTTAGAATTATAAATACTATAAGTGTGGAAATTTTAATAAAAATCTGTCCGTTAGAAAGTATGTATTTAAGATTAACTCTCAATTCGGTGAAATTATCTCCCTTTTTAACTCAATGATCCATATATAACATGCATATTTGTACATTTACTATGCTCAAAACCAGGCTTTTATATATTTTTTGTGCAAAAATATATGAATTTTCATTAAAATGATGTATACATGTATTTGTATTTTTTTTCTGTAATTTTTTTGTTTAACTGACTATTAAGGAAAGGCGCTTTAAATCCAACATAAGCTGAATTTTGGAACTGTATATACCCTTTTCACAGGCAAATTTCTCAGAAACGAGCACGGTGACCCACATCTTTTTTTACTGTAATCTCCTAGGGACATGATGAGCTTCGTATGTGCAAAGTTTTTAAAAAATCTGTCCGTTAAAAAATTTGTAATATACGTCGTTAAGAAAGCCGAAGTTGATACTGCTTTTATTGAACCAGATTATGTATTAATCAGCATGTAGACTAGAATTCCCTTGGAGGGTTAATTCCGAGAGATGTTGCTCTGAAGGGAACATGTAGCAGCATGTAGTTTGCATTTGTATCAGTACATGAATGTATTCTGGAATTGTACCAGCATGTAGTCTAGAACTGCACAAGCATGTAGTCTAAAATTTTACCAGCATGTTATGTAAAGCTCAACCAGCATGCAGTCCGAAATGGTACCAGCATGTAGTCTAAAATTGTACCAGCATGTAGTCTAAATTTGCTCCAGCATTCATTCCAAAGTTCCACCAGCATGTAGTCTGGAAGTGTACTAGCATGTAGTCAAATTGTTTTGGAAGTGCACCAGCACGTAGTCTGGAAGATACCGGATTGTAGTGTGGAAATGTACCAGCATGTAGTCTGGAATTTTATCAACATTTGGTCTGGAATTGTATCACAAGGTAGTCTCGAAATGTACCAGCATGTGGTATGGAAGTCTACCAACATGTAGTCTGGAAATGTATAAGTATGTAGTCTGGAAGTGCACCAGCTTGTCGTCTAAAATTGTACCAGCATATTGTCGAAAACTTTACCAGCATGAAGTCTAAAATTAGACCAGCATGTAGACTAAAATTGTACCAATACGTTGCCTGAGAATGTACCAGTATGAGCTCTAGAAGTGTATCGGTATGTGGTCTGAAATTGAACCAGCATGTAGTCTTGGGGGTGTACCAGCATTTATTCTGGAAATATACCGTTCTGTAGTCTGGAAGTGTACCAGCATTTAGTCTCGAAGTGTACCGTTATGTGGTCTGGAAGTGTACAAATATTTAGTCTGGAAGTGTACCAGCATTTAGTCTGGAAGGGTACCAGCATATTATGGTCTGGAAGTGTACCAACATTTAGTCTGGAATTGCACCAGCATGTACTCTTGTATTGTACCAGCATGTAGTCTGGAGTCGTACCAGCATATAATCTAGAAGTTTAGTAATAGGAAGTCTAAAATTTCACCCAACTGTAGGCTGAAAATCACCCGAAGGGTTTACGCAGTGGCATTATGAGTAATATTGTTCTGTGTTCCAGAGAACTCGGGTTACACAAAATTCAAATATACGTGTATGTGTGTGTGTACATGTGTGTTTATATATGTGTATTTTATATATTTGCAACATATAAGTGCGTGTGAGTAGATAAGTATCTATGTATATATATGCATGCATATGTGTATTTTAATGTATCTATCATTATGCAAGCTGTTCTAGATTTCAACCGAAGGTTTAATGCAGAGGTATTTTAGAGATGTTGTTCTGGAAGGTTAGATCAATGCACACAATGCATTTTAACAGTGCACAAATTAGATCTATATTCATTAAACTAGATTTGGTTAAACACCAAACAATCAATCAATTTACACTGATGGGAAAAGTGTCGTAATAGGGAAACATGTTGTTTGAAGAGAGTAGACTGAGTTCCAAAAGGAAACATCTACAGACTGTTTATAGAGTTGATATTTTACTGAACTGCGAATGAATTAAAAGAAATGAAAATACCCAAGCAGGTTTTGTTTTTAAGCATTTTTCGTGACAGTGATAACTGGTCAAGTTGTAGACTGGGGTTTTATATGCTAGATCAACGTTGGGGTATAACGTTACATGGCTTTGCAATCGATTTCAACAAATCGTGTAGAAGTTCAATTTTAAGTTTTTGTGTCCGAAACCTAGAGCAGTACATTACTTTGAGCAGGATTGGTAGTACGAGAATAAATGGATCATACCATCACTTAAGTTTGCTGATAAGCGCAGGTGTACTTTTGTTATGCGGCTATGGAGGTCGGCCCTGTATTGATTTTGTTTTCTGCCAGATAATGTAAAACAAACAGCAGTTCTTTGATGGACATGCATTTTTTTAGCCTGGGCAAAAGAAGATCTATAAAAGGTATTTACGATGGTAGACTATAAAATTTGATTTATTAGCAGTACAATAAGATAGACGAAGTTAATCATGCCAAGTTTTTTTTTTTTCAGGTTTACATAAAGAAACATGTGTTGGAAAACATTTAGAACGGTTGTAGACGTAGACAGATTTAGAGACTTACCAAGCAAATGGCGTTTAAATCAACTATCTACTGCAAGAAACGACAGTACACATTTTAAACATAAAAAAAAGAAAGTGTAAAAGTTTCAAACAATTCTTATTTGAGCTGGTTGATGAAAGTGTTGTGGCGGATTTTCAAGTCACATGCAAAAACTTTCGATCTTTTCTAACTTTAGGACAAAGAACATCACAGATAAAAAACAGTTTACCTTTTTATTTACACAGATCCAATTATCCAGTATTTTAATTCCACCTTTTCACTTCTGCTCTTGTCCGAATCTCGTCCTTTCACTAATATACAAAAGGCCCAACAACCCAAGTGTGCGATTTCTTTATATACCCAAACATTTTCCCGCCAAAAGGGGTAAAATTCACATGAATAACGTGATTCCGGTGATTCTAAAGCTCACCTCATTGTAAACAAAAGAAGGAGCAAAGAGATTCGGAAAGGAGCAGAAAGGAGCGAACATACAAACAAAACATGAAAGGATAACTTGTTTTCATGTACTTCACGACATTCCTGAGCGAAAAGAAAGCAATGATTCAAGCAAAATTATTAATTTAAATCCCTAGAAAAGTAACTCCTTGAATGTTCATCATGATGTTATTCATTTATGAAACACAAAATAATCCTGCTCAACTGAAAACACTGTGCTAGCCAGTTCATTGTCTATATATCTCGATTGTTTGGTCACAGTATATGTGGTCACTTCGTAAGTAGTTCTCAGGACAGATAGTGGCGCGTCTTGGTTCCCGTCGTTTTCGTCTTCCGATTGGATATTGTTTTCCTCGTCTCCTATCTTTACGTTATCTAGTGTATCGTTCAATTCTACAGATTCGTCCATTAAGTCTTCAATGTCAACCGGTTCCATCTCAGAGTCGTTGACGTTTTCCATGTATTGGTCCAGTACATTTACCATATCAAGCACACTGTCATCGTCAGAAATGTCACTATGCAGTGTCTCTGCCTCAGGCACTGATTCACGTTTTCTTTCAGCCCTGATAGCCTTCTCCCCTGCTTCGATCCGTGACAGTCTGTGGATATTTACTATGTGAGCTTTTAGGTTTGAACGTCTAGTGAAAGTTTTCGGGCACTCTGGACAAATCCACTCAGGACTTGCGCTGTGCTGCTCACTAACATGTCTTTTTAAATTACGTTTCTGCGTAAAAAGCCTATTACATGTATCGCAGTGGTATACCATTTTCACAACCGTAATGTACAACATCCGAAACTCAAGTAAGGAATGGATATATAACTGAAGCACATAAACACTGATTTGCACGTGCAACTCGGGGTTTCACGGCTGATGATAACACTTTGCTCCTGTCGATGGAAACATTGCTCCTTTAGGGATGTGACACGTGGGCCTTTCGTTTAAGTTTGTAAAAAGCCGTCACTTTTCGTAAAATAGTGAGCCTTTCGTGTAAGTTCGTAAATATCCGTCACTTTTCGTAAAATAGTGATCCTCCCCACATAAAAGAAGAAAACGATTATGTACACACATTAACAAGAACACGAACTATGATTATACTCCTTTTGCACATATTTCCTTAACTTTCACTGTTTAACAACACACAATAATCATCAATCTATTATTCTGCCTCGTAATACTCTTGTAATCGAGCGTTTGCTTGAGCAGAAGCTAGTCTCTTTGAACGACGAATGTTTCTTGATTCATTCACACCTTCTACCGACATTCTTTCGTTATCATTTATTTCCTTTTCAGGAGATGTTTCGACTGGATATAGCAAACACAGTGGTCTACCTAAAATATTACCAGATGAATTTCTGACTTTCGCTGATCTAATGTAACCATCTCTGCTCTTAATCAGTTCAACAATTCTTCCTAACCTCCAACTTCCTCTTGGCACTGCATCTTTAATCAAAACAACGTCTCCCACATTTGCACTCTCTACTGAATTATTTCAACCACACGTAAGGTGTTTTTGAGACCTTTCTCTCAAACTTGTTAAGTACTGTTCTCGCCATGTTAGCCAAAACTTTTCAAGGAGCCTTTGACCTTTTTTCCAGATTCTCAGTAATTTGTCTGCAGAGCTGTCTTTCAACTTAAAATCAGGATCGTTTTCTACGTCCTCAGAGTCAGGTATCCCCATTCTTGGATTCAAACAAGTAAAATGTCCAGGGGTAATTGCAATAGTAGAATTAATATCTTCTCCTACGTAAAGAAGCGGTCTTGAATTTATAACTGCTTCAGCTTCTTTAATTACAGTGAAGAATTTGTCACGATCTAGAAGGTTCCTTCCAATTGCCTTACGCATTGACCTCTTTATTAAACTGACCATTCGTTCGTAAAAACCACCCATCCAAGGGGCAAGTTCCACGATAAAGTTCCATTTAATGTTTTCATCCGCACAATAACTCTGAACATCTTCACTTTTAACATTATCTCCCCACACCATATCTAGGGTTTCATTTGCCAATTTAAACTGCATTGCGTTATCACATACTACTTCAGTAGGTTTTCCACGGCAGGCGATAAAATCTTCGAAAACAGTTGAGGAACGCTTCTGTTGACATATCAGACACTAATTCCAGGTGTACGGCTCGGATAATCATACACGTGAATAAACATATCCACACCTTTTTCTGCTGGTTGTCTTCTTTAATGTACATTGGACCCATGTAATCGATTCCAATATGTGAAAATGGTGGACCTTCAGAAACTCTGCTTCTAGGAAGAGGAGCAAACGGTGGCATTTTGTATGCGCTACCTTCTAACCTTCGACACACTTGACATTTACTTAAAACACCTTTCGCACTGTTGCACGTCCTCTAGGTATCCAAAATCTTTGCCATATAATACCCAAAGTTTGCGATACTCCACTATGCTGACATTTGCGATGAATATGATCTATCATCAACTGAGTAAACCTGTCATTCCGAGGTAGTAGAATGGGATTCCTTGCCCCTTCTGACAACGAGGAATTTTCCAATGTTCCCCTACAACGTATAAGTTGGGTTTTATCAACGCACAATCCTAACTGATAGACCAGGTTGTTTCTTTTCTTAGCTTTGATAGCTTCTAATACCTCTCCAAAACCATTAGTCTGCACATGTTTTATCCACATATTTTCAGCTCTGTTTATTTCTTCACGTCATATCAACTTCGAGGATGATTTACCTTTGATTTTCTCAACAAACTGTAATGCGGTTGCGGTGACTCTCAGAAGTCGTTTACCAGAAGAGTATCTTGTAATGTCTATATCCATTGGAGGTTTTATTGGAAAACATTCAGGTATTGTTTGACTATTAAGTAAACACGGATCCCTTTGGAGCTTTCCCAGGTAGCCACTTTCCGGCACACAAATTTTTAATTCTGTTGTCTCTTCTTCTTCGTCTTTAGAAACTTGATCCACTGGCCAGTCTTTTTCTTCTTTCTTTAGCCATTCAGGACCATGCCACCATAAGGCATTGTTTTTTGATATCTTTTAAATCACATCCTCGACTCGCAAGATCAGCCGGATTTTCACTCGATTTCACATAATGGAGAGTAATATCTGAATGTTTCCTGATTTCGTTCACCCTGTTCTGCACAAACACCGGTAACTTTTTGTCTGATGCTATCCACTTTAAAGCACATTGTGAATCAGAATAAATAACACATTTTTTTACTGGAATGCACAATTGCCTTTTCACAAAGGAAAGACACCTTAGGCCAATTAAGACTGCTAACAATTCAAGTCTCGGTATGCTAGCTGATGTTGTAGGACACAGTCTTGACTTGCCAAATATCAGCTCTGAATTGCACTTTTTCTTTCTTACTTGCACCATGTAAATAACAGCTGCATATGCTTTCTCTGAGGCATCACAAAAACACACAAGATAGTTTAGCATTTCACAGTCTGTGCTCATAATACATCTATGGACTGTTACTTTTGACATTCCTATCAAATCGTCTCTTATAGATACCCAATTCAGTTTATCTTCACAAAGCTTTTCATCCCAATCTAAATGTTTACTCCATAAAGATTGGAGCAAAAGTTTCCCTTTTAGTGTGATAGGAGAAAACAACCCAAGTGGATCAAACGCCACCGCTATTTGTTTTAACACTTGCCTATTCGTACTTCCGCTTCCAGAGATTTTTCTAACGCATTTGACACTAATAACATCTCTCTTTCTGTTCCAGTTTAGACCAAGAACGTTCATGCTCTCTTCATCAGCTCGATCTGATTCCGGTATATGTTTCATTACGTCATCACTGTTTGACAACCATTCACGTAGATTCATGCTGGCATCTGAAAATATTCGCTTTGATGTATTGTACAAATTACACCTTCTAATACAGAATTTGTTCCGGTTATAACATTGTCCATGTAGATGTCTCTTTTGATTTTCTTGGCAATATCTGTGTCATACTGTTCAAGGTGGTGGTTAATTGTCGCGCCTAGCAAGAACGGACTAGATATAACTCCAAAAGGTAATCTGCAAAACCGATAATCCTGCAAATTATTGAAGGACGGTGGACGGTTACTATCTTTCACCCAAAGAAAGCGTGTTACATCTCTTTCACTTGGCTGCAAGCATATTTGTAGGAATGCCTTTTCAATGTCTGATAAAATAGCAATTTTGTGTAATCTGAATCTAACGAGTATTCGACACAAATCTTGAAGCAGCACTGGACCTCTGTATAAACTTTTATTCAAACACTTGCTTTCTGCTTCCGTTTTCGCAGACGCATCATAAACGACTCTTAACTTTGTTGTTGACTTATCTGGTTTAATCACAGGATGATGTGGAATGTAGTGTCGTATCCCGGTATTGTGATCTTCATCAACTTTTTCAATAATGTTGTTTTTCAACTGATCATCGATCACTGACGAATACTTTTTCAGAATTTCTGGTTTGGAATGAAGACGACTCATTAAGGATTTCAATCTTCCTACAGCTAACTGGCGATTACTCTGTATATTTGGATTGTCACTTATCCACGGCCAGGTCACATGATACCTATTATCCTTAAAGATCACTGTATCCATGAAATTCTTCATTACAATTTCGTCATCTGAGTCACAAGGGTTATCATAAATCCCTATCGATTCAATCTTCCAAAATTCTTAAAGATTTGGATTGATTGGTATTGATTCATCTATGGTGGTAAAAACTTCTGTTTTCTGTATATTTGTTCCATGGGTAAGAATCAACACGTTCACATCACTGATATTTTCTCCCTGTGTTCTCGTTCTACCAGTTAAAAGCCACCCAAGTTTGGAAGATAACAAATATAAACCCGGCTGCACTTCGATTTTGTGTCCTAAAACCAGGTCAAGATAATAATCGTTTCCTATGAGCAAATCGATAGCATCAGTCTCTGTTTCTGTCGGAACATTGTCAGCAAGCTCCAGTTTCTTACTCAAGCTGTTGAATTTCTCTTTATCCAGTAAATTGACAGGTCTCCTTTCAATAGATCCTGTAATGTTAGGAACGATATTTGCTGTAATTTTAATATCACTTCCTTCTTTTAGCCTGATGCTTAATTTTGTCGGTTTCGTTTTGATAACCTTTACTTTTTGACATCCAAACGTAACAAGACGTATCTCTTGTTCCGTTTCTTCTTTTAACCGAAGAGACTTGGCTAACTTTTCACTAATGTAAGTCCTTTGGGATCCAGAATCTAACAATAGGCGGATTTCCTTTTCTCTCTTATCTGTGGGACACTTTACACGTGTTCGAGCTGTTTGCATTAACACTATTTCATTAGATGAAAGGAGAGCCTTTTCTTCTACTTGTTGACATGGATTGCAATTTTCACTTATCTCATCCACCGTATTCACACTTTCTCTAATACTTTTAAATTCACTGAATCTTTTGGGGCACAAACTCCTGTGATGCACATTCATTTGATTGCAATAAATACAGACTTTATCACTTTTACATTCACTTGATCTATGTCCTTTCTTCAAACACCTATAACACGCACCTTTTAAACAACTTTTACGTTCCGGAATCCTTTTATATTCAGAACATTCATCACTCCAGTGACTCTTTGAACAGTATCTACACGGACTTGATTTATTTTTCTTTGCACTTTCTTTCGTATTTGTCACTAGAGCTTCCGTTGATGATTTCGCACGTGCTCCACTAACATCATTTACTTTGTTAAGTCTCGGTGACACGTTATCTTTCTTCACCTTTTCTGCCTTTTCGGATGCAACAATATATTCTGTGAGAACTTCACGTAACTTTTCCACAGTCCATTTAACATGCATTCCTTTCTTCATTTCTAAATGGCGCACAACATTCATTGGTAACTTTGACTTTATCAGAGACACAAATATTTCTTGAGTCACATCTTGTCCTAAAACTTCAAGACTTCTAAGGTTCTTCTCAACAGTATCCAAAAAGTATCTTAAACTTTCTATGGAATCACTTACAGGTTTCAAATTCACAATCTTGTTGTAATGCAAATCAATAATCTCCTGCGTGTCTCCAAATCGCTCCTTTAGAACTGCAATTGCAACGTCATAGTTTCACATGTAAGAGCTAAACCGGTAATTGCTCCTTTAGCTTTATCAGTAAGTTTGCTCCTGAGATAGTTGAATATGTCGATTTTACTAAGATTTGTGTTTTTATGCACTGATGTTTCAAATGACTGCCAAAATTCCAACCACCTCAATTCATCACCGTTGAAGCTACTTATTTCTAATTTAGGTAGTTTAACTGAATTCACTTCTTTTGGTTTATCAGTCGTATGTTTCACGAACCCTTTTTGCAAGTCTAATTGCATTTCAAAAAGCCTTTTCATGTCAATTTGTATGGACTCTTTTGTATTTTCAGCATCTTCACTCACTGACTCAACGTCTTCACGTTTTATTAGATCACTTAATTCATTTTCAAGTTGTTTTAACTTTAAAATCGAATCCCATGCACAATCACAAATTTTAGAATCTTGTGCAAGAATTTCCTCTGTGATATCCTCCTCACTACCACTTATTGTACACGCTACCTTTTCAGACTGAGTTTCAAGTTTATTCACTAAAGTCTGTAACTTTTCAGCACACACTGAGACACTAGATAATAATTCACGAAAACCTGTTTCATTGTCATCTTTTGCCAATAAGTATGCCGCTGTGTCAACTTCTTTGTTAAGTGCGTTGAAGTATCGTGTGCGCACACCCTTCAAGTACTTCAGGTTTGACATAGTGAAAATACAACAAGTAATATGAAATTGTTCAGTTAAAGACAATGTTCAACACTGACATTGATAACCGTAATCAAACACTTTTTAACACCGGCACATTCATGTATAAAGGAGTCTTTGCATAACACATCGAAAAGTCTGAAACACTCTACACTACAAGAAGCTGCCACACAATTTCACTTTGAACTGGTTCCTGCTTCCCGGGTTCCGGCGCCAAACAATGTAGCGGATTTTCAAGCCACATGCAAAAACTTTCGATCTTTTCTAACTTTAGGACAAAGAACATCACAGATAAAAAACAGTTCACCTTTTTATTTTACACAGATCCTTACACAGATCCAATTATCCAGTATTTTAATTCCACCTTTTCACTTTTCTGCTCTTGTCCGAATCTCGTCCTTTCACCAATATACAAAAGGCCCAACAACCCAAATGTGCGATTTCTTTATATACCCAAACATTTTCCCGCCAAAGGGGTAAAATTCACATAAATAACGTGATTCCGGTGATTCTAAAGCTCACCTCATTGTAAACAAAAGAAGGAGCAAAGAGATTCGGAAAGGAGCAGAAAGGAGCGAACATACAAACAAAACATGAAAGGATAACTTGTTTTCGTGTACTTCACGACAAGTGTTCGTATAATACGATTAAGCATCTATGCAATATTTCGTGGGCATTCTGTTCGACAGAAGTTAGAACCAGAAAACAACTTTTTTTTTATGGGAAAAACTTGTTTGTAAGAGCCAAAAGAACATTATAGAAGTAAATGATAAAGAAAGAACAGATAAACGTCGAAATTCCAAAAATGTTCTGAATATAATTGTATTCACTTTACTGACGTGCTTACGTCCTTTACTCGTGCTTCTGTGCTTCTGTGCCCGCCCTTACTTTTTAAGTTCTAAAGTCTCTCGGTAACAGCATTAAAGTGTTGTTTGATTTGAGAAAGGTATAGCCAAGACTGTTGTTTTCTCGCGGTACGAAGTAAAGTGAGAAAAAGATGCCTTATCGATACTTGCTCGAAATACATGTATTTCGGTTGTGCACCCGTGCGGTAGACGTGTATATTAAAGTCATTCTACCAGAGATTCGCTTGCAGACAAGTCGTAGTCAATTCCTAACTTCTAGTTCAAAAATCGTGTAAATGTTGTTAAAATATGATATTTCTGCTAGCGCCTTGTTTTTATAGTAAATAGAAATTGTTCATATAAGTGGGGTCCGACACTTAGCGGTAGGACAGGTAGACAAACGTAAATAGGTTTCCAGAGTATGTTTTATTGAGCATATTTTTATCTCTGGTTTTTCCTGGGCAATTCCACAGCATCTCAACGGTACAGAGATCACTGGTATTAATTTGCATTATGATATTTCGCCCTGTTTTGGTGTTTTCAAGCTTTGATTCGTTCAAAATGAAAATTATAAATCAAGCAATAAGTAGTTATATAGACTGTATTGCATACAAATATGCACCACCGCTTTGTAGTCACTACACAATTCGGTCCTGTACCAATAAACTATTGGTAACAGCATTTTTTTAAAAAGTTTTCAGTTGTTTGATTTGAGAAAGGTATAGCTAAGACTGTATTGAGATATGCCTGGCAAAGGGGGCTTTAATTCATCTCTCGGATGCATGATACCAAGTAAGTCATCACAGAGTGATGGATACTTAAAACCCAGTTTGTCCAACACCCAACTGAATCGTGAGGTAGAATGGTCCTTTGACATGCAGACTGTTTACATAATAGCAAAAGATTTCGACCAATGTCAGCCTGCACGGACTGTGCAGGCTGTCTTGGGTTGATATTTTTTGCAGATGTATTATGTCCCATTTTCGCAAAGCATAACCCATCTAATATTAAACCCTAACTTCTAAATGAGTTGAATAAGAATTCCCAGCCAAGATTCCCCCTCCACTAGGAAAAAAAAAAGAAAGAAATATAATGCCTTTTCATAAGGAGAAAATTCACCGTATCGGACAGTGTAGCTGCAGAATCATAATTCATGTTCTATGCAGTCTGATCTGAATCTGAATGGTTCGCAAGAGCATATCGTGGATTTGCTCAGCGCCGAAGTGTTACCCATCTAGCAAATGTATTATTTTGATTTGCACTTGGCAGCCAACGGGTTGAGATGGCGACTTGAAAACAGTCGTGTAAAGAAGTCGGCCATGGCTTTTGAAAAGGGAGTTTAATGCATCTATAAAATGTATCGACCGAGGTCAGCCTTCGCAGTACGCGCAGGCAGGCCTGTGTCGAAACATTTTGCTTTCCATGAATTTTCTGCGTGTCCAAGGATCACTTTACCTGATTATTCAGTCGGTTGTTAGACAACAAGGACTTTTTGGATCCATTACTATACGATGACTTGCTTGGTATAATGCATCACGGAGATTCATTAAACCGCCCTTTGCCAGAGCACAACTCTGGTAGAGCCATGAAATATAGCGAAATTGAAAATTTTATTACAAAAATCCGTTTTATTACAAAATTGGTTCTAACACAGCTCAAATATAATCCATGTAGATGATGGTTTAGTACATGAATACATTTGAAAACGTGATAACAAACTGGAAATTATTTGTTATGAAAATTAATTGCTATAATCAAAAAAACATTCAGATCTGGAACATGATTTTGAGTGTGTTGTATTTTATTTATAGTTATTTGTTATAATGATCGATTATATCTAACTGCTAACGCGGATGGCGTAGATCAAGATCAGACTGCACTAAAAGTGCAGTCTGATCTTTGAACTACACCGTCCGCCACTGTAGCCTAAACGACGATTAAGATATCGAGCTTCATTTCTAACGAAAAAGTATTGAAAGATGCCAGAAAAGGTTGTTTTTTTTTGTTATATTCTGCGAGCAAACGTGTTAAACGTTATAATGATGAGTTTTGATTGTACTCAAGCATTCTTTAATTGTTTTTTTTTAAGTTATTCGAGTCCCCAGGTCATCTTAAAGGGGGCTGTTCAGGTTTTTGTTACCCAACCAGTGATACATAGATACATGTATATATTTTATTTCACTAGTACCCGATAATGTACATCATGTTACAAAATGTTATGTTTAGAAATCAACAAAAGACAACAATGACATGAATAGAGAGAGAGAGAGAGAGAGAGAGAGAGAGAGAGAGAGAGAGAGAGAGAGATTAACTAGATTTATATAGGGTAATAATAGGGAGATATAAAGAAAATAGTTTAGCCCCCAGAGTGTTTAACAGAACTTTACAAAACTATAACAAAATGATTTTTTACTAAGTTATCTCTTAGGCTGTTAAGCGAGATTCAAGGGCCTTTTGCGGACAGTTTAGATCAAGATCAGACTGCACGGAAAGTGCAGTCTGATCTTTGATCTACGCTGTTCGATAAGGAAATATCTCCCCCCCCCCCTCAAAGAAATACTTTTGAAACAGCAATATCATGGATCCAAAACAATGTTATAGTTATGAATGAAATTTGTTGGCCTTATACAATAGTTTTATTAAGTAAGAAGTAACAGTTAACATTGTAAAGAGAGATGATGCCCTTTACTTTCTGCACGTTGACTAATTTGATTTCCAAGTTTGGTATTTGGAGGAATTGGGACAATTACAAGTAATATAGAATTGCGTTTTCCACTTTCATTTACCTTTCAATCATATTCAAATATCAACTCAATCGACAGATTGTGAAAAGTATCAGTTATCCAGCTATACCTTTCACTACTTTGTACCATAATCTACCTTTTTACCAGCCTAACCTTAAACACATTTAAAGAAAAAAAGCAGCTAGAAAAGGAGCAATAACAATTAACCATTGCCTTTTCCATTAGGCTATGTTTTCCGTTTCATTACCATCAAAAATGTATTTGCCTTTTCCTTCAAAATTTGTATTTCGTGCACTTTATGATAGCCTTCGCCCGTCATTAACCTGAAAGTACGGAATAAATTAAATGGAAAGTTCCATCAGATACTAATAATATTTTTGGCATTTTCTCGTTTTCCCCCCAGTATTTCCAAAAGCCGTTCTTCAATCATCCTCGGAACCCAGGTTTGAAGCATTCCGTTACTCTCCATGCATCTACCCCTGGGATAATTGACTAGCAATTCGTCGTTTCTTATGAATATTCATATGGTCGGGAAGTACCCTAATAGCCAATTGAAAGATCGATAACATTATGATACTCTCTTGTAGAGAGGGTAATTTCATTTCTTCCGTTATAAAAAATAACCCCACTATGGAAAAAACCCGAGGTTTTCAACAAATATGGCCCGTCGGCGTGCTTGTCTCCTGTGAGATATGCCATTCTGCAATACGGGGACGACACTATCGATCTTCGTGTACGCCGAAAATCTTTTTTAAAAACGCTTCTCGAATGTGGTGTTGATGGGCGACGACAGATTTATTAAAGTATCGCTAAGCTTGATTTGCAACGAATGATGTGATTAGATATCGACAAGTTAAAAATAGAAATGACGACGTATTTGTGATAAAAATAGTTTAAATTTTCTCAAGAAAAAACTGATATCACCAATCAAAATGCTTCATGAATAATTCATGAGAACGAGGAAACGCCAGCGAAATAACCCAGGGTCGATTACAGAATGAATCGAAACTGGGTCAACGAGGATGTTCTTCAATGTGTCGTAAAAAAGCGTTATATTCATTATTGTTTCAATCCAAATATTATTATGAATTCGAACTATTTAACAGGCTAAAAATACAATCAAATGAAGCTCGGGGGATTTTTTTAACGTATATAGCAGGCATGACTCAACGAGCAGACGGTATACATCAAAGATCAGACTGCACGTTCTATTCTGTGCAGTTTAATCTGACCGTCCGCTATATAGCCCCTGTTTTCGCCTGTGATGCTGAAATGTTTAAGACCGAGATAACTAGATGTATACGAATTGTTTTATTGTAGGATGATGGAGGTATAGATAGTCCGGCATTTGCTGTTGACATAAGTGATGAGGATTTAAAGGTATTTTTTACATTTTCTTGTTTTGAATACTACAACGGCGATAGGTTGTTTAAGAAATCTTCTTTCTGTCGGGGTTTATCGTTCAATAAACCACAGTTATGAGGCACAATAAATAATCCACGAGGGCGATAGCCCGACTGGTTTATTCATTGCGCCTCATAACTCACAACGTGGTTTATTGAACTATAAACCACGATAGATAGAAGATTATTTCGATTCAAACATGACCAACTCTTAATCAAAGGAAAACAAGTTCATACTTTGAGTAAAAACGCGGATGCAGATTATATTCCATTGAATAACTTACTAATTTATACAGAATGACGTCACTATATAGAATGACGTCACTCTACATTGACTAGTTACGTAGATTTTACCACGCTTTCGTTGCACTGTGTTTATAGAGCCGAATTCGCGTGTCATGTTAGAATATTTATTAAGGGTATTTTTGCGGTAGAAATATATAACTGAAACTTAATTAAATCTATAGATTTCATTTATAAACATACGTGTTCAGTAATCCCGATCTTAAAACTCGCACTTTATCATTGTTTTGGACTCGTATACAAGTGACACACTACCGACCTTTGAGTATAACATAGTCTGTTCTACTTCTATAATGCATGCAGTTAACATAATTGTTGCAAACATGCTATGTATTTCACAAGGAATAATTTGAGCCATGCTCAGTGTAAAAGGGGGTTCAATGCATCTGCAAAAAAGTATCGACCAGATCAGCTTGCACCGTCCGTGTAGGCGGACCTGTGTCGAAACATTTTGTTTTTGGTAAGTTTTCTGCATATCGAAAAAAACTTCAGGATTCAACCAGATTCGACAAAATGGATTTTACGGATCCATTTACGTGATGACTTGCTTGGTTATTGCATCACAGAAATGCAATAAATCCCTTTTGCAAGAGCATTGCTCGTATGTGAGCTTTCGGCGTACATGTAGGTGTACGGGTTACTTCTTGGTCACTCTGGTCCTCGCTGTTCATGCACATTACCTATACGAACACACTGTTGTCTGCTTAGCCCTCTGTGAAAATAGAGGGAAGTAATCACTTTCGGAGGTCCATAGCTCTTCCCACAAGTGTCGGGATGATTCTTTGCTAAAGTTCATTCTCTACTCTCGAACTTCTTGTCGATAAGGTGGAACCATTAGCAGCAAAATTTGCAGCTACGCTTGACAAACCGCATGGGAATTGTATAGCTTCCATGGAAACTTCCATGTGCGAGACCTTGCACCAGAGGTGGTAATTTGGCCAAATGTAGTTTTGAAAAAGAAACAAAAGCACATGCCTACATCGCAGCAGTGTTCTACCTATAAGCAGATCAAGATTTCATACTTCTCACTCTTCCCTGTTCATAGAGTCATTGTGAGAAAAGCAACATTTGCTTTCGGGTACCACAACCCGAAAGCAGTTTTGGAATGAAGTCAAACCATACACTTTTGCTGTATCAGGGGAGGTAACCATCGACTTCTTGGCTTTACTCTCAAATGAATAGACAGAGGATAACCAATTAGTTGTACGTGAAATTAAATATCTGTCACGAGAACTGGGTGAGATGCGGTAGAAAAACAAGTGCGAAGGACTGAAATGTTCCAAGTTATGGCGAGATTTAAAAAAATGCAAGACTTAGAAATGAGAGAATTAAGTTGAACGAAAAATGATTTTTAATACGGCCGCTGATTGTCTGGTTGTATTCTTTGCTGATATGCTTTGTACAAACCTATAATTATGAGCGGCGATCTGGAAAAATCTTTATTGGAGAAATCATCATCAGACCTCTCCAATAGTAGTGAGTTTAAAAGGCAGACTGCGACAGAATTTGCTGTCTAAATCCATTTTTCTTGCGAAATTGTGCTGATACACAGTCTGTTTCGTCATGGGTTTGTAAATAAAGCGAAATCAAAAAACGGAAACAGGTAATAGACGTGGTTTATTTTTATATGACGAATTTCAGAAAAGATTCTTTATATTAATTTGCCATGGTTGCAAATGACCTTTCAAATAATTGTAATTTTTCATTAAGCAAATAAATCTAAGCAGAAGAAAAAATAAGAATTTCGTTAAAAAAGAGAAAGAAGACTGCTGGACAAGATCATTCGACTTGAAAACGCGGGAAGAAGGTCACATGACTGTCATGTAAAGCATAAGAGGTTTCAACGCGGCGGCTTTGTTTTCCACCTCACTCATTTAATGCCTTACTGGTTTGTTTACATGTACCAAAATATATTGAAATTAAAAGCCAATAAAGTATTTGAGAACATTGATGCTGACCTCTCCTGGCTTCTTTTGTAAAGAAGCCAACTTGTAAAGCATTGTGCCAAGCAAGACGTCGCATAACATGCATAAATTTCGGCAAAAGATCGACTGAATTTTGAAGAACAATGTCCTTTGACATGCAGAAAATACCAAATGCAAACAGTTTCGACCCAGGTAAGCCTGCTCGGACTGCAGGTGCAATTAACTACCTTTTTATATAGCTTGTCTCATACGAGTATATATTTTAGCCATATGAACTACACAATGAAAAGACTGTAGAAAGTGGGACAAATGAAGGGAACGGGAGCGTGGAGAAGATCGAAAAAGTTGAACATAACGGAACAATAGAACCGAATGAAGATGGGGTAGAAACTAGGAAGGCAGATGAAGAGAGTAACGCAGAGCGACCGTTTGAGCCAGACAATACCACAGAAGAATATACCTTTGATATATGGGCTCTCCCGGACTTCAAGCCCGACTATACCCCATGGTCAGGTAATCCATTCTTCATCCAGAGATGGAGACCTATAGGATCCGACATTAGTTGGCATTTGAGAAATAGTTTTATTAGACAAGCATTGAAAAAAGTTATTAAGCGAGTCTTTGGTGAACTCAATAGCATTTTTTGACGACAAGTTTTTTAGAATTTGAATCTAAAAGAAAACAAATGTCAGATTCTTTTTATCACATAACTGTTTCTCAAGAATTAAAGTTCATGGTGTCTTAAAACATAGGTCTACATGTTCAAGTGTGTTGAAATTTACATGAAACCTATTCCCTTCTTTGACAGGTGTGTACATCATGGACGAAAAATAGATCCTATGAAACTTGCATATAATGATTGTTCTGAATCTAAAAATGATAAAACTGGCAGCTTTGTCACGATCACCAGTTATGGCATTTGATTTTACAGGGAAATCTGGATCAGCAATGTTTTAGGGAACGATGCGTATAATTGTGATAAGTTGACCAAATACGGCACTATTTGCTCATCTCAAACTTTTGTAAAATAAGAAACTTTTTTATGGCTGTATTACACTGAAAGTACGGGTAATTATGTGATAAATGTATATCGCTATTTGATGTGATTTCGATTCTAAATAGCGCCGCTTTTATCATTTCTCTGTTTAAACAGATTTAACGAGAAATAAAAAGATCAAACGTGTTGCTTGGCACTACATCGGAAAGATACTGTTGTTCCTGCTCTGTTTGTACATTTTCATCTGTTCGCTGAGCTTCTTGGGAGACGCTTTCCAACTTCTTGGAGGTAAAAGCATGATTTATATAAAGCATATATTGTAATGATTGACACTTATTGTAAATCGATTGATGGTTTGCTATTTCCCCTCCTAACCCTTCCATGCTACTTTCTTCTTTTTGACTGTTTTTTTTTTTTTTTTTTTTTGCTTTGTTTGTTTGTTTTTTTTTTTAAGTTCGTGCCTTCTTTGCTTCCGGAACATGCTCTCGATACTGAAATGATTACGAGTGATGACTTAGATACAAGTTTCATTTGCGAGAAAAGGGCAATATTGTCCATACTGTAAGCATAAATTGTTAACTTACTAACATAATGTTTAAGACCACTGTCCATAACATTTTATTCGACATAAAACCGCATTTGCCTACTTCTATTACAACATTAAAACAAACTCATGTCTACATGAGCAGAAAACAAAGATCCAAGTAGATGATTATTATTATCTGTTTTAGGATGACACAAGAATCATGTACGATTTAAGAAATCAGCAAATTATTCAATGGATCAGAGACGAATGAAAGCGAGAGCAACAGAGAGAGAATGAAATGAAATTTACATGTACATTTTCATCTTTTAAAGGAAAAACCGCCGGTAATTTCTTCACAAAGAATGAAATTTTGTCAAATCCCATCGCCGGACTGGTGATCGGTATCCTATCGACCGTGCTCTTACAGAGTTCTTCAACAACCACCTCTATCGTCATCAGTATGGTGGCAGCAGACAGTGAGTACTCTTGTACTTTGGAAACCAGCTTTTTTACTCTAACTCTGTACCAGACGACAGAAGTTTAGAATTGTTCGAATTAGAATTTGCATAATACAATTTAAATGTGGTTCAAATGATGATACTGACCTTTGTGTGCAAGTCAACCACCATGAGTTACAGATCAAGATCGAATTTCGTTCCGGTGCACTGGTTATTGACGAAATTACGGGCCTTGGACTTCGAAATTTTCACCAAAAAAAAAAAATTTCCGGACTCGGTGTGTAAGTCAACCACCATGGGTTACAGATCGAGTTTGAGTTTCGTTCCGGTCCACAGATTTTTGACGAAATTACGGGCCTTCGAAATTTTCACTGAAAAAACAGTTTTCCCGATTTTTTTACTTACAATGTTCATGTTTGGTATGTAGGTACCTGTCATTGATGCCGATCTTCTGTGGGTTATATGTCCAAGGTCAAGGTAAATAATTTTAACCCTTATCATGAAAACTTTTCCTCAAAACTTTTCATGGTCCTTTCTCTGTATATTCAAAGTACTTAAGTTATAATACTTATACATGGTAAGCTGGTACCTGTCATTGGTACACACCTGCTGATGAAAAGGTCAAGATCATCTCACAAAGTAAAGGTCATATTTCTGAAAATTTGCTTTTACGGGAGCATTTGTGTTTCACAAACACATCTTGTCTTCGTAAAACTTCTTCAATGAACTTACTTTAGCAAGGAAAATGCTTAAATATCTGGCTTTCATTAAAGCATTGCATTCAAAATCAGACACGATGCTTATAATTCTGAAAGGGGGTAAAATACGTTCTTTCTCCTCCACAGTTTCACAAACTATACCTGCCAGCGTTATATACGGCCGGTGGAGGACTCGGTATTGCTATGCAATACTGTCAGAATGCTTGTTTTATCTATTTATTTATTTATTATTATTTTTTTTCAAAAGCTTATTTTCTCAGGGGCGCTAAAATTTGAATTTATGTGGTTAATTTTGAATCTGAAATTGCGATTTTAAGAGTTAGTCGTGACATTATTCTAATAAAATATCAAAGAGCGTATATCTTGGACAAGACTGTGGGCTTTGTAAATTTGCTCAGCTCAGCGCTTCCTGTAGCGTCTTACATATCATTAAAAAACAAATTATTTTTTTCTTTTTCCGATGTGTCTCGTTTACACTATTTTTGGTACGTCTATAATGAGATTTATGATGTAAGGGCGTGCCATTAAATCGGTCATCACCGATTCATATTTGCTTTCCCTTTCAGTTCTTACAGTAAAACTTGCGATTCCAATCGTCATGGGTGCTAATATTGGAACTACGGTAACTAACACCATAGTGTCGCTGGGACAAATCACAAGCAGGGAGGATTTTAGGCGTGCGTTTGCTGGGGCCACAGTCCATGATCTGTTTAACTTTCTTACTGTTTGTGTACTTTTACCTATTGAAGTTATAACTGGTAAGTTCAGGTATTACCTTGGGTGATTATTATGGTGTACAAGATAATGTTATGACTGTATTTTGCCTTGTTTCATGACAAAACAACTACAGAAAAAATAAAAAGCAGTTGTAGCAAAATTTATAACTTCGTAGGTAAATTTCTCTTTCAGTAGAAAATATCTTCAGTGGACAATAGCAGGGTGAGACACGTGCATTTCATAGAGTTCTGTCATCGCCCCATTTTAAGCAGAAATGAAAGTACTATTACATTGCATAGAAATTCTTCGCGATCTGATTAGATAATATGCCACGAACATAATCCAGTACACTAGCAAAATCCACGTAAAAGCGGTTTCCATTTCGGGAGCCCCGTATAGATTATTAGTTGTATGGTCAGGTCGCAGCGGACTTGGAAACTTGTTCACGATGATTCGCCACAGCCGTGAACAAATTGTCAAGTCCCCTGCCACCTGACCGTACGGCGAACTTATTATATTGCTAAGTTTTACCATACAAACGTGTATTTAGCGAAATTTCCCTGTTTTACGGTCTCACGAAATGAGTGCGCTGACGAAATGGAATTTCCCTTCTGAGCGCCTCAATTCAATGAAAACCCACGTCACTGAGAACTGACGTCACTAAAGCCTTGGTAAAATGTGCTGGTTGGTGCATGAACTTGATGATGTCACTGCGATAGACATTCGACGTATTTTTATTTAAACGAGGATTTAACCAACTTCAAGGTTAGTAACTTCATATATGCATTTTAATGAGTTGCCTCAAACGACCATTAGGTTATCTTTTTAACGCTACAGTGTATGAGTTTTGACACTTCACAATTTGCATACCTGGCGAAGGGATGGCTCGTTTTACCCCCGCTGTATTTGTTTTAGAGTGACAACAAACGATAATATATATAACTATATTCATTTATTTCCAAAAATAATCCATTCTTTCCGCTTGAATGACAAGCACCTAGGGAAACTACTAATAATATGGGGCAGGCTACTCAATATGTCTTGTGGGCGGCTCGTATCGATCGACGCCGCCATTTTTGATGTTTCGTTGAAAGTTTAGTTATGTATACGGGGCTCCCAAAAGGGAAACTATTTTTACGTGGATTTTACTAGTGTACAGGAATATATGTTCGGGCCATATTATCCAATCAGATTGTGAGAAATTTCGTTGCAGTCTAATAAAACTACACTTTCGAACAAAATCAAGAAATGGCGGCGTCGATCGTTACGAGTTGCCCACAAGACAAACATACTGAGTAGCCTGCACCATATTATTGCTAGTTTCCCTTGATGATTGTCATTAGAGCGGAAAGAACGAATAATTTTTTAAGTAAATGGATATAGAAATTAACATATATTATCTTTTCTTACCATTCTAAAATAAGCACGGGGTTAAAACGAGCCATCCCTTCGTCAGGTAAGCGAACTGTGAAGTATCGACACTCATACATTGCAACGTCAAAAGGAAAACCTAATGGTCGTTTGAGGCAGCTAATGGTCGTTTACTTTTGCCAACAAATTATTAAAAAATGCATAGTTACTTATCTTGAAGTTGTTTAAATCCATGTTTGAATAAAAATACGTCGGATATCTATCGCAGTGACATCATCATGTTTATGCACCAAACAGCACGTTTACCAAGATTTCACTGACGTCAGATCTAAGTAACGTCAGTTTTCATTGAATTGGGGCACTCAGAAGGGAAATTCTGTTTTGTCCGCGTACTCAATTCGTGAGACTATAAATAGGAAATTTTGCTGAATACATGTTGGAATGGTAAAACTTTGCTGTGTAATAAATACTGTGTACGGTCAGTCGGCAGGGACTTGAATACTTGTTCATGGCTATGGCGAATCATGTCGCCCCAAGCCGAAGAGTCCAAGTCCCCTGCCACCTGACCGTACAACTGATATTATCATACTGCAAAGAAATTCTCGCGATCTGATCGGATAATATGCCTCGAACATATATTCCTGTACAATGTCAAAAATCCACGTAAAAGAAGTTTCCTTTTTGGGAGCCTCGTATACATAACTACAATTTCAACACAACATCCAACATGGGGGCGTCGATCGATATGAGTCGCCCACAAGACAAACATACTGAGTAGCTTGCACCATGGTATTGCTAGTTTCCCTTGATGATTGTCATAAAAAGCGAAAATAATGGATTATTCTGAAAAGAAATTAATGTAGTTACATAATTATAATACAGTTTGTTGTCATTCTAAAACAAATACACGGGGTTTAAACGAGCCACCCCTTCGTCAGGTAAGCAAGCTGTGAAGTTCGAAACCCATACATTGTGCGATACAAGGAGGATAACCTAACGGTCGTTTGAGGCAACTAATGGTTGTTTACTTTTG
Organism: Hippopus hippopus; assembly: GCA_946811185.2. Classification (NCBI taxonomy): domain Eukaryota; kingdom Metazoa; phylum Mollusca; class Bivalvia; order Cardiida; family Cardiidae; genus Hippopus; species Hippopus hippopus. The sequence goes on from OX328097.1 coordinate 26,709,593, forward strand.
CCGACAAAATATTTTTAAAAAATGCATAGTTACTTATCTTGAGGTTATTTAAATCCATGTTTAAATTAAAATACGTCGAATGTCTATCGCATTGACATCACCAAGTTCATGCTTCAAACTGCACGTTTTACCAAGGTTTCAGTGACGTCAGTTTTCATTGAATTGGGGTACTCAGAAGGGAAATACTACTTCGTCAGCGTACTCATTTCGTGAGACCATAAAACGGAAATTTCGCTGAATACACGTTGGAATTTCTCCGGACTACATGATTCGCCACAACCGTGAACAAGTTTCCAAGTCACCTGCCACCTGACCGTATAAATAATTATGTAATATTCCCATAAATTCTCTGTGTAGCCGGTAATTTATCTTTGTCTGTTTGTGGAAAGGAGATATGAGCCATTCCCTGGCAAAAGAGAGTTTAACGCATCTACGTCATGCATTATACCAAGCAAGTCATCACAAAATTATGGATCCATGAACTCCATTTAGTCCATTTATTGACGGTATCTACAGGTAGAGTGGTGCTTTGCCATACAGAAAATATTTTCAAAACGAAGGCTAACGTTCAAATTATATCTTCAGGTTACCTAGAGAAACTTAGCCATGCCATTGTAAAGAGCACTAATTTGGAGACGAACGAGGCCGCAAATCAAGACTATCTAAAAGTGATAACTAAACCCTTAACAAGTCTAATCATTCAGGTAAGTATTAAAATGGCTGATTGTGTCCGTTGGCTTGACAACTTCCGTAATAACAGTTTGATGAGTCGTACAAGTCGTTTGTTTAGAATAAACGTATATTTCATTTTGAAATGCGCTGTATTGATTGCCATCTTAAAAAGTAGTTCGGTTCTGTACCCAGGATGCTAAAATCAGATAGGTCAGAATTTTCAAAATACCACCTAGCGGTAGATACTTAATCGACTTGTGCTGTTGATCTTATGCCATTCCTGGAAGTCTTTGCGAAACCCCTGATCGAAATATGAAAATACCTCAGGAGGCTATTTATTGGTTAAGGTTGAGCACTTGTCAAAACCCATTGTTGTTTGGGAGAGTTTTTAGACCTTGAAATTGGTCAGTCCCCATTTTGTTTGAGTCTTAATCTAATCTAACTTTGTTCGAAAGAGTTAACCCTTTACAACGCAATCTTGTACTTTAACAACGCCAAAGCCGATACATTTAACTATAGACTTGTTTTAATCAAATTTGATCTGACCTTTTCTATCATTGAGACACCTTATGAGTTGGCTTGTTTTCATAATTGATATTTAACAGTGTTTTTTGACTTTGAAATAGAGAAAAATAAACATCTCTTCGGTTTTTTGCCAAATAACTTTGAAAATTATACGCAGTTTTTAAGCGGCTTTGTTACGCGGCTTTAAAATCAAATGATTGAAAAATATATAGATCTAGCTATTTAAGGTAGTTACGTTTCTGCAACGCGTTCATGACTGGCACCTTTTCGGGAGTAAAGTATTTCTCAGGTTTATCCTTTTTTCTTTTCTTTTCATCTATAGATAGATAAAAAAGTCCTCCAAAGCATCGCCAAAGGAGATTCGGCTGATGATTACCCAAGCATCATAAAGCATAACTGTAATGGGAAACGATGTAAGTTAACGCATAAGTGCTTAATTTCTAATACAGCCATTAACCCTTTACCAAACGACAAAACTTTAGACTGGTCCAAATTAAAATCATTTGTAGAAGGTAGAATCAATGTGACCCCAAAATTGAAATTCGTTTTGTGAAGGGTATGAAACACTGCGGGAAAAGGAGAAAATGCTGTTTATCAGCATTTTCGCCTTTTCCCTCAATGTTTTCAAGAGCTTTATTTTTCTGGGTGGTTTAAGTCAGGTTTTCGTGGTAAAGGGGTAAATAATCGATATTTTAATTATACTGACCTATAGAAATGTTGATGTTGGTAGATTCAGGGTAATATAAAAATTTGCCTTTTTTCCAGGTATATATTCTTTATGTCGAATTCGCCTAACTGTTTTTAACTATTCATACTCCCTTGCGGTTTACTTGAAAACCACCTTCCTCCCAGAAGTTTCAAGTACGTTTCATCTTATTCTTTAGGGCAGAATCACTTTTGATAGTGTTGACCTGCATAATGTTTGAATCAGCATTCGATATAAGGGAATTAACTTCATAGCTGAAAAACAAATCACAGCTTAACTCCCTTTAAAATCATACCATTATCATAAGGAAATTTAATCGGTCAGAAATTGACCATTCAAACTCTTTTTTTTCCCTTCTACAAATGTGATACGTACATTTAGTAGCCTTGCATACAAGATGTAATTATGCATAGATAATCTGAATTTCGAATGTATTTGATTGCCTGAGATTCAATTTGAAACAGTCCAACACGCTATATATCCCGGCTTCTTCTGTTTTCGCCGATGCAACAAATTTCCCCCCCCCCCCCCATTCGTCGTCTAGGGAAAACATATCAAATAGTACCACAGCCCATAATATAGTAGCTGATATTGGTCACAAAAAACTACCAGAATTTCATTCCTTACCGATGCAAAGAACTGTCAAATTCTTTTTGACTATGGAGGTCACTCAACTTTGTAATGGCGGATGACGTCATCAGTTTTCGCCTATTATACTGTTCAATAAAGTTTAGGCACTAGAAGCAATACATATGCACTGAAGCAAGTCTTAAATTTTGCGAACTGGAAAAAAACAAGTCAAACGTAACATATTTACAGTCTGGTAAGTTTTTGTTTAATTTCTATTGTATTTCTTGTTCTCGCTTCTCTGTACACTCAGGACAGAAGAAGCTGTCACCCAACCTAAGAACCTTAATGGGGGAGCAGTAATGAAGATGAACCCATCTTTGGCAGGAATCACAACATCCCCATTTTGTAAATACAAGTGAAACAGCATTACGAATTTCAGATGGAGTAAATTTTTTACAAACACAGCACTTTTCACTTTCTGGGACCGATTCATCACTGCTGGAATAATCTTCATTCTCTGTGTTAATAGTAACAGAAGAATGTCGTGTTCCTGAAGGGCCTTGAGTAGGCTTCTGTGACTTATCTTTCTCCTTTGAAACAGAAGTAGCTGATTTATTATGAGATACGGTAGTTTTGACAGTTTTCTTCTTATTAACATGCTTTAAATTGGCAGACTCCAGGCCAGAAGCTGGTTTTTCATGAGTAGACAAGGCAGTTTTGACATTCTTTTTCTTACTTAAAGGCTTTGATTTTGATGAATTCATGTGAGATTTTATTTGATCAGTTATATTTTCTTCAGTAATAGCTTTTCCGCTGACAACTTTACTTAATGTCTTCCTAACTTTTGCATCCTTGATATTTTTCAGTAATTCTCCACCTCTCTTTTCCAGGAAAGATTTTGCCAGTTGATCACTTTCGTTTTCATCTGACTGGGGTACTACAATATTAGAAGCTACTGAAGAAAATTGAGCAACTTTGGGTTCCTGTGATAGGAAAGCTAATGATGGTGCAATGACAGTATCATTGATGACAGATGGATTATTGAGATAGACCACACAACGCTTGAAGGCACTTTGAATATTTGTTGGTGACAGAGCAGCAGCATACACTTTACAAGCAAGTTTACAAACTTCATATCTTGTTACTACATTTCCACCAGATTCCCTTAAGTAATTATGACAGGCTGAGTTCCATGCTATTTCAAAGGGACCATAGCAGCTGACATCAAGTGGCTGGAGCAAGTGGCTACAGTGAGGAGGAAGTACAAAAAGAATTATATGGTTCTGTCTAGCCCATTGAATTAGAGAAAGAGAAACATGGCTTCTATGCCCATCATAAAGTACCAACACATGTGAGTCTTTATTGCGTGCAGGCAAATACTTAATCAGATGCTCCTGCATGTACTGGCTGAAAATTTCAGTGTTGGACTAGCCTGATTCAGACATGGTTCCGGAGGCACCAGCAGAAGCTCCTTCAAGCAGACCGTCTTGCTTCCTTTTGCCAGGAAAAACAAAAAAGGGTGGCACCTGTTGACCAACTGCATTTCCTCCACCAATCACAGTAGTTGTCTGTGATTTACCTCCTGTTACTGCTTGAGCCTTATATTGAGATCCAGTTACAATTTTGGGGGGCTTATGGTTAGTAGAAAGTCCTTTTTCATCGATATTATAAATGCAGTGAGGCTTTTCAATAAGATTGTACTTATTAAGAATCTTTCCTAGTTCCAAAAAGTAAGCATCAATAACAGGTCTTGTAGCACTTTTAGCACGGGCAATGTCAAGGCTTCTTGGTCTTTTTACTTTTAATTCAGGCCAACGGTTAAGGAAATTATATAGCCACTGAAGGCTTAAACTGTGAGATTTGTCACATAATCCAAGATGGTGTGCAAAGTCAGATGCTACATTTATAGTCTCTTGTCTGGAATAGCCATAACCAATTTCAGCCATCGTGCTTAAATGCCTACACAAAAGGGCCTCCTGTTCTTGTGAAAATAAAGGAGATGGACCAGATTTGACAGTATCAACATGTACTTTTCCCCTGACTCTGTCTTTTAAAGTGTTAATTGGTGCTCCAAAACGTTTAGCGGCTCTTTCAACGGGAATTTTTTCTTCAAATACAGCATTGTATGCATCTAATAAATCGTCTTGTGTGTATGAACTTCTATAGCTGCCCCTCTGAGATGCACTGACCTGAAAGAAAATGGGAACAAACTAACACGTGTATTAGATTAAACAAAATATGTTGGTAGGGTGTATGGGTGATAGGTCATGACAGTATGTGTGTGTTGATAGTCGAGATGCAAGGGATGATTCATAATATCATTGTCATGTGTTAAAAGCTTTGTAAAGGAAATTGAAATAAAATATCAATAGAAGGCCTTTTTTTCCAGTTTATATTTTATTTGTAAAAGAAATTGATGTATGATACGTGAAATGAAATATCAAATAAAGGCCATTTTTTTTTTTCAGTATATATTTTTGTTAACCTGATCCACAATATTATCAATGTAATGTAGGTAAACTTTTGATTCTTAACAATCTCTGATGAGATATTCTTATCCAGTAGACAGCTTACGCCTTTCTTGCTGTATTATCAAATTACTAGTAAAACTAACAGTAGCCTTAAGGACCCCACGAAGGTGTTGCTTTAATTTTCTTGAACAGTATACATAGGAAAAGCAAGGTCATGTGACCGTCACGTGCCGAATAGTGTTGCAGACGCTACATTGTGTTCACTGCTCAAAAAAACGTTTATTTACATTGTAAAACGATTTTGAAGAGGACAAAAATTTGGGAATAGCAATATGGGGTGAAAATAAGGCGGGAAATTGTTTTATTGTGCTTTTTTACCTTTCGTATCTCCATCTTCGGCAAAAAAATTCTGGCGAGGGGCGTTGTCTTTGGTTACATTTTCCTTAGTGACGGCTTCGAGAATCTCGCGAGATATAACGAGAAATAAACAAATATCACGTACCGGCGAAAACACAAGAACGGCGAAAACAGAAGACGGCGGGATATATAAAATTATATCCAATTTATATTCTGAAATCAGACGCATGTAATGCCATGGAGCAGTGTTTTAAGTGTACTTTGATTTTTATGGACATGTTAATACTGCGAAGCCATTCCGGCCAGTTTAATGAACCCAAAGAACGGACTTATTAATATAATGTGTGATGTTTAGCACACCATGGTTGCTGATTATTTTGCACATGCCTACAATTGTTTTTAAAATTGTTGGGGGAAGATTTTTTTTAAACTGTATTAAAGACAGAAATAGTTACTTTACCTTCAGTTAATTTGTCGTCTGCAAATGCTGTTAGTTTGGTTGAGCCCAGAGTTTTATCTTTTGGTAAAGGGTTATCGCCATCTTAAACATCATCTCAGTCATACCTGAGTTACAAGCTTTGAAATTCCTTTTTTGAGCGTTGCGCTTGATTTCTTATCAGCCTAATAAAATTTCCGTTTTGTCTTGTTCTGTTCGCGGCCAGTCAACCTATCCATACTTTCCTGGAGTTTCTTTCACCAGTGCTTCACGCAGCACTCTTTCCGAGTCATTGTTTTTTTTTTACACATAAACAGCGTACAGACAGTTCTCAGATGTGAATAAAGTATGAAGAATTTATAGCCCACGCTTTTGCATTTGTTAGTGTATGAGAATTTTTTTTTTTTTTTGTTTGAAGAGAGCACTTGAATAGAGGGAAAACATTTCTTCGTATATTTTCGACACAGAAAAAGAAAAATCACCCATTTCTGATTATTTTTTACCTCAGGTCGCCTTTTCGCGTAGTACCCGTACATTGATCTTTATTTTTTAATTCCACAAATCACAAATCACAAAGAAGATCAAAATTGAAAAGAAATGATTATTTCAATAAGCTTGTCGAAGACGGATGTCAAACTGCATATTTTTTGTCTTCTTCAGGCTAATCATTGTTATAGGTTCGAATCTAGATATCTGATTAGCCAAAACAAAACGACCTGGCCAATCAGATATCTTGTCAGGAAATTCAGAAATATAATGATTATTAGGTTTGTCGTTGAATACCCTAATTTTGGTTCTGATTTTGACAGACCGTGAAATTCTTTATCTCTGCATTACAGGCCTCAAAACGAAATGATCTGAGATATGTTTTGTCATTCTCGAATAGTTTGTTTACCCTTCCAGAGACATATAGCATCATTTGAGCCTCAATTCATTTGTCGTCTATGAAGTTGGAAGAGTAGAAAGTTTTAGTAAAGATTTAAAAAGTCGCCGAGAAATGAGATAATATGTAAACATTACTCATACATATGTCGTCAAATATAATTATTATACTGCAAAGAAATTTCTCGCGATCTGATTGGATAATATGCCGCGTACATACAAGTCATGTACAGTGGTAAAATCCACATAAAAGCAGTTTCCCTTTTGAAGGCCCCGTATACATGACTACACTTTCAACACAACATCCTAAATGGCGGTGTCGACCGATACGAGCCGCCAACAAGACAAACATAATGAGTAGCCTGCACCGTATTATTTCTAGTTTCCCTTGCTGGTTGGCATAAAAGTGGAAAGAATGGATTATTTTTTAAAATAAATATAGTTACAAAATAATCGTTTTTTATCATTCTAAAACAAATACACGGGGTTAAAACGAGCCATCCCTTCGTCAGGTCAGCAAATTATGAAGTTCGAAACTCATTTGTAAGGTTAAAAGGATAACCTAATTGTCGTTTGTGGTAAGTAATGGTCTTTTACTTTTTGACAACAAATTATTAAAATGCATAGTTACTTACCTTGAAGTTGTTTAAATCCATGTTTAAAAAAATATGACGAATTTTTATCGCAGTGACATCATCAAGTTTATGCACCAAACTGCACGTTTTACCAAGGTTTCAGTGGCGTCAGTTTCCAGTGACGTCAGTTTTCATTGAATTGGGGCACTCAGAGGGGAAATTCCATGTCGTCAGCGTACTCAGTTCGTGAGTACATAAACGGGGAAATTTCGCTGAATACACATTGGAATGGTAAAACTTTGCAGTATAATAAATTCTTTGTACGGTCAGGTGGCCGGGGACTTGGAAACTTTTTCGCGGCTGTGGCGATTCATGTCGCCACCTCGCCTTCGGCTCGGGGAGACATGATTTGCCACAGCCGTGAACAAGTTTCCAAGTCCCCTGCCACCTGACCGTACAACTAATAATGTACTTTAGCCGTGCCCTGTGGAAAGGGGGTTTGATGCATTTGCAAAAAGGATCGATTCAGGTAAGCCCGGGCAGTCCGCGTAGGCAAGCCTAGGTCAAAACAATTTTACTCGATTTTTTTTTGCACTGATTAAGTCGATTGTAAGACAAAATGGATTTTATGGGTCCTTAACTATGTGATGACTGGCTTGGTAAAATGCATCGCGGAGATAAATTGAACCTCCTTTTGCAAGTACATGGCTCACGTGTAAAGTGATGATTTTTTTTTTTTTCTCCGTTTTATACAGGTAAGTTCATGTTCGAGCGTGTGTCCTCGCCGGATGGTAAACAGTGGAGTGACACGGCCATTGGGGTTATCCTACTACTGATTGCTTTGACCTTGCTCTGCGTGTGTCTCGTCGGGATCATCAAAATTCTTCACTCTCTGCTCAAAGGTCAAATGGCATTGTGGATTCGAGGTTTCATCAACGCAAACTTTCCCGGAAAGTTGGCCTATTTCACGGGCTATTTGGCTATTTTGCTTGGAGCTGGATGCACAATACTCTTGCAGTCCAGTTCTATTTTTACTTCGTCCTTGACCCCGCTCGTCGGGATGGGAGTATTAACTCTTGAGAGAATGTACCCATTGACTCTTGGCTCCAATATTGGAACAACAGCGACTGGTATACTCGCAGCTTTCGCTCTCGAAGGGGCCAAACTGAAAAATACTCTTCAGATTGCGCTCTGCCATTTGTTTTTCAACATAACAGGAATAATTATTTTCTATCCGTTGCCATTTTTTCGTCCACCTATCAATGGCGCCAAGTTTCTCGGTATAAGAGCGGCAAAATACCGTTGGTTCGCGGCAGTATATCTTGCAGTACCATTTTTCATCATTCCGTTTCTTGGATTCGCTCTCTCAGTTGCACATTGGGCAGCACTAGCGGTCATATTTATTCCAATTCTGCTACTAATCCTCGCAGTCCTTGTCATGAAGGTGTTACAGAAGCGATGGCCTGACAAGTTACCGGAGAAATTCAGGACATGGAAATGGCTACCGGTTTGGCTACGATCTTTGGAGCCGTGGGACAAAGTCTTTATTAAACTGGTGTGTAACTTTCGGCTTTGCAAGAAGTTTCATATTTGTAAGCAGCTGTATGAAGATGAAAACTACACAGAGGAAAGCCGCGATAATGAGATGGGAGAAGTAGACGTATAAGATCGAAAGGCTCGATTAAGTCTTTCAAAACAATCTTCAACTGTATCTTACATGCGATTGTCCACTGAAACAATTGTTGAACATGATATATGAACACATTGTTAGAAAAAAGGCTTTCTTACATACAATATTATTTTACTAAAACTTTTTATTGTGCATTATCAAATAATTAGACCATGGTCTAGCAAAAGCGGGTCAAATGCATCTCCTTGATGCATTATAGCAAGCCGGTGGTCATATAATAATGGATCCATAAAATACATTATGTTTAACAATTGGCTGAATTCAAGGGTGGAACTCCCCGTGGGGTCCCGGGTTTTTTTTAATTTATAGAATAGGACCTCGGCCTTTCTCTATGGCATGTCGCAGAAGGCGACTAAAATTAGAGACAAACGGCTGCTTTCCTCGTAATTCGTAGGATTGCAGCAGGCTGGGTAGTTCTTATTCCAAATCCTGTATTTTTTTCTTGATGTAAATAGGGTTTGGAATGGGAATCAATTGGCCTGTGGGACCCCGTGTGGTTTAATCGGGGGTATAAGAATAAACCACTGCAGTTCCGCGATCGTCACATCTGCCATTTCATCTGGCGGAACAAAAGTGACAGCATGCATGTCGTAAAAGGCGACAAAAGGGGCATCATTTTGTGTTTCGTCCATTCCTCATTTATCATGTTTGTCTTATGTTGTTGCACATGTATGTTATTTTCACCTCGCATTATTGTTTACTAAGTAAGTGCGCCCAATATGACCTAAGTTGTCGACGGGCCTTAAAACACTATTCATCATCATCAAGGGTGGAACGGTCCTTGGACATACAGAAAATTAACTGCGATCAGAAAGTTTCGACCCACATCAGCCTGTGCGGACTGCGTAGGCTGACATGGGTGGATACATTTTAGAAATGCATTAAGCCCCCTTTTACAGAGCATGGCTCAGTTGTAAAATAACGCTGAAATATCTTTGTATTGAAATTAAGAGGTTTATCGGAAATGCATAGTTGGATATTTGAATCGAGTGGTGTAATATATCTACGGTTGTCAGTAAGTAATTGACCACAGGTAGCAATTGGAAGTATTTTTTAAATCTTCTCAGTCCCCATCATTATTCTTAAAAGCTCCCTTGTCATCATTTTCATCCTTGTTTCCTTTTGTTACCCTAGATACAGGGTTGCCAACTGCTTTCATATATGTTGAGAGCAAAGGGTGTTAGTTGGTTGAAAAAAAGAAAGTTTTAACCGGCTAACCTATTGGAGTGACATTTTGTTAAATTCACATAAATGTAGTTATTATCATGTTTGTTATACACCTTTCAAAAGAATAAAAAACACAAACTTTAGTTTTCGATTCTAAAATGTGGAACCCAATACACTGCAGCATGAGACATGACGCGTCTGAATTTGTTGAACTTATGGCTGTTATCACATTTAAAATAAAAATAGCCGCCATGTTTTCTTTAATTGAGGAGACATATATCTGTGTTGGCAGGGATTTTTGTAACTGCAAAGGCTTTCTGGATAAAGTCTTGGTATTTGGAAGTCGATTAATTATTAAATATAACGAATGGAAAGTAATTCGGCGATGTCGACGTACTTAACTGCAGTTAAGTAATTTGAAGTAAACGTTGGTCAAACAACGTACAGATTCCGTTTGCAAAGCTCACACTGTGAAATCTAATTTAGGTCGGAATTAGATGCTCGTGTAAACAAAATGGATCATTGTAGCAAGCAGTAGTGTGACTTTGTGCAGGTACATATGCTATAATTTTTCATGCGTCTTCAAATGAGCTATTACTTTCTGAACAAACCACGAAGAGCAGCGAATGAAGTTAAATTACCGGGCAGTGTGGGCAGAATATGGAATGATAGAATATTATACAGATAAGTGGTTCAGCTAGAATGAATTACTAGTTAATTGCCTACAAAAACCTACGAAAAACCTGCGAAAATTTGTATAGTTTATCTTATGTATATCGTACATAGTTCCAGCCATAAACTGATATCGTCACTGAAAAAATGATATTAATTAATCCTTGTGATGATACTAACTCTTTATTAGAGGACATAATCTTTGGCTCGTTCATTTTGAAAGTATTTGCAGACAACGAGTTATTTATTGTTCAAATATTTTTGACACAGTAATGCTCCTTGTTCGACGTGAAAATTTTTAGTGAAAAATCAGTTGGTACAGAGCGTTTGTAACTGTATGAGTTGTTGTTGCAATGTTGCTGTTGTTATTGTTGTTGTTTCAAGTTTCATTTGTTAATAGTTATATGACTCTGACTACTTAATTATGACATCGAAATGTATAGTTCTATTTCTGTTATTTAATCGATTATCCTTTTTAACCCTTTTACCACACAATCCCGAACTTCAACGACCCTGACTGAGACATTGTTTTAAATCATTGTGAGAAAAGGACAATGCATGCAACCAGCATTTCCTTTCTTTCCCAGAGCATCTTCTACCTTTTCAGAGACAAATCTTATCATTTGAGCGACATTTTATTGGTTGTCTGCAAATGCTCTCAGTTTGGACATGTCTAAAATTTTGTGGATTGGTAAAATGTTAAGCGTTTTTACCACATTTCACAACAGTCCAAATTAATTATCAATTCGTGTAGGGGGAAAAAGGACCACGACGATGCTCACTATGGTTGTCTGTATTTCTACACGTTTGTATTATCTACAATAATACTTTCTTCTTATGCATTCTCCCCGTGGGGTCCCGGGTTTTTTTTAATTTATAGAATAGGACCTCGGCCTTTCTCTATGGCATGTCGTAGAAGGCGACTAAAATTAGAGACAAACGGCTGCTTTCCTCGTAATTCGTAGGATTGCAGCAGGCTGGGTAGTTCTTATTCCAAATCCTGTATTTTTTTCTTGATGTAAATAGGGTTTGGAATGGGAATCAATTGGCCTGTGGGACCCCGTGTGGTTTAATCGGGGGTATAAGAATAAACCACTGCAGTTCCGCGATCGTCACATCTGCCATTTCATCTGGCGGAACAAAAGTGACAGCATGCATGTCGTAAAAGGCGACAAAAGGGGCATCATTTTGTGTTTCGTCCATTCCTCATTTATCGTGTTTGTCTTATGTTGTTGCACATGTATGTAATTTTCACCTCGCATTATTGTTTACTAAATAAGTGCGCCCAATATGACCTAAGTTGTCGACGGGCCTTAAAACGCTATTCATCTATCTATCTGATGCATTCAAAGCGAATCAGTACATACCCCGACCTTTCCTTTCAAACCTTTAGCACACAATCCCGAGTTTAACGATCCAGAGGAAGAACCCTTTTGAAAACAATGTGGGAAAAGGAGAAAATGCCGGTTACCACTATTTTCTCCTTTTCTACAAATTGTTCTCTACCCTGTTAAAGACAAGTTCCATCATTTGAGTCATATCTAAATTGTTGTCTGCAAATGCTTTCAGATTGGACAATTCTGCTTTTTTAATCGTTTGGTAAAGAGTTTAACATACAAAAGTAAATGATTCAGGAGTGAAGCTGTAGGCCAATTTAATCAGTACTATCGTGTGTGTTACAGTACAGTCGAATAAATTTCCAGTCGGTGGCAGAAAAACGAGCTGTGAAAGTGAAGTTACAAGTGTCAACTTTAATGGTAGTTTTAGGATTTATTTCGTTAGTTTCCGTAGTTTATCGAGAAATAATGGTGGATTGTGGTTTGATATTTTATGGTTGCGACCAGTGAAAATTACTGATTTCATATTTTCTAACTCTTCAATTGAAGGCGGAAACAGTGGTTCCCGAGCACTAGTTAACTAGGTAAAAGCGCGTGCCATTCAACCAGAGGGAAATATGACGTAATTTACGCCCATTTACCCCACATTTCTGGCATTTTACGTAATATTGCATTGCGTTCTTATGTGGAGTGGGGTACGCCACGGGGAATTGCCGAAAACAACTGAACTGGATTTTAACGCAAGTCAAGAAAAAGAAACATGAAATAAATAGAATGGTTTTTTTCGGTGAAAGATCACAATTTATTTCACCTCATGAACATCATCAGTATTATTTTCACTCTTCGCTGGGCCACTCGTGAAATTGTTACGGGTGATGTTCACTCGATGAAATAAATGTCGATCTTTCACCGAAAAAAACAAATATGCGCTATTTGTTTTCCTGTGAGCTACTGAAACCTTATTAGACTGTGCTGTAACACATTGTCACTCATAACAGTATCCGCACTTTTAAATGGTATGATTAAAATTTGCTTGTATTTTGACCCCGGCGTTGTTTTACATTTGGGAGCTAGTGAGCTTTGAAGCCTTTACAGACAGTGTAAAGATCGGATTGTACAAGACATACGGTTTGATCTTGAATCTTTCCCATCTGATTTGGTCCTGTAAAGTTGCAAAGTTTATTTATTGTTAAAATAGAGCTTCAAAAATGCAATACTTTGGTCTTTACTGTTCGCCTGAATTAACAATTCTATTCATTTAGCAAATAAGGGTTAGATCTAACTTAAATTAGCAAACAATCCCTTGTTCTGACGGTCTTGAGGAAAGCTATTGAAAACATTGTTGGAAAATGCGAAAAATGTTGATTACAAGCTCCTATTCCCACAATGTTTTCTACCTTTGGAAAGAAAAGTCCTATCATATTGTGTTTGTCGACTGCTGCACCTGCTTTCTAAACAGACATGCCTAGAAGTATGCAATCCGATAAGGGTTTAACTCTTTGCGAAACAAAAACATCTTCGACTTGGCCAAATTGAAAGTATTTGCAGACGACAAAATAAATGTGATATAACAGATGAAATTCGATTTGGAAAGAAGAAAAAGCATTTTGGGAAAAAGGAAAAACTGCTGGTAACCAGCAGTTTTTTCTTTTCGCAACAATGTTTTCAAAAGCTTTCCTTCTCAAAGCAGTTAAAAGTCGGGATAGTGTAGTAAACGGTTAAGAAAGAACAGTGAAACACTACAAACCGCGCCCTTTTGTCCAAGGGCTTCAAGTAGACCGCATGCCGTTCTAACCTGTATAAACCCGAGTTAACCCTTTGCAACACAACAAAATTTTCAGACTTGTCCAAATTAAATATAATTGAAGATGACAAACCAAATGTAGCTGAAAAGATGATTTCTGACTTTGAACTGGTAGAAATTAATGTGGGAAAAGGAGAAATGCTGGTGAACCGTTTATGATGCTATTTTATCTATTTTTAAAGTTTTAACCTTAGACTGCTAAGCGCGACTTACTGGCCTTTTGCGGACAGTGTAGATCAAAGATTAGACTGCACAGAACGTGCAGTCTGATCTTTAATCTTCACTGTCCGATAAGGAAATACTTTTCTCCCAAAACTACCTTGGAAATAGCAATATCTGGGTTTTTACTATCGGCTTGAAATTTCATGTTATTCAGCAGGATATAGGTTAAAGAAAAAATCTTATCTTCCATTGTTACGTAGACTTCCAAATCACATATGAGAGGTTTGAATCAATATATGATCTCCTTCTCAACGAGGTACAGCAGACGGCAGATTACAAAAATGCAACCACTAATTCTCCATAACCCTTAGCTCGATGCTAGACGACAAAATTTTGGATTCGTCCATATTTGAAAGCATTTGCAGACGACAAAATAAGTGTGACTCGAATAATAGGACTTTTCTTTGAAAATGAAGAAAACACTGTAGGAAAAGGAGAAAATGCTGGTAACCAATATTTTGTCTCTCTTTCCCACAATGTTTTCATAATCATACTTTCTCAGGTAGGGGCGCTGAGGCACTGGTTTGTTTGGTAAAGGGTTAAACTACGAAAGACATAAAATGAAAATTAACAGCGAATAACGTTAGTAAAAACCATATTATTTCAATTACGTTTGAGCCATGCTTTGTGAAAAGGGGGCTTAGTGAATCGACCCATGCGAAAAGTATCGACCCATGTTAGCCTGCGCAGTCCGCACAGGCTGACATGGGCCGAAACTTTTCGTTATCCTTAAATTTTTTGCTTGTCAAAGGATCATTCTACCTCTTGATTCAGTTGGTTGTTTAAAAAAAAAAAGGATTTTATGGATCCATAATTATGTGATGACTTGCTTGGTACCATGCATCGCGGAGATGCATTAAGCCCCCTTTTGTCAGAGCACGGCTCATTTATTTTTGCCCGAGAAGTCTTGCGGCATCGGACAGTGTAGATGCAAGATCAGACAACACATTTTGTGTAGTCTCTTAATCTACACTGTCCGCAAAATCAGCACAAAAGTTGAGAGCTTCGTGTACAACATGTGACTTGAATTTACTTTTACTAATGGTGATACTTAAATTAGAGTGATAATACAAAATAATACTCCGTTTCGCACAGTGTAGATCGTGCTTGGTTAAAGTAGTTGGATGAAAAGTCTACCCTTTAAATATTCTAGAGAAATATTTCTGCATCTGGTGAACTATATTGATGAGTTAGTACCACGGCTAATTGTATTAAGTATGTTTTGGCGAGCAAAATTTACCTACCGATTCACGAGCGAAGTATTCGCAATCCTTTGATCTCAAAGTTTCCAAAAATAACTCGCATATGGAACTACTTTTTTAACGAGTTAATCATATACTGCCAATTCCTATGTTTACAATGAAGCTGAGTAGACTCAACCTGCTCAAGTTAAAGCAAGATCATTTGGCTTGCAACACGCAAAAAGGGGCATTCGGACAATGGCGTAAAGTGTCGTCTTGGATCAGCCTGCGCAGTCCGCGCAGGCTAATCCGAGACGGCACTTTACGACTACATTAAATTTTGTGCTACAGTAAACTTGCGCAGAACAGAAAATTACATAAAAACGGAAAGTGTCGTTTCAGATTAGCCTGCGCAGACTGCGTAGGCTGATCAGAGACGACACTTTACGCAAATGTCCGAATGCCCCTTTTTGTGTGTTGCAGGCCATATAGGCAACTGACAGTTTAGATGAAATCCGTACAACAAAGAACGTGAAATCTTGGACCGTGTTCATTAACCATTCTAAACTGTATTCTTAGTCTTATACTTTATCAAGAAAGTAACACAACTGATTGGCCAAACCATATCTAATGATGTTACTTTGGATTTTAGACAATTCTAAAGAATTGGACTAAGAATCATATGAGGAAAAATTGGCGGAGATGTACCCGGATCCCAAATCAGTTTCGCCAACTGTTGTGCAGAACAGACTTATGAACTCATGTCAAAAAGATTCTTGGAATGCCTTTACAGCGTTCGAGCCGTGGTTATACAACTGAATGTCAACAAGAGCGGTAAATTCATTGCTGTAGTACAGACGGACAGCATACATGCCCATGCCTTTTTTAAAAAAATAAAAACTTGAATATATGGTGGCATATTTCTGCCACGAGATACGAGATAGCTATCATGATAATTGTAGAAAACTGTCGCGATAAATTAAAGTTTCCTTGAAATTCTATCGAGATAGTGAAAAGTTTCCTGAAAAAATTCACGATAAGGCGTAAAAAAAGAAAATAGTTTGTTTCGGGTAACCCGACCCTACCTGGAGATTTTGCCCCGACCCTAATTTTTTTTTTGTCTTCCGATAAAAGAAAAATCAGCCTTTTCTCATACTGTGTCACAGGACACCTGTTTCGGCAAATATTGCGCATTATATTATAGGTGTACAATCATGTACTACTACATACATAATTATGCATGAAAACTCCTACGCCTGTACAAAAGCTACCGTGTATCGGAGTATATTGAACCGACCTTAAACACAAATTGTCAAACGCAATAACGTGGGTTTTCCATTTCTAAAAATACATATAAGCAGGCGGAGAGATCGGGCTTTTTCCCTAACTCCACACAGGAACTTCTGTTTATCGAACGTTCGTATCCTATCGCACGGTTACAAAAGACAAACGGTATTAGTTTTATCTTCTACAACAAATCACGCCCGAAATACTGCGGTACTATACAGACTGTGTAACGAACTTTTATTTTCGCTTTTCTTTGCGTAAAATATAGACAGGATCCCGTCATCTCTGTTGTCATCACCGGATTTCCGGTTCTGTAGTGCATTGTCGCTACTTTCGGTTTGCTAGATTTCAGATTGAACAAGTTCTGTTAAACATCATTCGGCAAAATTGCTAGCATGCTCCAGAGCTACGAACAATTAAGGTGTTCAATACAGATATAACATTCGAAAAATTTTAATGGACGTTTCTCTTGCAACTTATCTGACAGGACGGACTGTGGACTAAACTAGACGACGGCAACGATAGAAGTTTAGATTTGTATCAAGCGTCGATAGGTCTTCATATTAGACAGGTATTTTCATATTTTTTTTTCTATCTTTGTTACAATGAGGCAACAATAATTTCTTTCGGAAAATATAAATCTACCCAAACTTGCCTTGTTCTCGCTCTACCCCCCCCCCCCCCTTCACTCAGCTTGATTTTACCCTACCTAGTCTTAGAGAAAAACCTGAAACTGCCTAGGCTAGGAGCCGCTATGCAAAAATTTTCCAAGGCTTTCTAATTTCTCCTACACTTCCGGCAAGTGATGCCACTTTAGTTTCCAGGTAAAATGTGTCTGATCTATATAAAATTGAGGAGCAGCAGCAGATTGTCAAGGTTTTGCGATTTATAGTTGCATCATGGAAAAAGGGGGCTTCATGTTATATTTCATTTTTCACCAATATCTCTTTAATTACTTGACATATCTGAGCGGATTTGGATGAAATTTTCACAGATCATGTGACCTAGCGCATATTGTCAGGGTTTTGGAATTTATTGCTGTGTCATGGGAAAAAAAATGTTTTTCATCAATGTATCATGTATTATTGTATTGCTTTTTGCAGACGACATGGTAGTGGTAGGTAACTCAGTAGAGGACCTTCAGAATAGCCTTAACCAGCTACATGAGTACTGTCAGTATTGGGGTTTAGAAGTTAATATTGACAAAACTAAGATAGTAGTCTTTCGTAAGAGAGGACATGTATTGCCGACCGAGAAATGGTTTTACAATGGACAAGCTCTTGAAGTTGTAGACAATATAAACTATTTGGGTACAGTTTTCAACTATACTGGATCATTCGTTTTAAATAATCAATACATTATCGGTAAATCTCTTAAAGCCATGAATATTTTATTGTATAACGTTAAGAAAGTTGAATTAAGTCCTGAAATATCTCTTCAACTATTTGACGCTTTCGTAGGTTCGATTCTCAATTTTGGATGTCCAATTTGGGGGTTTTCAAAGTCTAAGGAGCTAGAACGCGTGCAATTAAAATTCAGTAAGCAAATTCTTGGGGTTAGATCGAATTCCAGTAATGCAGCTATATATGGTGAATTAGGGCGTTTTCCGTTATATATACAAAGATATGTTCTCATCCTTAAGTATTGGTTAAAATTACTTCACACTGATAATGTCATCTTAAAAAGAATTTATCAAAATTCTCTTGAAAGATGTAAATCGGGTTCAAAAAATAATTGGGCAAACAAGGTCAAGACTCTATTAGATACCTTTGGTTTTTCTGACTACTGGCTTTACCAAAATAACATTGATGAAATTAGGTTTATTTCTATATTTAAAACAAGACTTTTAGATTGCTTTAAACAGACATGGTCATCGGATATAAAAAACAATCGGGTTCTCAAGTCTCTTTATCAGTATATCAAGCCAAATTGGGGATTAGAAAATTATATTAGAATTTTGAACACTAAACAAAACAGGAGCGCGCTTACAAAAATTCGAATTTCCTCCCACAATTTACGTATTGAATCAGGCAGGTATGGTAGACAAAGAATTGAAAGGTCTGATAGAGTTTGTACAGTATGTAATTCTGGAGAGATTGAAGATGAGTACCATTTTATTCTAATTTGTCCAGCATATAGTGACTTTCGTAAAAACTACATAAGGAAATATTTCCGCGTCCGACCGAATATGTTTAAGTTGTTACAGCTACTTAATTCAAGTAATGTAAGAATCTTATTAAACCTTTCCCGTTTTATTACCTGTGCAACAAAACAGAGATTGTCGTTGTTGAATACAAATGTGTAATAACTGAAATAACGTTGAAAACGGCGTTAAACACCAAACATTCAATCAATCATTTCCCGTTTACATACTATAAGCCTTGGTCTGCTAAATAAATAAGTGAAATCAAAGTGTCAAGACGATAGTAATAATCACACTGTTCTTTTTTTTCAAAGATATTCTAATGGGGAAACATCTTATCTGGCAATGTGGATCCAGGATCAGACTGCACATTTTGTGCTGTCTGGTCTTGATCTACAGTGTCCCTAAGGTCCTGAAGTCACGCATAGCAGCCCAGGGGTTAAGTATTATTTGTAAGTTTTATTATCTCTAAACTAGCAACGGATCGCTGCAAGTTGTCTAATACTACGCATTTTATTCGTCCTACCCCACACTGTTTTAAATTACGTACCTTTCTAAGTTGTATGTTTCATTGCGAAACTTTTAAAAATGCATTGTTTCAAATTGAGTAATTTGACTAGTGCCTATAAGCTAGCAACGGAATGTTGTAAGCCTTTTTATATTATGCATTGTATTTGTCTTGCTCAGCACTATTTTCGAGCAATTCTATGTCTCGTTCTCCATCCTATCCTTATTCTGTTCCATTATTTCAGATGTTTTCTAAGGTAAAGTTCAAAATGACAAATTATAGTGTCCATTTCACGCTCAGCGACCACCCCCTCAAGGTGTGCTCTCTATGTACTATACAAGTTTGGGTTACTCATTAATTATCGTATAAGTACTATCTCCTTTTTTTCTCAATATTTTTGTAAAACGGTAGAAATTGGCTTTTGTTATATTCTATGGGGTTGTTATTGTACACATCACATGACCACAGGTATGGTAAAATCATATATAATATTACAAGATACATGTATATGTATACGTAATAAAGTATGTCTATGTCTATGTCTATGTCTATCTCCAACTAATGGACATAATTTCATGAAACTTCATATTTTTATTGCTTAATCAAAGCCAATGACCAATGAGTCTGTTGTGCGTCCGTCTGTCCATCCATCAGTCCATGCGTAAAACTTTTAGATCACAAGTAACACAATATATCCATTGAGCTACCCAGGTAGGTGCTAGAAATTCCAACACTTTAGTCTCTAAAGCTAGCTGCTTGAAATAGCAGCCATGTGGCGGCGTATATTGTGATGACGACACTCTTGTTTCACATTATAACTCTGAAGGACAACAAAAGTGGATACTTGTGATTTTAAAGTTGTGTCAAGAATGTGTGTTCTAGATAAAAAACAATATGCATAACCTTTGTAAACCCAACTTTTCTACAGATAAAATGTTTACTTTAAATCAGTATAATATATATAGTCCTCTAAAGTGTTCTGGAGGGGGAGGGTATTAAACATAAAAACAAACGAAACATTCTAGTATTTATTCAGTTTATTTAGAAACTTGCAAATAAATGTTTTTCACTTTTTCAGCTGTTTTAGCTCTTTACCACACAATCCACAGTTTTAATAATCCTTAAAAAAAAACTTTTGAAAACATTGTGGGAAAATTGAGGGAAAAGGAGAAAATGCTATAAACCCATATTTTCTTTGTTTCCCATGTTTTCTACCCTTCCCAAAACAAATTTCAATTTGTGAGTTACATTTGTTTTGTTGTCAGCAAATACTTTTAATTTGGACAAGTCTAAAAAATTTCTATTCAGAAAAGAGTTAAACAAAAGTGGACAGCATTCAGTGGGGAAAAAAGATGCAAATATAGAAGTACAGTTTAGATAGAATTTGACCATTTACTGCACAATCAGAAAGTTAGTGACAGACTAGAGGTCTTTTGAACACATAATGAGAAAAGGGACTCAGAGCTGGTAGCCACCATTTTCTCTTTTTTTTTTCCATTTTCGAAAGCAAATACCACCATTTCAAAATGTTTTTTTTTTTTTTTTGGGGGGGGGGGGGGGTAAGTTAAAAAAAAAAAAAAAAAAATTCGTCCCTACCCTACCTAACATTTTTGGAGACGTTACCCTAAACAAACTATTTTTTTTTAGGCCTAAATTTAATATTTTAACGTAAAATTTCTCAATCTTGCACGAAGCTGATATTCGAGATAAAATTATCGTGATAGCTCTGTCTGTTTCTCCGTATCTATAAACAGAAAAAAATATCATTTCAATGAACTCGGTAGTTTTTGACTTCATAAGATTGCAGTAAGTAAAAATTCGAATTATTAACAACTGTAGCTTATTTGGTAAATTTTGACAAGACTCGAAATGAACAGAAGTCTGTGAAATCAAAAAGACGACTCAAAATGCCTCCTACGAACAACTTTAAAACTATTCAGGGAAAAGGAGAATTCATAAGGTTGTAGACGATGTTCCGAAACCGTATCTAATTATAGACACCGTGAATGTCTGTTATGGGCACGAAAGCAGAAAAAAATCATGATAACAGTTAGAATTATCGCGATATTTTTATCGTGAAAATTTTTATTATCTAGATAATTTTTCCAGGTAACTTTGTTTTATCATGATAGTTCTCTTACATTATCGCAATAGCTATCTTGTATCTCGCGGCAGAAATATGCCACCGTATGAATATGCAGGATACTATGTTTTACTTAACAATATGCAATGGAATCAAACTTGCTTTTTAGTTGACAGATCACGAGATTTATCTGACAGTTTCCAGTGTGCTGACTTTACCCCTGATAATGCAGTTAGATTTCCTGACGTAGATGTGTCACAATCTCTTGCAATCTTTGTATTATTTTTCGTCTGACAGTAACTATATATAGTAAGACACATATGGTAAACAGATGTGAGAATGATAACTAACAGTTTCAACAGTGATAACAAAACTTCACAAATGACTTTCAAACACTGTGTTAATATCATTTTGTATATAGAATTCGTTTTCAACTTTTTCTGAAGTTTAAAATACATCTCGTGTTTTAACAAACGAATCACTGATATGTCTGTGGCCAGGTCTATCGGAAGGTCTGCTTTTTTTGTTTGGCAAAATACGTCGGCACCGAACATAATTAGAAATGACGTCATTTGCAATAACCCCATAGCTGCTGCTGTGTGCAGTGGACTAAGTCCGTGAATATCCTGAGTTTGTACGTCAGCTCCATGGTTCAAGAGAAGTTTAGCCATATCCATGTTGTTTGTTAAAACAGCGTGGTGGAGGGCTGTCAAACCGGAATGGGTAGTTTGATTTATATCGATTTCATCACCATTATTCCTTAAAATAAATAACAAATCTATGACGTCACCATCCTGTATGATCGCGTTTAAAATTGAGTCTGCCGGAAATGAAATTCGTTTTGATCTTTGGGTAAAGGCTGCCGTTATACCTTGGTTTTCGTCCTCACCAACCGAAGGCTGACTGTTTCCACATTCTGTATTATTGTCGTCTGTCATTTCCTTGTCAGCTTGATCTATAAAAATAATGAAAAATTTGTCTAGACTTGATCTCGTAGGACTGCTTAACCCTTTACCAGACAAGAAATTTTGGACTTGATAAGATTCGAAGTATTTGCAACAAACAAATTAGATATGGCACAAATTTTGCAATTTGTCTCTGTAGAAAACATTGGAGGAAATGGTAACCAGCATTTTCTCCTTTCCCTACAATATTTTCAATGGATTGTGTGATCACGGTTTAAACTCGGGATTGCTTTGGTAAAAGGTTTTAATTGCGATTTGTTTTTTTGTCATACTCTCTTTTTTTTCAAGTATATCTGACAGTTGACAACATCCCATGGTAAAAATGAAGAAAGCGTATTTACAACAAAACTTGGGTAATATTTTTTCCCAGCAATGTTATGTGTAAAGATTTACAAGTTTATCGGACCACCGTTTTAACAACAGCAGTGCCTCATTTGACCAAGCACTGCTCATTCCTTGGCCCTTTCCGACAACAGTAGTTTTTGAAAAACTTGTGAACAAAAACACGTCAACTAACGATACATTGAATAAATTACGAGTACTTTAATAGATGAGACAACTAATAGTAACTTAGCGACTCTCGGTCTTTCTCATGCTATCCCGTCTTTCACCCCAACCCCGCCCCCCACCCCACCCTCACTCGAGGTACTGGAGGTACGTCTTAGTGTAAGACACCTCTGACCTAAGTACCGAAGAAATCAAGTACACAAATGAAGAAGCGGGATATCGCCGTTATAATTCTGAAATTATGTTGAAAGGAAATCAGCATGAGACACCATGCAATGGGCAGATGTATTTGACATGTTTCCCAATATAGCAATTAACCATATAACAAAAGGGAGGTCCCTCCTTCTATTTGCAGAACAATATTTTTTGTCTGCATGTTTTCGACAAGGTTGCTAAAAATAAAAGGCAAGCCTAGGTGACAAGTTCACGTTTGCTATTCGGAGACGTCAACGAATTTTCGTTTTTATTTTAGAGTCACATGACATGTGACACACTTAACCCAGCATGTCACCGCTAATCGGTGCGTATTTAAGTACATTACTCAAAAATCTGTATTCTTCAATATCTTTCAAATATTGAATGGCAATTTAAAAAAAAAGACTGAGCATTTATTAAAAAAAATGTCATTCAATGTTCGAAAGATGTTGAACGATGCTGACTTTGCAGTAATGTATTGAAATATGCACCGAATAGTAGTGGCCTGCTGGGTTAAATGTATCACATGTTAGGTCACTCTAAAAAATTATAAATTTATATACCAATGTGTTATGGTTACTTTTAGACACAATAGATAGCTGGGAAAAAAGTGTTATTCAACTCAGAAAGGGGAGGTAACTACGAATATGTTACAGGACCTGAATCCAGTTATTTTTGCAAAACTAAGTAACTGAAAGCGCTCATTTTTTTTTTTCAAAACGATAAGTGTTCTGATTAAGAGACATGTAATTATAACAAAAGCTTGTCCACCAACACACTAATTTAAACAAAATAAAACAAAAAATGGCGTTTTGAAAACTCGCAAATCAGCATTCCGACCTCTCGTCCTTGGTCTCTAGGAGTCATAGACGGCATGTTTACACCTTTTTAATTCTTATTGTTTTTCGGGTATTTCAATCGACTCCTACCAGAAATGATTTAAATATTGTACATGTAACTCGTCATCGTTAATCTTAAGCAAATCTTTGATTCGAACCTTCAATCCTGTGATTGAGTTATAATAATTGGATTATGCTGCGCACTGCATAGGGACGCTCCACAAGATTGTGGAATGCACAATTAACGATAAAAATACGCCTGTTTTGAGCGAAATATCTTAGTTAAAAAAAGTTTTCGGTTAGAAGTTTTGTTCAGTATATATATGCCACGTATATAAGATTTATTTCAGTTTTATTCTACATATCTTTCTACATAAAAAAGTAGTGTGTTTAACCCTTACCATGTGATACACTATTATCGTTATATTATACAATCACATGATTGTTATGTAGACAATTCCTCAATTAGATATCCATTTTCAAGTAGGTCCCTATATAGAAATGATGCGTGAATATTTTCAATAATTCTGTATGGTTTCAATTATGGATGGGAGCGTACTGGGGACGTGCGGTGAGATCTGAATCTAGACAATATTGCTTGTTGCTTAATCAGATGAAGTGCAGGAAATATTGTATAACCGTCAATCCCTGTAGTGCTAGATGAATAAAATGGCAATTTTAAGTCAGTGCTAAAGATGCAAATATTGAATTTTCTGAGCCGTTTTCTCGGAATAACTGTTAATGATTCAAAAGCAGTTTGCACTTTCTAGATAAAAACTTTCCGCATCACATGGGCTTGGTTTATCATAAGCTTCACCCTCTATTACCTAAAATATATACCCAAGCACAAGGTATCTGAGGGTATAACCTTCCGAACACCACCCAGAGTCAATTGTCAGTATTTTTCAAATACTTCTAAACTCGATGGAAAAAGTATTTATTTTTATCATGTTCTGCAACGTTCTAGCTTCAATCATATTCTGCAATGTCTTAGCTTCAATCTTGAACATGGAATGGAACAAATGGATCAATATTAAGGGAGAGATAAATGTCGAAGCTAAGTTTTTCTCTTCCCACCGTAAAATAGAAATTTTAATACCGCAGTGAACATACTAGACATATCTGATTTGTCGATGGCATTTAAATATCAGCTTTTAAATAACGGTGTGACAAGAAAAACAGTGTCTGACCAATAAGATTCGTCTAGAATGCCATCTATTCTTTTGTTTCTTCCTTTGTCGTTTCGGTACTTCCTTTTCTTAGTTACTTTTACTATTTTGTTCACTGTTCTTCATTTCTTTCTTTCTTTCTCTTTTCTTTCCTTCCTCCCTTCCTTCCTTGGTTCCTTCTTTCCATCCTTTCTTCCTTCCTTCCTTCATCCCCTACATTTAGTTTCCCACAACAAATTTCAATTGTTTCAAATCGTATGAAAGTCTTGTTTCTTTTCGTCATACAAACTGTAGGAAATGCAAACCTTCTGCCCCAGAACCTATCTAAACTATAACAATGGCATGCAACACGCGAAAAGGGGCATTTGGACATTTGCGTAAAGTGTAGTCCCGGATCAGCCTGCGCACTCCGCGCTGACTAATCCGAAACAACACCTTTGTTTTTATGGAATTTTCTGTTTTGTGTAGATCTAATATAGCACGAAATCTAATGTAGTCGTAAAGTGCCGTTTCGGATTAGCCTGCGCGGACTGCGCAGGCTGATCCGCGACGACAATTTACGCAAATGTTCGAATGCCCCTTTTCGCGCGTTGCAAGCCATATAAAGTCATACTTAATGATTCTTAGCCTATATTTGAACTTTCCTGTCACAAAACAAGGTCAACGAAGGTTAATAAGAAATTTCCAGGCTTTATGGAATATTCTACTGACAAGTTCGACATAATAAGTATTGACAGACGGCCTGATCGCTGTTGTCGTTTCCAGTTTGACATGAACACAAATTCCAAAAGTTTTTCCATCCCTTACACCATATATATTATTGGTAATTTATCTATGTTTACACAGCTGAGTCATTCTACACACTTTCAAGTTTCAACAGCGTTTTTTCTTTCTAGCTGTAAGGATGTAAATCAAACTCTTTCCCAGATGACATAATTTTAGACTTGTCCAAACTGAAAGCATTTGAAAACAACCAATAAATTGTGGCCCAAACAATGGAATTTGTCTTTGAAAGAATAGAAAACATAGTGGGAAAAGGAGAAAATGCTGGTAACCAGCATTTTCTCCTTTTCCAACACTGTTTTCGAAAGTCTTCTCCTTCAGGGTCGTTAACATTTGGGATTGTTTGGTAGCAAGTTAATGATGTAAGACTGTTCAATAGAAGTATGATAGTTTGTCTTTGAATTTTAAAGCCACGACCTTTCCTTCTTTATTTTATAGTTTCGGACCAAACATGGAACACCGAGACTTAGTGGAGCTAAGCATTGCTATTGTGGCAAGAAATTTGGGTGGGGTAAGAAGAAACAATATTGCGAACAAAAAGGCCTGGATATGTGCTATTTTTTGATAACATCAACCGACCGTGTGATGTGAAGAGTTTTAGGTTGATCACATATTTGTGGGCTATAGTCTCCCGAGTTTGCATTGTAAAAATTTTGGAAACAGGGCCAAAAAGGCCTAGTTTGTGTTTTTTTCGGACTATGCCATATATCCAAAAAGTTCAGTAATGTCACCATGAAGGTTGCAAGTGAGTTGTAGACAAATACTGAAAATGTTGGGATTTTACTGTTTTTAAATCGCATTTTAGTCTTTTAGACTGAATTTTCAGACCTTTGAAAGCAGAAAATGGGTCTTTTGTGTTGTTGGCCGAAAGCCATACAGCCGAAGACCGTATACGCCGCCTTAGGTTATACTAACAAAATAATACATCAGAAAAGGCCAGAATAAGACAAAATAGTGACAAAAAATTGTATAATTATTCTGATAAGCACACAAGCTCTGTAGTAAAAAAAAAAACCCAAAGCATGCAATAGAAGTGACACGTATATGACCACAGCGGGTTTAATGAATTTCCGTGACGCATGATACCAGGTAAGTCGTCAGATAATTTTGGATCCATAAAATCCGTTTTTGTGTAACAATCGACTGACTCATGAGATACTCTGGTCCTTTGACATAAAAAACGACCAATAGCAAAAAGTATCGACCCAGGTCAGCCTGTGCGGACTGTGCAGACTGACTTGGTCGACGCTTTTTGCATATGCTCCCTTTTCTGAGAGAATGGCCATATTTTGTGGGATTTTACGTACAAACATCTAACAGAAAACAGGAAATGCGGCATTCAGGCTATTTCCTACCTGTAAGTCTCATTTTTCTCTTTCGAGCTCTTTGAAGAGTTTCAGCATTGTCGAAGAACAAGTGGTAAACCAGTTAAAGTAATTCGCTGTTTATTAACCTCAGTGGATACCTATCACCACAAGCGGCAATAGAAGCAGCTCATGCAGACGACGTAGGTCAAGATCAGGCTGCACAAAAGGTGCATCCTGATCTTGGATCTACACCGTCTGCGACTAGCGGCGATAGCAATAATTTACATCTCTTCATTTGTAATGTAACAGTAAATTCAGCTGTCAAAAAAAGACGAGAATGTTTATTTCTGGGGCGAAAGCGTAAAACATAAATATTAGTAAAGAATGTATGTTGAACAACATAAGAGAGGAAGTAAGATGTAAAACCATAAACACTTACAGCCCTTTACTCTTTACCAGCCAACAACATTTTAGACTTTCTCGATTTAGAAGGTTTTGCAGACGACAGATTAAACGTGTCTCAAAGAATTTGATTTGTTTTGCGAAAAGGAGAAAATGATGGTTACAGGCATTTCCTCCTTTTTTCTACAATGTTTTAGAAAAAACTCTCTTCTTGAATGTCGCAAAAACTCGGAATTGTTCGGTGCAGGGTTAACTCATCACCTCTTCGAAAATATTTGAAGCAGACCCTTTTAAAAACACCATTCTAAAATATTGATGAACCCTCAGAAATGTAGGTTTAATAATTCGGACATTTGCGTAAAGTGTCGTCTCTGATCAGCCTGCGCAATCCGCGCAGGCTAATCCGAGACGGCACTTCACAACTACATTAGATTTTGTCCTACAGTAGACTTGTGCAAAACAGAAAATTACATAAAAACGGAAAGTTTCGTTTCGGATTAGTCTATGCGGAGTGCGCAGGCTGATCCGAGACGACACTTTACGCAAATGCCCAAATGCCCCTTTTCGCGTTTTGCAGGCCATATACATAAATGACGTTGAAAGAATATTGCCATCCTGTTTTAAAGCTTTTTCACTTTAACATTTGAATCCATAGTTTTAGATGGTTTTTTTATCTCCAGGAAGCAAAGGATCGTGAGCATGAGTAAAAGAAGATGTTGAACTATTTCTGTGGAAAGAGGAAAAGACGCGAAGCTTGTATTTCCGAGCCTATTTCAATCCTTGAAGCGCCTTTCACGACTTTAGTTGCTATTGCAGCCAGTGTGTGCACAAAACGTGCTGTCTGATCTTTGATCTACACTGCCGGCTTTGCTGAAATGCTTAAAAAAAACTAAGGCTTAAAAAATTATTGATAATTGGTTATAAAGAAAAAAAAAAGAAAAAAAAAAAAAAAAAAAATCGAAACATCAGATGTACGGCTTTTCAAATGGATGTCAAGGATTGCAACATGCAAACAGGGGTTAGAAAACACCACCACCCCAACCTCCAAAATGAGCTGTGCTTTGTGAAAAGGAAGTTTACTGCAGATGCAAAAAGTATCGATCCGATCAGCCTGCAAAGTCCGCGCAGGCTGACATGAGTCGAAACGTTTTGCTATTTGAAAATTTTCTGCATACCCAAGGCCCATTTCATCTCATGAGTTTTTCTGTTGTTAGGTCAAATAGATTCCATGGAAGATGACTTGCGTGGTATACTGCATCAAGGAGATGCTTTAAACCCCTTTTGCCAAAGCATGACTCAAATGTTCTGTCTCAACTGTAAAGTCCTTGAAGTTTATTCAGAATATCACGCGTGCTACTCTATAACCAGTGACACTCGCATGACTTTCCTAAATCCTCATGGACATGTCCATTCATCAACGATTCCAAAAAATAATAAAAAAAAAAAAAACAGCATTTTTAAGTACATGTATGTTTCCATATTTTCAAACCTTTCAAAGACAAATCCTTTTGGTTGAGCTTTCAAAATTAAGAATTCTAAAATGTTGATGTCTGCTAAAAGAGTTTAACGTTGGTGTTTCCTCTCACAGAGAGGGTATATTTATGAAGATAAAACATTCAAGAGAAAATAATCGTCAAAGCAGCGAATGCCTCCAGAGACACGAAGGAAGTCATCCTAATATGTCTTCAATTTTCGACGAAAAACGAAAAGTAAAAATAGTAACCAAAGCATTTAAATTGACACCAGAAGTATCTTTTCTTTAAAAAAAATAATAACGGTCGTTCGAATAAGGAAAATTCCAGTATGCAATGGAATTTATCTTATCTAAAATCAAAGTACTGAGAGTAGCGAGTCAGACATGTCTATTTTATTAAGAATAGAAAAGAAAATAGGCTATCGAATAAGTAACTCAATCTGAGACATAATCAATTTTGTTATTAATCCTTCACAGCCCAAATTTCTCCTTTTTACACAATATTTTCTACTCTTTCATAGACAATTTTCAAATTTGAGTCAGAACTATTATTTGGTCTTTAAACGCTTTTAACTCAGACAAGTCCAAAATTTTATCATTTGTTATAGATTTTAGTATTATTTTTTGGTCGCTTAACGCTTTTTAACTCCTGTCACTTGAATGTATTTCACCTGTCGTCTGGAAATGGTCTCAAATTGGACAAGTCTAAAATATCTTAGTTTGGTAAAGAGACGTATTTTATTGATTACATTGGTGTCTACACTTCCGGTCAAGCCTTACCCTGCTATACGCGACAACAGACATATTTTGTGAAGAGGAAGACCAAGATCAGCCCTGACATACGTACACTGTGATCTTCGCCAACTTATTATTGATTTCAAATATCAAATTAGCACCGGATGTGGATAACCAAGATCAGCTTGCACATACGTACACTGTGATCTTTGTCCACTCTCTCCGTTTTTTTGTTATTGGTTTCTTATATTAAATCAGCTCTGGGTGTGGGTAAACGGCCAAGATCAGCTTGCATGTATGTGAACCGTGATCTTTGTCCATGCCCTCCGATTTCCTTTTATTAGTTTCAAATATGAAATCAGCACTTGACTGATTTTACTTTAACCTGCTAAATAATTGAAATGAAATTTTCAAGCCGATAGTAAAACACCTAAATTTACTATGTCAAAGATATTCTTTAAGGGAAATTATGTCCTTATCGGACAGTGTAGATCGAGATCAGATTGCACGTTCTGTGCAGTCTGATCTTAATCTTCACTGTCCGCAAAAGGTTCTTGAGTCGCGCTTGGCAGCCTAAAGGTTATAGTTGTGATAGTCAAAAATATCTCCGCGACAAAACAGGGGGTTTGTTTGTATGTATGTGTTTCTTTGTTCATTTGTTTGGTGTTTACTCCATCTTCAAGGTATTTCAGTAGTATTTCGGAGACCAATACACCTATCCATGCTTTCCTAGAAATTCTTTTACCAGTATTTCGCACCATATTCTTCTCAAGCCAAGAAAACAGATTTTTAAACCCACGACTAATAACAGACTAATAGCCCGTTAAAAGCTGAGGAACAGTAACTATCTGTCATTAAGAAGATTACAGAATCAATATCTAACAAGGTCACTCTGAACGTTTTAGATATATATGACAGTACAAAGCTGTCAGCTAGTTCTTCAGGTTTGTTAAGTATTGCCACTGCGACAATCGAGTTTTGTTGAACGTTGAAGCGATTTTAAAATATGGAGAAGTTGCTCATACGAGGAAATTTCTCAATTAACCTTTTTAAAGAGCCTACCAAAACCATAGTTGCTTATTCGGCCAATGCACGACGAGTGCAGTATGATCATTGATCCCCACTGTCCGCTTTGCTGGGACATTCTGGACAAAATCAACCTTTGCAAAAGAGATGAGCCATGCTCTCGGATAGGGAAGTTTAATGTATCTGCAAAAGGTATCTACCATGCTCAGGTTGACATGGATCGAAAATTTTTGCTTAGGCCTATGGTAATTTTCTTCAAGTCTTCAAGTATCCATTTCGCAAAATACCTTGAGAGATTTAAGGATACATCTTTACAGCGAGGGAGACAAAACGCTCTTAAAATTTGTAAGTGTGTAGAATGGCTCAGAATTAAGTCAGCTATGTAAATATAAATAAATTGCAAATAAATAGGGTGTAACGGATACAGAAACTCAAGGGATGTGTCTTCGATTAAAAACCGGAAATGACAAAAGTGATTTTTTTGAAGGCATCCAGATATGAAATGCATTTTCTATCTGTCTTAATCTGTGAAACCCTGCAACCTTCAAGGGCAACATTTGGCATGAAGCCTTAAAAAATGATGATAGTGTCATTAAAGATGAAATGGGTTAAAAACTGGCTGAAAACGAAATGTATCTTTAAACCAAAAAAGAAATGTACTTTATCTGATAGGCCGGGCGACTTTTATTGCTTAGCACCGTAATAAACTGATAGATAGATAAGTGGGCTGCAGTGTAGAGCACGAACACTCACTCACTGATGGCATCATACTTTGGCATTTAGTACCGTATGATTACATAACATACAGGAAGGGTAACGATGCCTTTAAGCCAATTTCCCAGACAGGTTTTAGTCAGGGCCATTTTTAAAAGAAGGCTCATGTGATAACATTCGTCTTGGCAACGGATGAAAACAATGTGGTAAAAGAAGAAAATGCTGGTTACCGGCATTTTCTTCTTTTCCAACAATGTTTTCAAAAGGCTTCTTCGAAGTCGCTAAAATATAGGGTTATGTGGTAATAGGTTTCTACATGTATATCAGGGCCAAGTCTTTCGACGGCTAAAAGTACAATCCACTGTGAGCATGTGATAATATTCGTCTTGGAAACATACGAAAACATCGTGGGAAAAGAAGAAAATGCTGGTTACCAGCATTTTCTTCTTTTCCCACAATGTTTTCAAAAGCCTTCTTAGGAGTTGTTCAGACAAAGGATTATGTGGAAATTGGTTTACTGTTTCAGGACTAAGTCTTTCGACGTCTGAAGGTACAAGCCGAGCCCCGGTAGCTCAGTCGGTAGCGTGCAAGACTTGAGAACAGGGGGTCGTGGGTTCGATCCCTGACTCGGCCAATTTCTTTCCGAGGATTGATGATAGCCATTGCGACAGGATTCATTCCTCTCCCACCGCTGACCATTGTTTCGACGATGGCTATGTGGGAAAGCAACCAGTGGCTTGGATATAATAACTGTGCGGAATACTAGTAGAGGAGACTCCAGGAAAGCATGGATAGGTGCACTGGCCGCCGCGATATAACTGAAATAATGTTGAAAATGGCGTTAAACACCATACAATTACTCAGTCAATCAATCTGAAAGTACAATCCACTGAGACAGTCTACACTGGACAAGCCAATCAGCACTTTATGGAACAGAATTTATGGCATGCGGAAAGCCAATGTTTTTATCATCGATAAGAAAAGAGATCGTTTCCGTTCACACCAATGTTTCAATACGCGGCCCCATTACAATTCTTTGTAGACCACTGCGCACTTGATTTTCTAGCTAATCATGGTTACCATGCTAACTCTATTCCAATAACGGCTTACGTAGATTTTGCGTGCGGCTTAGATCAAGATCAGACTGCACAGAACGTGCACTCTGATCTTGGATAAGACTACACGTTCTGTAAAGTCTGATCTTGGATCCACCTGTCAACTGTATTATACTTATCTATGACAGTATTCAAAACAGTGGAAATCTAAAACTACAACAGAGAAAATATGGAATTCCTTGCCAAATCCTAACTTTATAAATTGAACGGTTATATTGCTAAACGACGAAATAGAGTTTTTTAGTTGGTACTAATTTTTCTTTTTCCATTTAAAGACCGGTTTAGCTAACTTATCTGACAAAATATCATTTAGGTTGGAACCAGGATAAGACTTCACGTTATGTTTTATCTGATCTTGATCTACACTATCCGAAAGAGGGTGTTATGTCGATATTTTTTTTTTAATTTGCAGATCAGATCTTAACTCTTTACCCGACGACAAAATTCTAGAATCGTCCAAATTGAAAGCTTTTGCAGATGACAAATTGAATGTGGCTTGAATGTTGGAATTTACCTTTGAAAGGGTAGAAAATATTGTGGCAAAAGGGAAAAAATACTGGTTACCAGTATTTTTTCCTTTTCCCACAATGTTTTCAAAAGCTTTCTTCGTTAGGGTCATTAACACTCGTG
Organism: Hippopus hippopus; assembly: GCA_946811185.2. Taxonomy (NCBI): domain Eukaryota; kingdom Metazoa; phylum Mollusca; class Bivalvia; order Cardiida; family Cardiidae; genus Hippopus; species Hippopus hippopus. The sequence continues at coordinate 26,742,742 of OX328097.1, forward strand.
GTTGTGTGGTAAAACGTTGAATATAGTGATGGTTGTTTCTATTGCCTAAATCTATTCAACAGAATAAAGGTTGAAAACTAAATCAAGCTATTTTCTAAATGATAAAAATCATATTCACTTCTGTTATGCAATGTTTGATACTCTACTATATCATAAAACAAAGGAAAATATTGCATTCCAACAAAACGATGAAATGAAATGTCAGATTTGCGTGTGAATTTTCACCGTGATAGCAATCTTTTACAGATTTTTCTAGGCTGTAACTCCGCCTTTCAACTGTTCAATCGCAGTTGTTTTGGTATAAGTAGATTGAATGATTGACTGAGTGAATGGTGTTGTGAGCCTCTTTCAGTATTGTCTCGGTCATGGTACGAAGACAGCTAAATTATTCATGTGCGTCCTAGATTTCACAAAATACCTTAAAAATACCAGGGTTATGAAGTGTGCTTCCCCAAAGACATCCCCACGGGAAACCCAGCACCTCAAGTAAGGATTGAACCACGGACTTCCAGGTTTCAAGTCCCACAATATTTTAATCCCTTCAGCATCATAGGCGAAACCCACCATTTTTGTGGACAACATAGATCAAGATCAGACTGCACAGAACGTGCAGTCTGATCTTGGATCTATGCAGTCCGCTTGTTTAGGCAAAGCTTCAAGTTAAAAACAGTCCAGTCTGATCTTGGATCTTGGTCCGCTTGTTTAGTCAAAGCTACAAGATAAAAATCTTTCTGGGTTACAGTGGATAGTATGTTCAGCCGATGAAAGAGTTTTAGTTTATATTTTTGACGTTGAAAGAGTTATGAAAGGCGATTTTCCTAATCAATACAAATAATACAAGACAACAAGTGAAAACAAAGAGGAAAATAAGAAATTACTCATATGTAGTGATTGATTCCTTCACATCAATCTTTTCAAAAGCGATTAAAAAAGACATATGTACGAAATTATGATTTAATTCTATATTTTTCCTACAAGTACAGTGGTAAAAGTTTTCAATATTGGCAAGTTTGAAGTAAATCAAGCGCGATTTCCTATTGAAATGCTCTAATCAATAAACGTATAGATCTTACGTAAATTTCGTTATATAAATTCCAGATTATAAACGGGAAATGTTGATTACTCAACATAGCACCTCCATACTTCACGATTTCCCGAGCGATTGCGAGGTTAACTGGCTGTGTTTTTAATAAAGGCATTCGAAAGCATAGTGGAAAAAGGAAGAAATGCTGGTAACCGGCGTCAAGGGCAAATTTGGTGGCCTTTGTGAGCAAATTAGAACAAGACCGGACTGCACAGAAACATACACTCCTACCTTCGATCAAAAATGTCCGACCCAACACCTTTTTAGTTCACTAACGAACTGTAAGTCCATCCTTCTTTTAGAAAAAAAAATGTGAATTTCAGATCCAACCCTTCTTGAGGCCAAAAAGTTTAAGCCTATTTCTTTTCGAGATCATTTGGGAATTTGAGACACAATCGGTTTTGAGGCCACGCACGATTTGTAAGCCCAACCCAACCCTTTAGGAGATCATTTGCAAATTTGAGGTAATCCATTTTGAGGTCTCCAACGAATTGTAAGTCCATTTTTATCTAAGTCGTCTCAAAGGTCTCAAATTCGCGAAAGACTTCAAGTTAAATCAAGAATTTTACGCCCAGTCCTGCCTTGAGGTGTTCAAAGACACGTCCATATTACAAACACGCCCAATAGAAGGAACTTGAAGTACCGTGAAATAAAATACAGATGTAGATCTAGTTATATATTAAAAGGTTTGGTGCGCAAGGCGATTTTAATTGCTTGTACGTACAGCAGAGATCGGGATCAGACTTTACAAAACGTTTGGCGAAGTTTTTATTGTTGTTCTTTGTTCTTCCCTTTTTTTCTTCTGCTTCTTCTCCCCCTCTCTCTCTCTATCTCTCCCTCGCTCGCTCTTGCTCTCTCTCTCTCTCTCTCTCTTACATCCCCGCACCAAAGCTAGTATACGTCAGAATGTTTTTTTTTATAAGTAGAAAGTTGGAAACATACTTACTACAAAAATGAAGAAAGCCTCTGTCCATACATATAAATATGACACCTGTACTATATATTTCCTACTCCACAGTCAATACAAAAATAAGAACAAATGTTTCAATCCATAAGAAAATCCAAACACATCACCATTTTACCTGAAGGAACAAGTTTGTGGCATTCAACTTTCAAAAAACATCGTTATAAAATAAAGTTAATGTACAAGACTCAAATACATTGTAAAACGTAGCGAGAAAAGGAGAAGTTGCTCGTTACGAGCAATATCTCCTTTTCCCGCCATGTTTTTAAAATTAATTTGTTGCAACACTAAACATATCGTCTGCAGGGTGCGCGGCAGTCTAACAACGCCTCGGTGAAACACAACATCGTTTGATAAATTTTAACGTGTTACTTGTCTAGAAAACATTATACACATTTAACTTCTCTCCTTAAATCATCACATGTTCGTACATTTCCCAAGAAAAGTGACAACGTGGTAATTATCTCGTGTTGTCGCGATGTGCAGAGGCGAGATTTACGTTGACAGAGAAAGTACAATACCAGACGAAAATTATTTATCACAAAACCTCTAAACCATCCGGGAACAACCGCTCTTTCTGATGAGAATTCCAAACAGGCAGTGTTTTATCCGCTGTTCCCTTGGTGATGAAAACTCGTTAGAACTATTCGAAAGAGAAGAGCTGCATAGCAAAAGAGAGCTAAAACGACTTTTCGAGCGTATAATACAATGATTAACAGGTTGGGGGAGAGGGGGGCGTACACTATTAATATTTACGATCTGCCTTAGATACAGATTTTTTTAAGTGTTATTTTCTCTTGTTTTTTCGGCGTAGGTGAATGTGCTGGCTTTTGACCTACTTCTTGTTACTGATGAAGAATGAATAGATGGTAATTTGCGATTGGTAAAAAAAAATGTGCACATGTTTATTCAGCGGGCCCCTGCTGCCATTTTCTCAAACATTTGTGAAAATGCTATTTGTTTAAGGTTTGAGGCTGATATAGTTTTAGATTGATGGACCTGAGGTGTTACTTGTCGAATATTGAACAGCGTTTAAATGGTGTTTGTCTCTTATAATTTTAAGCGAACCGTTGCAATAAGATCTCTTCCGAGTTGATTTGTTTGACAGTTTAAAGCTAGATATTTCTTAGCAACTTGAAATGGCTGAAATAGTGACATGATTTTCTTGTAGAATAATGTTTCCACTTTTGCTTGGTACTATTATTTACTTCATTTTACCTGACCCAGGTCAACATCATTTATATATATATTAAAATTCTATTTTCACCCTCAGCATTGCACGAGGATGTCTTCGGCATATGCCCCGAATGGTCACGGAAATATTTCATACGGTATGCGCGAATTAAATTGCTTAACTGTACCATCGCATGTATATATAACTTCCTGAATAATATTCGGAGTTCTATTTATATGCCTACTTACATATTCAGCATAAAGGTCAGGATCAGGTAAAATGAAGTAGGCAATGTACATGTTAATATTGGTAGTAAAATGACTTGGCTAGTGTATTGAAATGCATTACGAGTTGTTTACCTTTCAGTATATTAGTGTGTAACATGTGATTTGAGACATTGTCGCTCGCCGATCACCTGTGGGTTGAATGTATCTCCGTGATGCATTAGACAAGCAAATAATCATATAATTATGGATCCATAATTTCATTTTGTCTAACACCCGACTGCATTATAAGGGAGACTGGTCCTTTGACTGGTAGACAACTGACCAATAGCAAAGAGTTTCGACCCAGGTCAGCCTGTGCAGAATGCTTAGGCTGACCCGTGTCGATGCTTTTTGCAGATGTATTAAGCCTCATTTTGACAGAACATAACTCAAATGTATAATTTATTCTATGATTCAAACTCTTCAATGCAAAGATAGATGAAAGTACAGACAGTATCTGGGAATCAAGGTACTGATAGATCTAGGTATTTATACCCCGGAAAGCTAACATTGAATTTTCTATGCATAAACAATAGTAGAAGACGATGCTTTTCTCTCAAAGTTATTTTTTGCAAAAAGAAGCTGCAACAAACAGCTGGCAGCAAGTCGTTTATGAAGTTTTTGCGTAGACCATCATTTAGAAGCACAAATGTTGTTTACAAATTTACTCAAATTCACATGAAAATGACCTCTATACAATGCATAAATTACCATATTACCACATATGTTTCGTGAGAATTCGGGAATTTACGAGTATACTCGTTTATATTCGGAGAGCAGTTTTAAGAAGCACTCGTCACAACTCGGCCGATTCCGTACCTACATCTAACTGATGGCTCCCATCACCCGAGGTATGCCGAATGTTTTAAGAAGGTTTCTAAATGTTCATTGTTATTACGGGTGCAAACGATAAAAGCCGAGGGTATTATTAGACAATGGATCAAGCGTGTAATAATGGTAATAGAGGTAATTCATTTCATGTCAATTTGTTTGAGTAATGCACAGCCTGAAGTAAACAAGCAGACAAACAAAATGAATTAAGTCCAGTAAAACTGTCGAAATGGCATCCTCTAAGCAAGCAACCTTGCATTAAACAAACACGTGTTAAGAGAAAGCAAATATGTGAGTAGTTTTTATGGATCCATTATAATGTGATTAATTGCTTGATGTAATGTATCACGGAGATGCACTAAGCCTTTTTTTCCCCAGAGCGCCACACATGTTGAAATGTACCACTTTGTCTTAACTCTTTACCAAACGACAACATTTTAGACTTGTCCAAATTGAAAGGATTTGCAGACGACAAAATAAATATGACTCAAAAATTGAACCTTTTTTTTTTTGGAAGAGTAGAAAACATTGTGGGAAAAGGAGAAAATGCTGGTTACCAGCATTTTCTCCTTTTTCCACAATGTTTTCAGAAGGCGTCTTTCTCAGGGTCGTTAAAACCAGGGATTGTTTGGTAAAGGGTTAATCCTTATCCTGCTAAATAACTGAGCCATGCTCTGGCAAAAGGGGGCTTAATGCATCACCGTGACACATGATACCAAGCCAGTCATCATATAATTATGGATCCATAAGAGCCACTTTTTTAAATAACCGAATGAGTCTTTAGGTAGACTGGTCCTTTGACAAATAGAAAATTGACCAATAGCGATAAGTTTCGGCCCAGATCAGCCTGCGCGGACTGCGCAGGCTGACCTGGGTCGATACTTTTCGCAGATGCATTAAGCCCCCTTTTCACAGAGCACGGCTCATTACTAAAATGAAATTTACAGTTCAATAGTAAAAACCTAAATATTGCTATTTCAAAGGAATGTTTTGGGGAATAATATCTCCACGTTCTGTGCAGTCTGATCTTGGATCTACACTGTCCGCAAGAGGTCAGTGAGTCGCGCTTAGCAGCCTAAGGGTTAAACAAGCACACTTGGAATGTCACCAGAGTGCTTGCTCTATAAAGATTGGACTGTATTGGACAATGCCAATGTCATTTAGCTTGCTATGGGAAATACCAAAAGACAAAATTTTGGATTTGTTCAATTTTGAAGCATTACAGACGACAAA